>OZ034805.1:55942851-56477851 GCA_964028335.1 Altica lythri | reverse complement strand
CCTTCAACAACGAGCCGTACTAGGAATGTGAATTAAGTCAAGACTTCCGTATTGAATACTTTATCTACCGGTGAAACAAGATGCAGTTACATATAGCAGGGGAGCCCAAGAGGGGATTTTGGGATTTACTAAAGCGAGTCAGATTAACATACAGGGAGGAACCTAGTACCCCATTAAATACCTCCACCAAGTATTAGCCCCGTATATGTGGCCGCGCGTCAAGGATAAAGGATCAGATTAGTAAAAAAAAAATTGATCATCAGAAATTCTCGAGCGCGTCAGATTAAGGTAGGGTAAGTTAGTTATATGCTAAAAAGTGTATATTCCACTAATCTGACAATTTTCGATTGACGATAAGAAGTAGGTTACAAACTTGTAAAAAAAAACGTCATCTTGACTTTCTTGAGCGTGGCTAATTTTTTTTTAATTTTGAGGGTAATTATTGAACGTTCACAAATAATGTATAATCTGACGATTTCCGTAAGCCGAAGTAAGAAAAAATAATCGATAAAGTTTAATGCGCTGCAGAGTAGCAACTCCTGTCCCGTTCAACCGATTGTCATGAAAATTGGTACGTATATGTATTTTTCCACGGAGATGGTTTGTTTGATATGCTCATTGATGCCACTCGCCACTAGGTGGCGCTGCAGAGTAGCAACTCTGGCCCGTTTAACCGATTGTCATGAAGATCAGTATGATGATGTATTGTTAATGGGTAAGATGAATATGATATTCGTATTAATGGAAGGTTACCACCAGATGGCCCTTCCATGTATTAAATTCAATACTGATTAATAGATATCTATACGAATTCGTATAAATATAAGTTCTAAAATTATATTTTTGGTGCGATAAGTAAAACAAAACTATAAACTTTCTTTCCTTTTCTATCTTTTATTTTTCTTAAATTTATTTTAGTACCTAGTTGGCGTAGCAACGCGTGCCGGGTGCATCTAGTTTTCTCATAAATAAAAGTTTTGTTCTTCAAAGAATATATATTGTTTTATTTGCATGCTATTTTTTCAGCTCTTTAATTTGTTAAGTTAAAAGATTTGAAAAAATACAAAAAAAAGTTCTTTCCATTGTCAGATTAGGCGAATCCCTCCAGATAATCGTCAGATTATGAGACAGCACGTTTAGGATATATACATGAACCATATATATCTTAATCTGACGCGCTCGAGTATTTCAAAATGGCGATTTTTTTTTTGCACATTCTTATAATGATCGCGAGTTTGGGTCACATCCAAATCGTCAGATTATTACATAAGAGCCTTCTTTTAGATTCACTTAACACCCCCTTTGAAAATCTGACGCGGTCGATTAAATTTTTTTTCCGTTTTCAACCCTTACGTATGACCACCCCCATCATGCAAACAATCAGATTAACATACGTATGTTTTCAAAAATACGTAGAACATGGATGCTATTAATATCTGACGCGCTCGAGTATGTCCATGCAACTGTTTTTTTTTTTACATTTTTGAAAATTTATAGCCGCTCCCCCCACCGATGAAACTGTATATATTATATGACATTTTTTTCTTCTTATCATCTAAGCTTCGCAATCCAATAGGTCTCTTTGACGCTCGAGTAAATCCCGATTTAGCATCCTGGGCTCCCCTACTAATAAGTGTTGTATTTAAAAACAAACGTCCTCATTTAAATTTCTATCTTGCCTGTATCTGAGAGAGATGTAACTCTAAATTTACTTCGAGTATGATTTCTGTCATCGGCCAAAATCGGTGAAATGGACTATACCCTTTATATTTTTATACACACCTGTTTTATATTTTAAAATCTTTCAAATCCACTTACCATTGTTGTTAACATCCAACGACACATCCTCAACTAAACGTAAGTTGTATAACACTGTAACTACTGTATAAATAAAAATAAACCTTTCCATCTAGATCCCTGAAGATGACCTCAAAAAGGTTTGAAAGCTAGGATAATTTAAAAGAGTCCACTTGTCCTTTCTTTGATATATATTGTTACGTGCGTTAATTTTTGTTTTTTATATAAAATAATGTTGAGCGCCAAGTGGACTAACCACTATGAAAAGTTAATAAGAAAAATCAAAAGAAAACTTAGTGAATTTAAAATTTATGACTCAATAGAATATATAGCTTCTCTTCTTCTAGAAAATTTTAACAAAAAAATTATAAAGATTACAAAATTAAGAACAAAGTTTATTAAATATTTAAACGATTAAATTAATATGTTGATGCACAATTCAGGTAAATGTATAAAATTGTAATTACTTAAACTAATGAATCTACATGAATCGACATGAATTTTAGACTTTTAAAATAGAAAACTTTTAACTTTCTTTATTGATTGACTTTTTTATTATAGTTTACTATTAAATTAAAATTTAATATCTACTTAAGCGACAATTGACGTTTCATAATATTTTGCAAAATATTACGGTAGTTTTTAATAAGGTACCTTTGTGTTTTTGAAGTTATACTTCTATTCATGCACTCGGTGGAAAAGATTTGTGTACAGTTAAATGAGAAAAATCATTACATTTGTAATGGTGTGAGTAAGAGAGAGACAGACACACAATAAGGTATATTGGTCGGTAAAAACAAAAATGAAATATTTATCACATGTGATTAGTCATAAGTCCTTTGAATACCGTTTCAACATTCAGTACATTGAAAAGGGATAAATATACAAAAAACAGTCTAAACTAATGTATGAATATCATAGTGACGGACCACATGATTATTTGACAGATTATTTTATAATTCTGTCACGTAAGTTACATATTAAGTTTAGTATTTTATATTAATAATATTAATAATAATATTCAATAATGAGTGTTGTATTCTAGTTTAAAATACCGTCACATGGTTGCAGTATATCCTGCACTATGCTTTTGAGGTTGATGGCTACATAAACAGAGTTTTTACGAATAAGATGGATCGAAATGTGTTTTTTCACATTAAATTCGTTAAAATATTAGGAAATTTGTCGCTATATTTTATAATGTAAAAATGGAAATTGCATTTCTGCATTCGAAAAGTACATTCCGAACAGACAATAGAGAGAAAACTTACAACTCGGTAAGTATTGCTGAAAATGGGTTCAATTTATATACTCGGGGTTTTTTGAGTCGCTGAACACGAATATCACGATTTCGAAAGTCTCCGCGGCACTTGGTGTCTAAGGTATTTCTCTTCTCCTGGGGTTTTATGTAAATTCTGTACGAAATCAGTGCACACTTGGTACTCGGTGGGTTTTTGAGTCGCTAAATAATATTATAATAATGGCGATGGTGTTCGAAACACATGGTGCTTAAGACGGACCTCGTCTCCAGGAATTTTATGCAAATTCAATACAAAAAGAGTGTGCACACGGTACTAGGAGGTTTTTGGGGTCGCTTACCACGAATATCATATAATGAGTTTGCTAAATCATCTGCATACTAATTTATGAATATATGCGCGTGCATAGAAGTATAACTTCTGCCGGCAGTCCCACTGACTGCCACACTAGTTTTTTTTTTGTTTTTGATGTTTTTCTTGAAATATTACTGCTTATCCAGCCTGGAAATGAGACAGGATGTTAATTTTTGTGTAACTCGTTTAAAATTGCTGTACTCTGATGTTTTTATTCACTGAATTTACTTTAATCGTACTTTCGGTAAAAAATTGCTCTATCGTTATTCATTTTTTTTTTCTCGTTGCTATGGTGATTTGAGGAACAGAGAGACGTGCTTCTTGTGACAACTAATTAAACACTACTGCTTTTCAAATTTTTGCATCTGCTTATATATTAAAATCCAATTTAGGTAACTTGATCCATTATTTTATTATGTTAAAACTGTCAAAAACCATATACAAGAAGTTCCAAAAGTTACTTTTTAACAATTTCGAACTTTTTTTATGATCACTAATACTTTTTAAACCTCACAACAAACATTTTGATATAAAAGTTAAAATGGTGTCGTGGGACACCAGGTAGGAACGAAGTTCCTTCGGCTAATGTAGAATCGACACATTAAACACTACTCGCTTGTGTTTACGACTGTAGCGCCTGCGCGCGTCTCGTTTAACGGTCAATATATCAAAATCAGTAAAATCTTGGCGTTGAGAAAGAAGCTTCTTTAAAATTCAAGATGAGCTTTAAAGAGTAATGTATACATTTATTTTTTCTCACCTTTCCTAACTAATTTCAACTATCAAGATTTTTAAAAATTATATCTCATATTACTTTAACAAAAAAGGTAAATGTTAAGAGATATATACAAAAAAAAAATTGCATCGGCCGGGAATCGAACCCGGCTCATTTAACGGTTTTATTCCACGGACTTTTCGTTACGGTTTTTTACTATTACAGTTTTGTCAGTTCGGTCACGCAGCAAAATCCCTATCTCCTCCAAGTCTACCGTAAGGAACTTAGTTCCAAAATTTGCTGCCTAAAAGTACCTAGAATAACTTTAATTTTCCAAATGAAATTCCATTATGCTTCAATTATTTTATAAATATTTCAATTAATATTGCATTAACTTTCAATTAACTAGTTGAATTATATCCACTATAATATACCTACACTAACTAATTATAACAATATAGCTTCCCCAGAATCATTTTATTTATAATTTCCCTCCAAGTAACAATTTCTTGTTAACCATCAGGATATTATCAAACCTGCTGCTCATTTTTTTCATTACAATATATATATTTACATGTATATGTCTAGCTGTAGATACATATTAATTTTGTTCAGTGTTAATTAATTTTTTTACCCTTCTGTGCGTAAATCTGTTTCTTGGAATATTTAATTAAGGCAATATTACGTAAATCTGAATATACTTATGAGTGTATAAACTTAAATATAGGGCCCAAACAAACACAAGTTTTTTCTATATAAAACTACTTAGAACAAATTGGAAAGAGCAATCTTTTGATTGATTATTGTTATTTGTCACCTAAATATACAACAAAACACAAAGTGCCATAGAATTAGGGCTACCGCGTGTGAATTCGCCGCTAGAGGCGCTAGTGTAGCTGGAGTTCCCCGCGTCACTGTTTATGGGTGGGATGCGCGGTATTATTTTGCTTTGTCACTGCTTTAAAAGTAGAACTACGAAAAAGAGGTGCAAAGTTAAGCGGACTGAAAGCACAGTACTGAGCAACACTGCGGCATTTTCCTCTAAGTATCAAAGGATTAATATTTATTTGTAAACGTGGCGACGGATAAGTGTCAGCTGCAAATTTATTCTATGGACGGACCTACAACGCCAGTGGCGCCAACTGGTGAGCCAAAAAACGGTTGCCCTCATTTTTTAGCGTCCTTGACGTGTACTTGTAAAAGTACACAAATCACTTTCAAAGTAGATACTATCTCTGTCATAAACATGTATGCTTTCTTTGCGTATAAAAGAAAATGCAGGAACTACTTTTCTAGGTCCTTATTCTTCCTCTGTATAAGAAAATTTTCCGATATATGTGTTTTTTTGTTGGGCTTATAAGGGATAGTGTAATTATTTTTTCTCAAATTTGACGTAATAAAAAATACTTGCAAGTACAGTTGTTGATAATGTCGTGAATTTAAACTCAATTTTTTGAAGCAAAATAATGAAACCTTGATACCTTTTTAATCTGTTCAAAACCGTGTTGTAGATATTTAATAAATTAGTTTTAGCAGTGTAACAAGAATAAAAAGAGAATGTAAGTTTCAATTACAATCACATTCGCATAAGGTACAAAAAAATACTGATGATGTACGTGATGACATCAAAGATAAAAGTTAGTAGTAGTGATAACCTATAAAATAAAAGCAAAAGAACTTCATGTTTCTTTCATAATACCAAATAAAGAACTCAAGAAAAGGTGTTCAACACCAGTTTATGACATTTTCAGAAAAATTGTATATTCTTACGAAATCAGATTAACGTTAGGTTCCTTTGTTAATATAATCTGTTGACAAGTATCTAAGCTTTTTTTTAGTGTGTTTTCCTAGAGAATCATTTAAACGTACGTGGCAAGCTGATAACGTAAAGAAGGTTGGAAAAGTTTTATTTATGTGCATCTGGAACCAAAGGCGGGTTCTTAAGCGAAGTAGGATTGCTATTTGCTACAAAATCAAAGAGTGTTGCTTATCATGATTCAATGAATAGTGAAAATTATAAAAAGTAGATTAGTAAAGAGTTAATACCTGTGCTAGAGGAGCCATCACTAATTAGTATGTATAATGCTTCTTGTAACAGTTTTTGGATAGAGAAATTACCTAATTCATCTTGGACTAAATCTAGTATTGGCTATAGACGGGAAATATGATTTTTGATAACACTGCTTTAAAAATAGAGCTCTTAAATCTTTGTTGTCTGAGTTAGACAGATAATCTTAAATATGCTTTAGATGAACTATTTATTGAAAATGAACATTAGGTATTGGCATTGTCCCTATATTATAGTCATTAAAAGCCAATTGAGTTGCTTTGGGTAATAATTAATCGTCATATTAAAGAAAAAGGAAATGGAAACATACTACTGATAAGTAGGAAAGATGCTCTTGCTGAAATAACAGCTACATCGAAAGTAGAATTAGAAACAGATTGCACGAGAATGGTTTAAGATGTCAATTGGGTAAAGGAACATGTAAATTAGATAGAAAATCAATTTACTTAGGTACCTACATAGTAATTTTGATTCGATTTGTATCCAAAATAACGTAGGATACGAATGTATAGAGCAACTGGCAAAAAGGCGATTCTTTAAAATGCACAGCTATGGAGTTAGAACTGGAAGAAAGCACTCTTCTTGTTTTGTATTTTTTAACCACTAAACGTTATATAGAACAAATTTACATTTCGCCAGAGCAACAAAAACATTTTTAGAAAAGCAAAATATCAATGAGCATTTGAATTGTTTTAAGAACAGCAGTTTGAAAAGCACCAGATTTTTGCAGCCCTAAGTGATGCTTGAAATGTCTTACCTCAAACTAAATCACACAATTTGATTTTACCTAAGTATGCATAGATGAGGTCATACTTATTATTAAAAGTTAATATGAGATGTAGAAAGCAAGTAACTTCTTTGTTAAATTGTTTAAAACAATAAGTAGTCAATGTTTAGTATAATATACTTTATTAAGAAATTTCCTTATTTATTTTTACTATCTATAATTTCATTTAATAAAAATATGCTTAGACTATTATGGTGTGTGTATGTGTAAAAACACGTGCTTTTTCTTGTATGTAATTTTTTTATATTAAATTATGATTTATTTATATTCAAGTGGCAAAAAATGTTCAACAATATTATTTTTAGTTCACCCGTCTATCAGAATTCACATGTTTTTTTTTATTATAGGTATCTGTTTTTCTTTCTATGAGGAGCGTATCTGTCGTTTTCTAAAGCCGCGTCCAGACATGTATCGTGTAATGTAACGCGAATTCTCCGTTTGGACGGCACTGCGAGCATTACGTGTAACGCTCGCCGAATGGTTTGAGGGAATCCATCGGATGTCGGTTTTTTGCCCGAACACAAAGGCACTCGCGCTGAGCTCGCAGTCTACGTTTGGACGTTCCCGCAACTACTACCTCTCACGACATGTTCGCGAATACTAAATGGATAGACAATTCGCGGTAAGTATTCTGGTTTCTGGTTGCATTCGTTCTATGCTCAAGTAGCGTCCAAATGAATTCGCATTACATTACACGATACATTACATATGTCTGGACACGGCTTTAAAATTTAAAACGTAATATTAAAATAATACCGCAAATACAATATATTTGACTGCCTATTATCTGATACCTGTAAAAAATACACCCATTCATTTTATCAATAATAATTTAATAACATCAACTATGCATTTCTGTTATAAGAATACTGGAAGTTTAAAATTAATATTTTAACAATTTAAATTTAGTAAATACAACTATAATAAATAAGTAAAAGTGATTTATACAACCCTAGTAACACTTAAATACAAACGTTATGAAAAAATATTAAATTCTATAAAATAACAGTAAATTATATATTAACTTACAGTAATTTAATAGTAAACACAATATTGTGTAAGTAATACAATTATTTTATTTTATTATTTACTTCTATTGCATTGCTTTATACGTATAGGTCATGCTTGTCTACTCTAGAAATGCAGTCCAAAAATTATGGTAGAGGTGTCATTCGACTTGGAAATAGCGCCTAGAAAGTTTTTGAAAAAGGCAACTTTTAAAAACACACATTTCAAAATTTATAAAATAGTAAAAAAACAGAATTGGTGTTTTGAAAATATCTCAACCACTAATTGAGTTTTTTGATCTGAAATTTAAAAAAAGATTCTAAAAGAGGAAGAAATATTAGTGCTGGGCGATGTTCATCGATGTTTGAAAAACATCGATGTTTTGGGAAACGATGTCGATATTTTAACATCGATGTCAAATGTGACCAACATCGAGGTATATCTATGATTACTGATCGATGTTTAGCATTAGCTAGCAAGGGTTGATTGGTTTGTATATATTTTGTGTTGCCTGTCTCCTATCTAATATTTTACATTTTCTTTTCACTGACATGGAGTGAGATTTGGGGAATCACACACACTCAGCACGGAAATGTGTTATTTATGGCAGTATTTTAGAAAGGATGGTGATAATTACAACATTTCCATATGCAGATTTTGTTAAAAAAAATTAAAACTTCTGGCAATACTACAAATTTAAAATGCCATATTCAAGAAGTGCATAAAGAGGTTTTAGAGAAAAGAATATTGATACTACATAGAAAAAACGAGCTAGTGAATCTGAAATTGCTATGCCATCAACAAGTAGAAGTAACTTAACAAAAAATGCAGAAACTGATAGAGACAAAGATAGTGCCGGCATACAGAATCAGGAAGAGGATAGCTCAGACACTTTTTCTGAATTTGAATGCATGTTTCCAGCGCGTAAAAATTAATTTTTTTACCACTTATTAGATAATATTAAAGAACCATTTTTTTTCAAAATCATGATATTATGTCTAGTTTTTTAATATTTCAATATCTTAATCAGTTTTTGATATATTTCCCAAAAAACGAAAACCTGTTTATTTTTTTATTTTTTACTAAATTATTTATAAATTTATCAATTTTTATTAGAAAGTACCTGTTTGCAAAAACTAAGTATACCTCAACGAAAATTTTTGAGACTGCTGAAAACAAAGAACTTTAAAACTAGACTAGCTGAAACAAGAATTCTTACTTTATGTTTACTCTATCTCCTATTTTCCTTTATATCAATATTCAATCTACAACCAACTCACATTTTTAATAATAACTTCTTTGCAATTGTTTCGAGAACTACGGTAAAAAGAAATTTTACGTATATCTGAATCATTGGAGAATATTGGAAGATAAGAGAGTTAAGTTTTTATTAACTTTTGAGAGTATATTATTACTTTCTTGTAAGATATACGTCTCAATGAACTTTTTGTTTCAGAAATAATCTACAGTACCTACATTTGTGAGAATTATAAATATCGTAATAAATAAATATTAAAAATGATATTTTACAACGAAAGACCAGTATGTCGTAGACTATCTAGTTAATACTAATAAAGTAGAAGGTACTTAGTTTACTTCAATAGTACCGTTTTTCAAATTTTTCTACCCGATTGAAATATGATACGTATCAGAAGTTTTACAGGAAAACATTTCAATTTCAGTGTTTACTGCTGCTTGCGGACACAGTTTTTTGAAAATTTCTGGAATGGCTTTACAAGCTATCACATTATCATCGTGTTCATCATTAATTTGATATAATTTGGGACAGTCTTGTTGTAAATTCACTGAACAAAATGATGATTTGCAGAAATTACTAGGAGTTGTTGGTTGAATCTGAAATAAAAACATTTGTATTAGATATATAGATAATTCATTAGTTCCATTGCCCATACACCAGAACTTCAATGTTCTTAAGTAGTTATTCAATGTTCGTTTTGGCCTATTTATTGATCTGACCAGAGCGTTTGAATCGGTGAATTTTAAGACGACCATACGGATTTTGGCATGTGATGCACATTGTAAACGACATGTATCATAGGGTAAAATAGGATTGTACCTCGTAAACGTCCGAATGGATTTTGTCATGTGACGTATGGGTGTGAAGAGGATAAACGATAGGGTGAGGTGAAGTGTCACAAAGACTGCATTGAAAACTGCCAAAAGGGCATTAGGTCTTTAACGTTTGGCACAATTAGCCAATTCTTCTCTATGACATTTGCACAAGCAGTCATAGTTTGATATTTTTTGCGGGTTGCTGCTAACAGTGTTATAAATAACAACTTTCATGGCTACACGACGCCTTAAATTCCCTACTTCTATATTAATGCCACTTCTCAAATTCGTTGAGGTACATTTTACGTATTCTCCTTCTACCCAATACAATCCTCCTTATACCGAATATATTAACATTTATTGTTTAAATTTTAATTTTTAACGTAAACGGAAACTAAATAATAAATTTATTGGTTTAAGAGTCACAAAGAGTAAGTCGCTCCTTACCTGGGCCCAGCGGGCGGTTCCTAAATAAGACCCTTTTTTCGACATATATTTTTTAAATTTAAATAATAGATTGTTAAATCTTTAGTGCATACAAGCACAGTCACTGAGGGTCTGTTAGGGTCGAAAAAAGGGTCTTATATAGGGACCGCCCGCTGGGCCCAGGTAAGAGGTGACTTCAAAGACTCTTTAACCAATGTATCATATCAATGGTTTTTCTTAAGTAGCTTGAAGTAAAAAAAGTAAACAACAACCGAAAGGAGTATGGTATAGAATTAGTAGAGTATAGGTACCTACACACCAAAAATTTCTCCAGTGAAATATGCTATAATATAATTTTATTATTTAAAATACAGTGTCTTCTTTTTCATTTTGAGTAGCTTGTATGCACTTAGACAGGCACCATTTATTTTAGCTAATTAGTTATAACAATATTAAACAACAATACTATTTAATTTACAATGTACGTCTGGTTAAGAGTTAAAGATGTCATATGATTAAGCCCAAATTGTTCACGTACAGGATAAATGATAATTATAGTATCACATTTAAAATTTTTGACCTTTCGATTCTTCTTTAACTTCTACAAAACTAACAGTTAACGGGATGTAGACTGCATGCTTTTTAATTGGAGACGTTATATATTCATTGGCTCTTGTCTTTTCGGGTAAAGGTCATCAAAAAGCCCGTTGAATCCTTTCGGGCATAACATACTACTTTCCGTTTCGACCTAAATAGCGTTAGGATTTATTTTATTATACTCAAGGATCAAGGATCTTTTGTTCTGGGATATGCCAATCAAAATTGAATAATAAACTTGCAATTTTTTCATTTTTGAGTGGTATTAATTTATTTTCGTGTACAAAAAATATGTTAATCTTTAATAACAAAAGTGTTAGAATTAATCTATCTGTAATTATTTAGAATTATATATTTATTATAACACGGCTTCATAACCCAATTTTTTTATAATCATGTGTTGCACACTCACATGTTCTTGTTTCGTTTTATTTTTTTGTTTATATTGCAACAACATTTGTTATTCTAAACGCTGTCTACAAATCTCTATTTAATTTGTGTTATTATATTAATTATCAACAATTTCTAATCGTTTTATGATGATGTTATGTAAGCACTTTTATAAAAAAATCTTAGGTTAATTGTCTTGTTATATAGCAATTTTATCGCTAATAAAACTTGAAAATTAAAAAAAAATTGTTGTAGTTTTCAAAACTTTTTAACAGACATAAAAGTAGAAGATAAGAATGGAATCTGAACTTAACAAAATATAATTTGAAATAGGTTAAAACTATCATTAATTTGAATTTGAATTCACTTTACAGAATATTTATTCTACGCGTTCTATAGACCTAAATGACCTCTACAACATTATCAATACCGAACAAATTACTTGTAAACGCTTGGTATCGATCTCTTTTATTAAAAAAATCCTGCACACTTTAAGTGTATTGAAATAGTTTAGAACAAGGATCTCCAAACTTTTTTGATCGTCGACCACTATAAAATTTTTCGAAATCTTCATGGACCCCAATAAAATTAATTTTCAGTTAAATAAAATAAAAATTGGTCAATTTTAATTTTAAATCTCCTCCAAGCTCCATATTTACTTTATTTCTGTACTTGTTAAGATTAAATTTACATAACTTGGAAATGCCAGCATAAATGGCTTAGCTATTTCGTAAAATTTTACATATTTTTGCATTATATTTACATTTGTCCAAAATTTACTTATTGTTAAATTTTTAAGAAGCGTCTTTTCTTTAAAATCCGATAATAATTCAGCAAACTCATCTTGCAGGTTAATGTACAAGTTTTCAATTTGAGCGAAAAATAAAACAATAATACATTCAGGGACATCAACATTTTTCAAATCAAAAAAGCTCAGTTTAAAATCGTCTCTTAATTTTTGCAGATGACTTGTATATATTTCCAAGGGGACCGGTTAGTTGGACCACGAGTACCTGCATTAATCCTTTTTTGAAAAAGGTCAAGATAAGCCCACCCTTTAGTTCGACCAGGATAAAATTTTATTATCTAATCGATTTATTGGAATTCTTCAAAGATAATTAAAATATCATTAGGGTAGTAGGTAATAGTGGATAATTTTCGACACTTGCTAATTTCTATCAAATTTTAAAGTATTAGTTTAAATCCAGCAACGTTCTAGTAAGCATCATTATCCTTACTAGTTAATTTAGTTTGTTTAAAAAGTGTACATACTTGGTATGTACAGGACCACAAACGCGTGTGAATCATTTCATTCTCATTTTAATTCTAATTTTTATAGTTCTCACCCAAGTTTGTTTAATTTTGTAAATATTTTAATAAACTTTCAAGCAGAAACATATATTAAAATAAATTCAGTAAAATGTTCCACCAAAAAAACAAAAAGTGCAACACAGAAAAAAATAATTTTATTAAAGCTAAGATATCAGAATATAGAAATGGCCTGTTATCACAAAAAGATTTTGTAAAAATTATGTCCTATTATAAATCACCCCAATAATAAATAATATGTTAAGTAAATAGTGATTGTTTTAATTCTAAGAATACAACGTTAATTTGCTCGAAGTGCGGTCGTGGTCCAACTAACCGGTGTACTTAAAACAGGTACCTGGCCCGTGGTCGAACGGTGTCTTCCTATTTTGTGAATTCCCGTTTTGTGACTAGACCTTTTTCAGGTAAAATTTTTCCCATTTTGTGCCTAGCCAAAGTTTTACCTGAAAAGACCCAAGATGAATTTCCCGTTTTGTGACTAGCGTAAAATAAAGCCACTTATTTTAATACCTACCTGATTTAATCATAATACATTTATTACAAAATAATATAATATTAAATAATCATCAAAAAAACTTATATACAGTTTTAGTTGGTAAAACAATTGCTAAAGAAAATTGTCATTGCATTTTTATTGTGAATGCCAAACTTATTAATCAGTGGCCAACGTCCAATCTTTCTTCAACGAAGTCTGTAACTGTACGGCGAATTCTTTCATCCAGTTGTAGGTACATACTTGGTTTTCCTCCGTTTCGGTGTCATATGCAACTCAATAACTTGTAGTTTTATATTGTGTAATATGATGCTTCTTCTTTAAGTGCTTGTGTAAGCTCGAAAATGTATGGATTTACCCTGGCAATTTTTGTGGCCGGTTGGCCACTGTTCCACAAAATAATCATTAATCCATATCCAACCGACGTCCACTTTCTCAGGAGGAAGATGTGCTAATGCAGCACACATCCCTATGTGTGTACGCACTATTTCGTTTTCCTTGTGTAGAGAAGTTAACCCAATTTTTTGAACTTTTCGCCATAAACTTTGGTTAAAATGAAAATTGTAACCAGTAATGTTTATATTAGGAAGGTTTTCTTAAGTGACTGGAAGGTCAAATCAATTTTAAAGTTTTTTGGTTTCCACTTTGGTATGTTTTTCAATTAAAGAAAAAAGCCTGGTATAGGTACGTCATTTCTTTTTTTATCTGGCAGCAAGGCGAAAATAACAGGAATAATATTGGTTTCAGTACCCGTGCTGCCAACATCGGCTTGGATTGTTTACAACAGCTTTTAAATGTTCCATCAACGAAAAAAATTATTGGTTTCTACGAGTGTCTGTCACGCTTTTAGCGAAGCAAAAAACCAATATTTTGTCCTCTTTGCTATCTTCAAACAACAGAAAGTTGTTTGTTATCTGTTCGGGGAGGATGATTTCTTTCCTTGACTTGAATGTGACGACTCCTAACGCCTTGTGTCGAGCGGAGTAGAGCTGATTTTTCTTGTTACTGAAATTTGATATCTCAGTAGGTAACAAATTCCAGCCCGGCATCCATAAGGGGCACTATCTCCTCGTTAAAGATTTTTGAAATCGCTGTGGTCGTCTCCTCACGGCCTCATTTTTTTGCTTTGTCTAAACATATGTCTACTTCGTTTTTAGCGACGTTTGGCATACATTTGTGTTCTGATTTTCGCACAATGTCATTCCTGTAACAATAAGATTACATTATATGGTTACATATCTTAAGATATATAACTGAGGGAAAGTATTGTGATGGTTAAAAATTTCGACTTCGAGATTCGTGATTTTTACGAAATTTTCACCAAAAATTGATTATGTTTTTTCTACAATTTTTCAAAAATTTTATACCCCATTAAAGTTCGCCATCCTACGTTCTGATTTCTCCCAAAAACTAATCAGATCCACATTATTACATACATATTTTACATATCTTAGGAAAAGTAAAAAACCGCTGAAATTTATTAAATATTCAACAAAATACTTACCTACTCATTTAAAACTGTCACGGATCCAGAACACAGTTTTCTGTTCATACACATCCATAGTGTGGTAGTATTTTTCAAATAGTACCGGTGACCGGAATTTAAAAGATTTCTTCCTCCACCATTACTTTAAAAATGTATTGAATATTCATCTTGGAAAAAAGAAAACAATGCTTCGAAAACTATAACATCACAATGTAACACAAGGAAAAATTGCACGATATAAATCAAATTAATTTCAAAAATTGCTACTTATATTATCAATTTATTCCTTCTTCGTCCATCAATAGAAAATATAATATGCAAAACTTAAGAGATCATAAAATCACATTTTATTCTAGTCACAAAATGGGAAATCATTAGGGGTCTTTAACAGGTAAAAAATTCTCTAGGCACAAAATGGGAACAATTTTAATCCAAAAAGGTCTAGTCACAAAACGGGAATTCACAAAATAGGAATATACCGGTCGAACTGTCCGACTCCGATTTCCAAGTATTCTTCGTTTAATTTTAATTGTCGTAGATTTAAAAAATACTGATATTCCTTACATAGCAAAAAAGATCTAAATAAATTTAATTTTACTTAAAAGTCCAAGAGTATTGTTCGAGCTTGGTTGATTGTTACATCTTTTCCTTGGGGATTTGTTTGGACGTTATTGAATTTTCCAATAAGTTCACTTAATAAAAAATGAGGTTCTTATTGTTTTGGAGTCATTCAGTACAGCATTTCAGCATTTATTTTGCTAAGAAAATCTGTCGTGGAGTCAAATAACTAACGAGCCATTGCAAGCATACACCTCTAGACAACCATCTAACTTGGCTGCGTAGAAGTAGTTGCAAATACCTCGTCTTTTCCTCACAAAGTTTGGAAAATAATTTTAATTTTAGAGGTTGAGCTTTAATTTGATTGAAGAACTTGATAAAAAACTGTAAAGCTTTATGTAAGTCTGGATTCTGGATATTTTGTTAATTAGGGCGTATACCGGGCACTTCTTCTTTAAGAAATTTAGCAATATCTTGGTAACGCTCTACCATGCTAAAAAATATCATTCCTTTTCCATCAGTTTTAAGATATTTAACAAATAAAAATTCATCGATGACTTTTCTTTGACTGAACTATCTAAAGTAAACCATAAGAGCAGCAGAAACACCAACAGTAGAATTATGAATAGAAAAGTTTTTAGCGTCAAAAGAACCGAATTTTCCATTTTTTTCTGCCATTTAGTAAATATGCCGTTTTACGGAATTTGCACTTGGGCAAGAACTTAAAAACTTTTTCATTACATTCTCAATGACGTTTTTAATTGCAGTTATGGTTTTCCCTTCTTTGCTATATTAAGCGAAATCTTGTACGGAGCTAGTAATCCATCTTCAGTATCAAGTTCAGTAGACTGCTTCATAAAACTTTTTATAGTTGGTCGAGATGTTACTGTTTTTTGAAAAATTCTTAAACTTAAAGTATCAAAATTTTAAAGGTTGGTCAACCGTCATAAAATTTGATGATTTTTGATGTGTACCAAATTGCTGTTTATGGTATAATACGAATGCCATCGTGAAGAAGACCTTAAAATAAATAAATTCATGCATTTGTCGTCAAACTAATTCACGAATAAGTCTTACGAATCCTGTAATGGAGAGGAAGTTGCATAATATACATTTTTTCTTAACCTTTTTGTTTGTTCTTTTGCACCTTACGTATTGATCAGTTAGCTGTATTTCAATAAATTTTTGCGTTAACTGTAATTTATTCAGTATCGATTATTTGTCGATAATTATAACTCAAATAAACAGTAGCTTTCTTGATGTAACAATTTTTAATTTAAAGTATCTAATGTTATAAAATGTTTTGGTTTACTAGGCTACGGAGATTTTTGTCAGTAGTTGCAAAATCATAGTTCAAAAACTACAGGACATTGAGTTAACATTTAATAAAGGACTATACAAACGCTTTTGAGTCAGTTTCCCACAGAATCCATTACACCCAATTCTTAAATTAATTAGTAGACATTAGTGGTTGCGTTTTCAGGTTAGATTCCTGAGTTTGTTTATGAAAACCAATTTATCAGAGTAATTTCATTCACAATTTCAAAGCTGTTGTAATAGTTAAATATAATTTTTTTTATTAGTTTGACGATTTCTGTAAACTTATATCGTTGTTTACAATTATCTGCACATGTTTATGTTTTTACAATTGCATTGTATCATTTTTCTTTTAAAGTCAGTGAAGCTTGACATTTATGACTTACACTTTTATTTAAATGTGTTTATTATTTCTTTTGTTGCACAATTTATTAAAAATCAGTTACCAACATCATCTATGTAGTATTATTACAGCAAACTATAATATTGTCGTATTTAATAAAGCGAGTTACCAATGGATATCATCATTTTCAAAAGTTGAGAGTTGTTTGTTTCAGTCAAGAGAAGCTTACCAAAGAAACTGTTTTTTCTCGAAACAATAAACAGTTTCACTAGGGCACTTAAAAATACAAGCCGTGTTTAATAAAAACACAAGAAAGGCATATATCCCATTGTTTTATCAAACGAAGTATATCCTGATTAAAGAAATTTTGTACCTGCTGCTCGAAGGATTCTTATATGGTATTTTGTTCTTCTTCGTTCGACAGTAAACGAGTATCTTTCATGTGAATATGTGAAAATGGCAATATTTGTATAATCTAATATCCACCATTTTTTTCGTTATAGATTTTCTTTCACTACTTTGACTGTCGTGCAGCAATATTACGCCACATAATCTTGCCTGCAGATGTTTGTGCTTTAAAGTTCTTTTTCTGCTTTAATTGCATCGATGATACCTTACTATATGGTTCGAAATAATGACAGCAAGATTTGTAGCCAGGAATGATTGACCTAAAAAACGCATTACTATTTTGCTTGTATTCCGACAGTTTTGCAAAGATAACTTATAAACAAGCTTTTTTCCCCCTTTGTCAAAAGACCAGAAATCCATTACTTACAAACCTTGCTGTAATCCAGTCTGTGTACCATATTTATAAATATCCTGTTCACAAAAATTTTCTGAAAGTGCTATAATTAAAATCTGACTATTTTCTCTAATCAGACCTTCCACGCAAGTCACATATCTCTCTATTAATGCAGTACTTAATGCATCCGGTCTTGGTTCATCCATCTTCTCTCTTCCATTCTTAAATTTTCTTATATATAAGATAGAAGTTGTCTTACATATAATTACCGGTCTTACTGCAGTCTAGTTAAGCTTATTATACTTTTTCCATTGGTTAATATCATCCAATCTATGATCTTAATACCCTCTACTAGTTTGTACGGGTCCAAAGGATGGGTGTGAAGCAAACTTAAGCTCTTAAGGTCCAAATTAACGGTATCCTGCGATTTAGTGCCTCGCAATAGTACAGTATGTGTGTAACTATTTCAGTTTCAGCTTGGATCTCCATCAAAAAGTCCCATGGCTTGCAGGTGTCCTTTGACCGGTGTATGGACCGTAAGAGATACTGTTATAACTCGTAGCTGATTCCTACTGGTTTTGTGCAGTATTTCAGCTCTTCTGGCAAAACTTTTTGGTACCCCTAATCCTTTTATTGTAAATTTATCAGTCTGTTCATTGCCTTGTATTCCTCTGTGTCCTGGCACCCAAACTAGTTTGACACTATTATGATCCACCAGGATCTAGTTTTTCTTGGCATTAGAGTACTAGTCACGCTAACCTGAACAAAGATTAGTTTGAATTGAACAAGCCTCGTGTATGTATCATCGCATAAATTTTATCTTCTTTGTGCAAAAAAAATTCAAAATGAGAATTTGATAATAAAGATTGGATTTTTGACGTATTAAAAAGTTCTGCTGTTTCTAACACATTCGACCACAACTATAAACAACATATTTAAATTCCTTGGCCCAAAAAATTTTAAAACGCTGTATGAATATATGAAAAAACACTTCAATAATATTTTGCGTTTAACAGCCTCTACCTCTTTAAGCGTCAAGTACTTAATTAAGAAAATTGTTAATTTTATCTCATGCAATTAGTGTCATATATTTACTACCAGGAATAACGAGTACGACAAAATATGGTCGACTAAGAAATATATGAGGTCTGTCGCAAAGTAAACAGGACTTTTAAAAAATATTCGATACTGGTAGCAACATCTGTCATTGGGGCCAGCGTTTGATGGGTACATCTTTCATTGATGTTCTGTCAAAATTTCAGTTATTGCGCTCAAAGTGACATTATCTTTTAAACATCGATCGAAAAATGAGCATCGAACAAAGAACCAATTTTATGTTCTGTTTTAAACTTGGTATGCATCAATTGTTGAAACAAGTTTATGGTGATGATTGTTTATGTCCTAGCTGGAAGATGACGAACATGTTGGCCAGCCAAAATTTGTCATTACTCCAGAAATTGTCAAAAAAGTACGTCTATTATTAAAATGAGCTAAAATCTTCATTGAGATACATGCAAATAGAATTTTATATCTCCAAAGATTCAATTTATTGTATTTTGAACGGGAATATGAGCATGAGAAAAGTGTGTTTATGGTTCGTTTAGCACAAGCTCATGGATGACTAAAAAATGATTCCCATTCAACTGTCACGAGACATCATCAAAGAAACTAAGAAAGATAAAAACTTTCTGTACAATATTGTGACTGGTGACGAAACATGGTGTTTTCAATACGATACCGAAACCATGTGTCTGCATGGAATCACCCAAGCGAGCCAAATCCGGAAAAAAGCAGTTTTAAAAAGTAAAAAGTGAAGAAATGTTGAGTTGCTTCTACAATTCGAAGGAAATTATTCACAAAGAATTCGTCCAAGTGGGCCCAACGGTTAGTGCTTTGTATTATCTTGGTGTAAAGAGGCGTTTCATCGTGTTCGGCCAGAATGGGGCCAAGAAGGAAGCACCATCACATCGATCGACACTTGTATCTGTTTTTTTTTGACAAAAAATGGTATCTTAACCATCAACCATTTCCCATATTCTCCGGATATAGAATTCTGTAACTTTTTTCTTTTCGGTAGATTAAATTTGCCCATCAAAGGACGTAGAGGCCATCTAAAAGGCGTCGATAACCATTTTGAAGAACATCCCGGTCAATTAGCTAATATCCTCATTCGAAAAACTTGAAGACCGTGCAAATAGCTGTGAATGAGATTATTTTGAAGAAAATAGATTCCATTTGCGACAAACCTCTTATATTGGATACAACTTGGAGACTGATTTCCACCATGTTTCAGCTCGTAGATGCATAAAGAATATATAAACTTTAAAAACCTGATCTTAATCATTGCTTAATACAACCTCTAACTTTGCTTTAAAGAAATTTTAAAATTGACTACGAAAATAAAACGGTATTGCAAATAATTTTCGTGATCTATATATATGATCAAAAGGAAAGTTTTTAAGGAAAAAACGTAGTAACCGGGACTGACAACAATGAAAATAAACGTTTTATTACAGTTATCAGCTCTAAAAATTTGTAAATCCATGGAATTTTAATAATAAACATCGATTTTAATGTAAATTTGGATTAAGCTCTAGTGACCCTCTTCTTTTTAATCTACCCTGTGTTAAACCGAACTTTTTTGGGGGTGAAAACTAACCCTTATTGCAAAAAAATATGTGTTTAAAATAAAGTTTAAATTAATTAATTATAGACAACTTGACATTTTCAAATGCGTTGATACGTAATGCCCGCTTTGTAGGGTAGATTTCAAAGGTTATAAATACTACCTAAATCATGCCTAAATCCAAATTTTCAAGGAAATCGACCTTGATTTCCTAATTTCCACGAGAAAATGGCTATTGACTGGAGTTTTTATATTATTTCCCTCTTACCTTTATAGCTTTATTATATCCTTCAATAACCGAAACACGATATTTATCTTCCTTTGTTTCCCCACCAAACCTCAGTTCGGCTACCGTGCAAGGTGCATTACATTTTTTGAATTGACACTCTTCCGATCTCGCCAATATTTTTCCCGACCAGGTGTCCTCAAGGATAATCGAAGCCTGAAAAAGGAAATTTGATTTAAAATAAATGTCATCACATACTTCGAAGATGGAATGTTATCGATTGCTGTTCAATTTATGTTAAAGTGTAAAGTGTTATAAAAAATTGTATAAAAACAATAGAAAAATAGTATAATTGTTACATTTCTAGACGACAAACACTACAATTTATATATAAAAGAGAATAATACTCGAATGGTATTGAGTAGAAAATATTTTTGTATTTGTTTCAGAATATTAGGAACATTCTCAATTTCTTGACATTTATATTCATGAAAAGGTATAGATTTAAAGGAATAAATCGTGGACTTGAGCTATACAATAATCCATAAAAATATGTGACAATTTTGATTTAGGTATATGTCATGATGTATCCTGAACATATCCAATTTGTTTCTAAATTCAAAAGATATGAGTTTGTTTGAGATGATTTAATTTATTAGTATATGTCAATTTGGTATTTTCATGTGAACCGAATAGATTACGCATAATAACCTTACAAAAAAATGACATCTAAAATAAACAATATCAATTTTACAATATAATTATTAAGTAAAAATTCTTATGGCATTGTCCACTGTTTAACGAGGAACTAGGCTTTTTTATGTATTTTAGAAAAAGTTATTAATATTTTTTTTATGAACGAACGGATAAGCTTTGTAAGTCCTAAAAATTTTAAAAGTAAGGTTTTTCCATCTTATAAACATAGCAAGCAATAAATTTTCAAATCTAAGACAAACCGAAATTTTACATTTTGTTTTTATAACTCAAGTTTAAAAAAATACAGAATCACAAGTTTAGAATGTAAAATCAAAAATGCTTTCAAGAAAACAAATACGTAGAAAAAACAAACCAAGGAAATAGTTCTTCAAACTTTTCAAAAGATTAACGAAAGTAATGGGTAGCAAATTTGAATTGATATTATGACAAGTTTAGGTAGATTTAAAGAAATTGTTTTAAATATTTAGTAGAACAACGCTTTGAAAAACTATAATAAATAATAGTTAAAGAGTCTTCAAAGTCA
The DNA here is from genome assembly GCA_964028335.1 of Altica lythri. NCBI lineage: Eukaryota > Metazoa > Arthropoda > Insecta > Coleoptera > Chrysomelidae > Altica > Altica lythri. Next base: position 56,456,017 of record OZ034805.1, on the reverse strand, counting down.
CCTCTTATCTGGGAACAGCGGGCGGTCCACAAATGAGACCGTTTTTACGACCCTCGATCCTTGATCCAGCATATGGTTGTAAGCGGAATGGGACAATTCGACGCGGCCGATTCAACGCTGTCTATTCGACGCGGCCGATTCAACGCGGAGACAATTTAACGCTGGCCATTTCGACGCAGGGCTGATTCGACGCGAAGTAGAAGGCGAAATACTTATACATTTGGAGATAATAAAAACACAGAGGTGTTTCGTAAAACGAATTTATTTTTCATTGAAATGCTCTTTTATAAGTGTACATTCTATCCTAATATTAATATTCTAAAGTCATTAAAACTTCGTACTGTTCCAAAATCAAATTGGTTAATGGACCTGTGCTAAACATTCAATACATAATTATGAAATAAAGCTCGTAAAAAATCGATAATATTACGATTTGCATATTCTCTTGCTAAGGTCTTAATTTTTTCGTCGCATTCTCAGTGCTTCTTTAATTTAACTGGTGGTTGTTGTCCGGAAAGTAATTGCTCATAATACAGATCCCTACCAGACTGTGTACTCGTTTCAAGGCATCAAAACCCTTCCAAATTGTTGGATGGTCCATGTAAAGTTCGTTTTGCAATCGTCTGTGGGCTGCGTCAGCGTGATTATTTGTTCTGTCTATATTATTTATGACACGGTTGTAGACGGACCAAAATGAAGTGGGAAATAAAGGCTGACGTCTTCCATTGCCTCGTCTTTGATGGCGCCCTAGGTAGGAATCTTCAAACGATTCCAGAAGAGGCTGTAGATCTGGATGAAATTCGTTGGACAACTCATCAACAGCAAAAAGTGACACACTGAGATTAGCCATATTATGACCATAAGTGTAATGACAACTTTGCGTTAAAAGTGCCCTGCGTCAAAAGGGCCAGCGTTGAATTATCTCCGCGTCGAAACGGCCGCCTCGAATGGCCGGCGTTGAATCGGCCGCGTCGAATTGTCCTAGACCGGGTTGTATGCACTCATAATTTTACAATCTATTGTTTAAATTAAAAAAAAAAAATACCATAATCGTAAAGATATTTTTTTCTGATTTCACACATATATAATACCTTTACAGGTACTAGAGGTATTTTATAAGTGTTGTTCTTTTCTCCATGTAAAGTAAACTTCAAAATTTTGCGTCCGTCTTATATATGGTTGAAATCAGAAAAAAATATCTTTACGTTTCTAGTATTTATTTAGTTTTATTTAAAAAAAAATAATCACATATATTTCTTAAATTTAAACAATAGATTGTAAAATTATGAGTGCATACAACCACATGCCGGATGGAGGGTCGAGAAAAGAGTCTCATTTATAGACCGCCCGATGTTCCCAGGTAAAAACTCTTTAACCTAAATAATAGTTTAAAAAAATTAAAAAACGAGCTTTTGTGATAAAATGAATTTAAAAAAATATAATTTTTTTATTTATGAAGTAAGAATATTGTGGATAAAAAAGTGTATTGCGATGTAAAAAAGCGTGAAATGCATGGTGTCAAAGGATTACTTAAAAAGCATCCAATGATGTTTTATATTACATCAATTTTTTTAATTTATAGTTCATTTTTTCACAATGGTTATTTGTGACACAAGGACGGTAAATGACATTTTGCATGAGCGAGTAAAGTTGAGTAGCCGAGGTGCGTAGCACCGAGGCGAAACAATACGAGCACTTGCAAAACATTTCCCGGACGAGTAACACACACTATTTTTTGGTCCGACTAATTTTTAATATTTTTAAAAGTTCAAAAACTTTTTACTTTATGACATACAAGATTAGATGTTTATTGACATCTATTGCACGATTAAAAGAATTAGTAATAAGAAATGATTTTCTGATAATCGATTTCAAGATCCTTAATTTTTATACATACCAATACTTTGCTAATAAGCAACATAGTAAAAATTGTTATATTAAAAATATGAACATTAATATCTAATAATTTTATATAAAAATAGCAGATAGACAATGAACTATTTTAGTTCAATGAGCAAATATAAAATCGAGATATGTATTTTCATAATCGAATGACAAGTAGTTGTAAATTGACATAAATATCAAATTTAAAATAAAAGTTGTGAGGGAAATTAAATGTAAATTATAATCTTAAAAAGTTATTAGTTTAGTAAATTATACGCTGTTTTTAAATAAATTTAATTAAAATTTGTATTATTCATTATGTATTTTTGATGACTTATAGCGCCATCTCTTTAAATAATTTAAAAGCTACTTTGCCGGCCTAGGCCGGAAAATGTCATTTTCCGGACGATTTTGAAGTAATTAATAGCATTGTTTCTGGACGGAGGACCAAAAAAGTTTGTTTTTTAGTTTTTTAAATTATTATTTATTGCGTCCTTTTTAGTTGGATTTTATAGAAGTAAGTTTTTATGTTTGTTTAACTATTTTTTAATTTTTTAGATAGCTTTTTCATAAAAACCGTTTTTTTTTAGTTTTTTTTTTACTATTATTTATTAAATTATGGTTTTTGACCAATACTATTATTTCATTCACAATCGGTTTATTAACGATTATTTATATGTATAAAAAATAAAAATAAAAACAGAACTCACAGAACCTACATTCAAAATCAATCCTACTTTAAATCGTAACGCTTTAACCGATTGCGCTACTGCACCTAGAAAACAGTTTTGTTAAAGAAAGTAAATATGTATTCACGGAGTCATCAGTCGGTACAATACTTTCTAACCTTTTTTTATTTTTTTTGTTTATATTATTACATTTTTATCGGTCCTTGATAAATTTGCTTAATTTCAATCTGAAACCGGGAAGTGATAAAAAATTCCATTCCTGGACTTTAATGATTTTATTATCATGCTTTTTGTGTGTATTGTAGTTAAAAACAGTCTTTTCCCAACAAAATTAAATTGTCTCAACCTAGTTTACCAACTATGTTTGATTTTACAGTTGTTAATAGAATTCAAAAATGATAATATTTTGTCATTCAACCAGCTTTTGTCAATGAAATTAGATTTTTTAATGTCAATTACCATTTGTCCAGGAGGTAATATGAAGTTATCTTCATTGGTCATTTCAATCAAGAGTCTTTCATTTCCAGTATTTTGTATTTGAACTCCTTTAATATGCCTTGGTCCCGGTGGAATAGCACTGACCACTTTCAAAACAACACAAACCAAAAATAAAAATCGTATGAACATTTTCGAACTTTGAACAATTTCTCTAACAGTATTAATTAACACTGTCACTGTTTTCTTACAATTTGATTAAGATAAAATGTTATCAAAAGATGGTTGTTGAATATTTCTGCGCTGCTACTATGACTTGTCGACGACGTATTCGACCGAAATAAATTAATCATTTTTATATTGATAATTATAAACATATTTATAATCTTTTGTTGTCTTATTGATGCGGGCAGCAGGGACGTATTTAGTGCAGTTGTATTCAAGGTTGAATGCAAAGATGCACTTTTTTACGAAATAACTGGCCACTTATCGTTTTATTAATGATGTTTAAATTAAACAAACCATTAAATAAAGATTACTTAAAAATGCTATGTTAAGCTTTGTTAATATATAAATATAATTAAATCAAATTTAGACAATTGAACAAAAGAATATTGGATCTCGACTTTTTGAAATCGAATGAAATTGACTTAAGTGATTAAATACGACCTTGCAGAATGGCAGAATTCAACCTCTTCAAGATTTTTTCCTGATAACAAAGAAATCGTCCACGTAGAATTTTTGCCAAACTCAAACATTAAATCGACACTTTTACAAAAAGGTATTTAAAAAACTGCGACTTCGTGAAATACCATCAATAAAGACTAGATTATAAATCACAACAATGCGTTTCTCACAAAACAATTTCAGTAAATGGATTTATAGTCGGTAAAAATATCCCTGTAATTGCTCAAACTTTTTATTTCTCTTACTGGATTTCTTGTTATTCTCTCTTTTTAAAATTAAAAAAAAAATAGAAATGTCAATTAAGAACCAAAGAGGTAAAGGTTATTAGAGTAAAAGAGTTTCACTGTTATGAGTAATGGAAGTATCGATCCTACCGCTGTTTGAAATTGTTTTAAGATAAACTAAACTGAATTGGATTTCCATTTGTATAAAAAAATATATAATCTCCTTGTAATTAAATTACTTAAATTACACTTCTCAAATGTCATCGTCATAGAAATACGCTGTTGGTCAACTGGACGACGGTCAATTTTGTTATCTATCCTTGAGGTATCTACTGTACAAACTGGACGAGTGGAAATAACACATAAATTTAGGTTAATTTAATACCATTTTTGAGTAATCATTCCTAAACTCGTATTAATGATATTTTGTACCTAACACTAAAATGTTATTACGCAGCAAATAATTATTAGATTTAAATAATAAAAAATTTAATTGTGACGATGTAGCCAAGAGTGGTGATAACTCCCGGCATTATGTAAAACGTATGTGAAACGTTAATTTACACACATGTGAACAATATGTATATGTTTCAATACACATTAAATCTACCCCATCATGATTAGGTGGATTCTACACAGATTGTCAGCAAATGTTGCAATAGGAAGGCCACTGAATATATTTTGGAAAACCCCATGCAGATAGTGAGAAATTAATTGGCGAATTACAAAAATAAAGCAGACCTAACCATCAAACGCTTTTCTTTTTATATGAGCCATCGCAACATTTCAACATTTGTAATTTGGTGAATGATTTATAAAAATTTCAGATAGATGAAAATAAGAACAGCCGTCAATATAAATAAGGTTATTATGTATGACTATGCTACAAACATATATCTTAACCAATCTTAATTTAAAATCAATAAATTTTTCAATGGATTGTAACTGTATTATTATTTAAATTCTACTGACCTTAAATCCACTAGGTATTACTTCAAGTTTAGTACTAGAATGTCACCAAACTCTAACTGAGGCCAGCCAAAATAAATAACGTGGTCACTCTGAGCTGGATCAAAGAACATGGGAACTCCCAAGGCAACTGCATTGCGGAAAACTTGGCAAGAAAAGCTGCGGGCTGCAAATATGTTAGCTGTCGCCCATCTACCAAGCTAAGAATGTCCACTAAAACTTTATACAAACAAAGAACTATAGACTGACCAGAGAGTTAATACCTCATCCTGGCGAGGAAACAGCAAGAAAATGTAAGTCATTAACCAGACAAAATCTCTGAATAGCGGTGGCAATCTTAACAGGTCACTGCCAATTGCGACAATATTTCTTTAGGATGAAATTGCCCCCTATGTAGAGGTTGCGAACAAGAATAGGAAACAGTAGAGCATATAATGTGTGATAGCCGATTCAGGGAGATGCCCCTCAGGAGTCTCATAACCTATTTTAAATCTTTAGGCCTGATGACAGCCTGAGGTGTGGATATTTCTACAGCCGGGAGTCTCCGGTACCGGTAGACCATTGCTCGCCCCTCTCCAATTTTCCTGATCCAGATTATTTAAATTCAACCATATTTTATTACAGTTAAAGATTATCTTTATAAGAATCTATCGTCCAATAAGCATACTGATTTTGAGTAAAATTTAAAATATACCTGTCCATAATTAGGGATCTGCAATACCACTAAAACATTAATACAAAAGTATTGATACAGGTATCGGAAAGGGCATTGGCACAAAAGTATCGATACCGGTGTTTTAAAAAAACTGTAACTATCGATACTACAGATAAATTCGGGTAAATTACGCATAATATTCAAATAAAAATACTTATATGCGGGCATATTATATTTTTCACAATCCGCCAAGAAGAGCACTTTTCCAATCTTTTTCTAAAGATACGATTTCTGTGTTGTACCATGGTTGCTTGTGCCTTTGAGAATAATCTGTCAGCAGAAACCAACAAAAACGTTTTTTCGTCTCCGTGTATAAGGACAGAATTACGCTACAAGGGACGAAAGTTGAATTTTCGGCCCTGCACGTCATGATGCCCGAGACGAAACAGCCGAGGGCATCATGACGCGCAGGACCGAGATTTTAACTTTTGGCCCGTGTAGTGTATACTATTTTTCTTCATACCTCGGTCGAAAGTACTTGCGGAACGAGCGAAGCGAGTGCAGCTGGTCGTGGGACAGGCATACTTTAATATTCAATTAACAGATGACAAATAAACAACATTGATGATTATTTTTAAGGTTATAGATAGAAATAGAAATGACACGAGAATAAACAGTCCCTAGTTACAAGTGTAACTACGCATGAGAAATTTTTCCTCCCGCCGTAAACAGGGAGTAAATGTTAAAGACGACAAAACATCATGACGCGCAGGGCCGAAAATTCAACTTTCGTCCCGCCGTAAACAGGGAGTAAATGTTAAACTTTCTTTCCTGCAATTTGGGACGAAAGAACGTACTTTCGACCGAGGTATGAGTCAACTCTCGCCCTAGTCAGAAATCGTCTTGTTTCACTGCTTGCCACACAATATAGGTACTATTTTTTACAAACCGCGTTTCTGTTTTTTTTATCTACTATTTAGTTTTTATTTTAATTTAGTTTTTATAAGATCATTCTTTTCAGTTTTTTTTAACTTTTATTTACTTTATTTTTTTAACATCATATACTAAATAAGTACACTTAAAAGTTAGATATTTTATGTATTTAGTATTATTACTATGTAATAGTATTTGTAATGTCAAATTTAATCCAAGTAGAAGTAATTTCATCTGACCTACTTAAAATCATGACTGTTACTTTAAATATTATCTCTTATTATCCCCATTCTTCGAAAGCAAACTGTATATTTACGTGTTGGAATTATAATGCATTCAAAATAAAATAACTGACGAGTAAGTAAAGATAAAAGCTTTTTGTAATTGTTTAATGTTTAGTAAAATCCGGAAGTAGGTTATAAAAATTTTAGAAGCTTTTTCATTATGATTACCTAACAGATTTAAAATTTGAAGTTATAAAAATCTCAGATAAGTGTGCGAGATTAAATTACTTAGTTTAATTTAGTGTATGAACTTAAATAAATAAGACAATATGTAAATTTTTCGTAGATAATCTACATCTTCTTAACTCATACATAACGGCCGTTCACTTCAAATGTTTAGGTAATTTTTTTCTGGATTCGTACACTACACAAATAATGACAACGCACATTAAATTAAAACTCTAGTTATTAGTGATCTTAAATTTTTCTAAAGTCGTATTTAATTTTATTAGGTATACTTTATTATAGAAGATGAATGAAATAAATAGAAAAAATATATATACTATATGCATTCGGCGGTTTTTAGAATGAGTGAAATTATTCAACAAAGAAGTTCCATTAAATTTTGTGTGCCACGTCCAGGACGGCCATCAACTGATGAACAACACGTCAATAAAATTAAAGAATTGGTGCTCGAAAATCGTCGATTGACTCTTAGAAACCTTACTGATATGGTTGGCATATCAGAAGGATCAGTGAAAACCATTTTAAAAGACCAATTGGACCTGAGAAAAGTCAAAACTCATTTGGTTCTAAAAATGCTCAATTTGTTAGACAAAAGGCGTCGTGTTGATGTGTGTGAAACGATGCTTTCTGACTATCAGGACAAGGTGAAACGAATGATCACGGGAGATGAGACATGGATCTATGCCTACGACCCTGAAACAACCGATCAATCAAGCGAATATCGTGTCAAAGGTGAGGCAAGGCCGAAAAAACAGCGTGAAAGTCGTCAAAAATCAAGGCCATGTTCACAGTTTTCTTCGATTATCGTGGTGTGGTGCATTAGGAATTCCTTCCGCCCGGCCAAACTGTAAACAAGGAATATTATTTGAGCGTTAAGGCCAATTCTCACATAGCAGCGCCGCAGCAGAGCAGCGCGGCGCCGGAAATGCGGCTCCAGAAAATATTCATTATTTTAAATGGAACAGTTCCCACATAAGCAGAGCAGTGCGGCAGCAGCGTAGCACGTCAACATCCAACGCCTTCGAGAGCGTTGTATGCTGCTCTGTGCCGCGTCGCGTTGCCAAGTGGGTATTAGAAAGCAGCAACCACTGCTGAGGTTGATGTAATTTGATTAATATTTGCCATAAACTACAGAAAAATAAATAAATAAAAAATAATTTTTATGAATGATCCCTAAGAAAACAACTAGATGGATTTGGAACAAATAACGACACCTTTTATAGATTTCTGTAGAATATATTTGTAGTATTAATATTATTAAGTAGATATCGTTAATTTATTAGAATATTCGTTCGGTATTTCACATAGTCAGCATTTATTAGATATTTCCTTTTTTATGCAAGGGTGTGGTTTTATTTTTTATTGTTGTATATTGAGTAGTTCATTTTTAGTTTTTATTAAAAAATAAAGCTAGTACATAGTATAAAGGGTACCTACATACAGGTACGTGATCTAACAACATCAAATCGAATGTTGATATTTTGATTTTGTCCTTTGTTTAGTTAGATATTGTTGGTAAAAACAGAAGATGGAAGGCAAAATCGAGAGATTGATTTTATTAGTCAGTGAGAGGCCAGAAATCTTCGATCTAAGTAATAAACATTACAGTAATTTAATAAGGAAAGAAAACATCTGGAATGAAATAAATAGTCTGAACAGTACTGGGACAAATGTTTCGCAACCGCTAAGCTGGTGATTCTGCTGCTGCTGCTGCTGCACTGCTTAGGTGGGAATGCCTTCATGGTTTTTGCATCGCGGCGAAGCTGTGAAGCGCTGCTGCGGCGCTGCTATGTGAGAATCGGCCTTTATGCGTCGTTTGCGCGAAGCTATTCGCAAAAAGAGGCCAGAATTATGGACCGAGAACTCTTGGTTTTTGCACCACGATAATGCACCGTCGTATACTGCATTGATTATTCTTGAGTTTTTCGTCAAATATTCAACCAATATCGTTCCACAACCACCGTATTCGCCTAATTTAGCTCCGTGTGACTTCTGGCTGTTCAACAAATTCAAACGACCGCTTCGGGGAAAGCGTTTTGAGTCAAATGTAGACATTAAACGTGAATCGCTACGCGTATTGAAGGCTATTCCGGAATTTGAGTTTAACAAGTGTTTCGAGGATTGTAAAAAACATTGGCACAAGTGTATTGGGGCCGAGGGGTCTAAATAAATTCGGCAGAATAAATAAAGAATTTTAAAATTATGAACAAAGTCTTACTATTTTTTGCTCACAGTATTATATATATTTTAATTTTTAATTTTGCAACGTATCCTAACTTGTACAAACAATGCTTCACAGATTTTTGTCTAGAAATTAGTTTACTGAGAATTTGTTGGATCTGTCTATCAATTTTAACGTAATTAGTTTTTTCTTTTTTGAATGTTTAAAAACATCTAAACTGAGTTGTACGTTGGTGGAATGGATTGATTCGTTTCAGTACAATAATATTCCGGTGTGTTATTGAAATTCGCTTGTTTAAACGGCTGTTCCAAAAGGCATTTGTCGTACTTTGTTTTCGATTATAACAACCCCAAAGAGATTTGATAACTTTGCCCTCTAACCATGTCTCGACAAAATAATCGTTGAAGGTATCTATTATTATAGGAACTTTGGGACCCCCCTCCATTATGCAAATTTCTTCAAGATTCTGTTGGGATTTGGAATATAAGCTCACATTTTTATATGACATCGTATTGATTCGTTACTTAAATAAAATCCTAAGGGCTTAAATTTTTTTCCACAAACATTTGTTAAGGGCTAATTTCAACCAAAGTAGGTATATGGAACAGCTCTTGAAAGTTTCGTTTTTTCGATTTTAGATTTTTTGGTGTCAAATTATAGATTTTGACTCTCTGATTTAAAAAATATCGGTTATTTTTTGCAGCCACCAATAATAATCAAATAATTTCAAATTTGACACATAAACAGTGTTAAACAGCAATATTTTCGTATTTCTCGTTCTTGTACAAAGTTATTACCTACATTGCAAGAAAGCAGAATAAACATGGAATAATGTTATTTTCATTTTTGTTTCACATAATAAGGTGTTTTTCTGATAAAAACATCGCAAAAATGGTTTTCTATTAAAGTTAAAACATTTCAACAAATTTTATTATCTGACATTTTTCAGTTGACTAGGCGACACTACAGGATGGTTTTGTATTTCTTAGATTTCTTTATTAATTTTGGGATGTATTATTAAGAAAAACACTTTATTGTGCAAAAAAGAAAACGTAAATGACATATTACCATATTCCAACTGATTTCTTGCATTGTGATAACTATGTAAAATAAGGAGAATTACGAAAATATTGTCGTTTAAAACCGTAAGTACCTATACTTGTTTAGTTGTTAATTTAAATATTATTGATCCCCGAAAAAATTAACCGCCATTTTTGGAATCAGAGAGACCAAAACTATCAGTTGACACCAAAAAATCCAAAATCAGAGAGAGCCCCGTCTGCTATAGTCTTATCGAAGATTTTTATTTTCTTCTAAAACACAAATTAGTATTATCTTATAACAAAAACTCTTTTGTCAACACTTATCGACGAACGATCTTTTGTATTGGTTTGAATGCTTTAAGTCAAATAGTCTGTCGATCTTATACATTCGCAAAAAATAGTGTATTTGCAACTAGTTCCAATCTATTGAAAAAGAGAGTAGCTCAAAATCTGCGGTATGGATGACGAAATACCTTCGCGGTAGCACGTCAAAAGGAACGCAGAAATTTGAACGGATGACAAAAAAAAAACGCGTAAATTTGTACGTGCGACAAAAGGACGCGGGTGGCAAAAGGACGCAGCGACATTAGGACGCGTGACAAAAGTATGCATGTCAAAAGGTCGCGATGCAATAGAATTTTTATAGATTTGTTTACTACTATTTGAAACGCCACAATTGCAATAATCGACTTTGCGAAAACTATAGAGAAATAAAAATATACCCATTTATGATTTTTTAATTTTATATAACACTACCAAAAATTTTATTGTTTTACCAAAACTATTCTTCAGTATTGCACTTCCTGCAACCACTGATAAATTACTTTGAAGACACGTGGATAGGACGCTTAGATAGAAAAGAAACGCTCTTTTCCCGGAACTCGTGGATTTGCTATGATGATCAAGATAATCCTGTGGAAGGATGGCACAACAGTTTTTCGTCTGTACTCCAAGCCGCATATTCTAATAAATGAAAATTTATAAATGCTTTAAAGAAAGAAGAAACTTTAATTACGTTAAGAATAGAACAATATATGGCGGGAGATATTCTGCATTTAAAAAAAGTGTATAAAGATACTGCAAATAGAATCAAAGGACTAGTTTCGCAGTACGGCAACAGACCAACTTTAGACTATTCGTAGAGCATTGCCCAAAACTTTTAGTTGCAAATATAAGGTCTGTGTAATATAGTTTTATATATGTATGTATGTATAAGCAAGTTAAGGGTAACAGATACACCTGCGACCTATAAGATCTATTGTGTCCCCCTTTTCTTGCGATATTTCTGATGATTTCCTCAGACTTATAGCAGCTCTTGTAGTCCTATCTTCCTTAGAAAGTTTAGGATATCGTTGGGTTTTAAATTAGGTAGATCTTTCTTTTCTATTTCGTATGACCCTAGGTATTTGATCCTAGAATTACGTAATGCAATGCTTTTATCCCCTACCTCAAAGAATCTGCAGTTTGCTTCATCTACCAAATCTTAGTTTCTTTATGTGTCCTCTTAATCGGCAGTGCCCGGTTAGTATTCCTTTTATAATACGGAGGTTCTTCTTACTAAGGTTAAGTGACCTCTTCTGGTTGTAGTTTCCCAGGAGCGTCTTCGTATGTCTTAGTCCTTCTAGATCATTCCAGTACTTGGATTTTTCGCTATCCATTTTTTAAGATTGTTCTGGTCCCAGGTGTGGGGTTTCAGCTCCTTTTGCCAGCTTGTCTGCTGTTTCGGTTTCTTCAATTCCTATGTGTCCTGGAACCCATAGGAGGGTACCAGTGTTATTCTGTCCTAGTTCATTTAATTTACCTAGGCATTCCCAGAGTGTAATATAGTTACAAATGTATAATAATGTAAATAGAATTAATTTTTAGCCCCGAATTTATTAAGTAAGAAAACAATTAAAACTTTTAAACTGAAAAAAAAATAAAAATTCGAAAAACCCAAAAAAATATACCCAAAAAAAATGAAAAATTATAAACACGCAATTTTATTTTGTACTGCGTCATTTTGTCGCAGTCCTAATGTTCTTTTGTCGCTCGCGTCCAAATTTTTGCGTCCTTTTGTCGCGCATCCAAATTTCCGCGTCCTATTGTCGTGCATTCCTTTTTTTTTCGCTCGACTAAGGCAGAAATCGACCTCTGCTTGAGCAATGTCAGAAATCCATTTATGTTCGTTGCATAATCTTGCCACTTGACACACAAAATAACTTGAATATAAAATTAATTTGTATGATACTAAAAGTAATTTATCGACTCATAATAGAAAAAGAAACAAGAACACAGTTGGTAGGAAGAGAAACGTACCTAAAAGTTTCATCAACCGATTTAATCCTCGTCATAGCAGTTTAGTGGTTTACTTAGAAAGATGTAAGAAAACAAAAATATTAAGGATCATTAGCCGGAGTTTGTTAATGATAATAATGCTTAGTAATTTCAGCTTGTTTTTTGTTTTGTTCTTTACTTATATACTTTACTGTTTTTTGTTAAAGAAATCTGTTTTTTGCTTGTGCTTTCATTAAATAAGTATAAAAATAATTATCTACTTGATTTACAGTTTCCTGCTAATCAATTGTCATTTTAGTAAAACGTTTATCAAATAGATGTCAAAGATAATAATAGGTTAATACTATTACAACGTTTTACAGAGTCTTTGAAAATCAAAGAACATAGACCGTTTACTAAGAACCTACAACTACTTCCCTGGCTATATGCCCCGACGGACATTGAATTACTAACCCCGTTTAACTTTGAACTGTAATTCAATGTCCGTCGGGGCATATAGCCAGGGAAGTAGTTGTTGGTTCTTAGTAAACGGTCTACGTTCTTTGATTTTCAAAGACTTTGTAAAACGTTATAATAGTATTAAACTATTATTACCTTTGACATCTATAAAAATAATACTTTTAAACATATTTTTTAAAATCAAAAGAAATATATATTGGTGTACTCATTTCCTCGGATTGTATCAAGATTTTTTTACCTTTTGTTATTTCATTTAACAGTAGATACTTTTCATTAATAAAAAATTTTGCTAATTTAAGCTATTATACTGGATTTGGTAATGATGGAAAAATACTAGAACTTATAGCAACAATTTGTTTATGTGATTGGATAAAATAGTCCAGAAAAATTGGGATTTCTAACAATTAAATAGCAGTAAATTTAATTACAATGTATATTGTATACCTTCCCATAACCAATAATAATAAAATACAATTAAAAGAAAATAAAAATAAATTAGGAAAGCTAATAAAATTAGTATTTAGGAACAAACATTAAAAGAACAATGAAACTAAGAAATAAAGTAAAGGTAAAATGGCTTTAGACCTATTATTATTTTTATAATACATGTATCAAAGGAAAATGGCTCGATCTTAAAATCTATGAGAGATATTTCTGAAATATGCGGCATGTAGTTACTAAAAATAGTCGCTTTTTGAATTTCTATGTAGTTGTTTTTATGCAAACCGTGTTTGGTCAGGCTATACTATAAAGGATCATTGGACTAATTCCAATTATTGACATTAGTTGCATGTTAGATTCAATTTCTATGTCGAGGTCTAAGTTTTTTTTCTCTTGGTGATTATTTAACATAATGTCATTATTTAGCACAGCTACGATAATCTTATTATTGAAAACCACAACATCCGGCCGGTTATCCCTGACCTGCCTATCAATGATAATTGGCCGATCGTAATAATTCTTAAAACAGTCATTTTTTAATATTGATTGAGCTTTGGGTTTTAAGTAATAATTTTTTCCCAATTTGTTAGTTAGGGTCTAATAGATAATACCTGAGTGTGTCTGTACAGGTAGTCAATGTTTGCTAACTATGTACATCCTGACTTTGTGTGCTAAATGTTTTCATATTTTTGCGGCATTTTTTACATTTATCAGAAGCAATGTTTCTATCTTTCATTACATTTTTTTATATATGTAATTATTTTTTGGTCTAGAAAAGCAAGCATAAATCCTTCAGTGTCAAGAAAAAATTCTTCTTTAACTAACCATCTATTGACTCTTCTTATCTCTTTGCGTATTGACTGCTATTGAATTCTTTTTGAGACCTATACTTTTTTTAGCTCTCAGATGAAACTGGTTCATTTAAGGTTTAGCGAAGAATAATTTTTATTGGCAAATTTTATTATTGCAAGAAGTTCAGATCAAGGCGCTGTTCTAACAAAGAATTGCTTTAAATTTGTCACTTGTTGCGTATGCATATTTTACATGTTAACTATCCCTTCCACCTTTTTTCCTTGGTAACGTTAGTCAGAGAGTAAATGACTGTAGATAATGCTTCCTATATTTAGTAAGCATAGTACGTTTTGTTCTTTGAATCTCCTGATGTACAGTGGCAGACCATTTAATTATTCCAAAGGAATATGTAAAGACAGGTACCGCATATGTATTTATGTCCTTTATAATATTATAGATATTAATTTGCCCTTATGCCAATGGTTTGTTTTTCCTGTTTTTCGTTTTTTGCAAGAGAGAAGAAACTTTATCAAAATTATTTTATTTATTGTACTTAATACTGTAAAAGTTAAATTAATTAAAACAAATTAAAAACCAAACAACAACAGTACTAGCACTTCGTAAAAACCTAGGGCTCGAAACCGTTAAACGCTGGATCCATACCATCTGACAACTAGGTTAATCGCTAGACGGTTAGGTTTCACTCTGGATCCTGACTATGACAGATTTTACAGGTTTTTTATTTCTATCGCCTTTAGAGCTGCTTGGCTGTCCGAGTATATGACTACGGTTTTACCCGTTATACCCTGACTTACGATCTCCGTTGCACAGTGTTGTATGGCCGTTACTTCAGCCTGAAACACTGTGGCATACGCACCTAGACTTAGTTGGATTTTTATCCTGTGTCCTCTACTGTATATACCTGACCCTGTGCCTTTCTCAGTCTTTGAGCCATCGGTATACCAAATTGACTCCCCTTGGATTGGGGGGCCATTGTTCCATGAGTCCCTTTCCAGTATTTCTACTCGAAAGTTTCTCACAAAGTTATACCTGGGGACTATCCTGTCCTGAGGCATACTCATTATTTGATCTGCCTTAACCCTCTTGTATAACTCTGCTTGCTTTTTGCCTTTTAATAAGGTAATGGGGGCCTGGCCTTGTAGCAGTCTGTAAGCAGTTGCCATAGCCTCGCCCTGAATGTAAATGTGCAATGGTGGTAGGTTGAGTAGAACCTGTAGTGCGTCCGTTGGGGCGGTTCCCATGGCACCTGTAACATTCAGACATGCCTGCCTTTGAATGCTTTCCAGCTGCCTGATCACCCCGGACTGCTGCGTTCTACTCCACCACACCACCGAACCATAGGTTAACATTGGTCTAATGACTTGTGTATACAACCATAGGTTCATTTTGGGGTTCAATCCCCAGTTCTTGCCACACAATTGTCTACACCTACCAAGGGCTATTGTAGCTTTATGTGTGACCTTTTGAATGTGTTGCTTCCATGATAGCCTCCGGTCAAATACCACACCTAGGTATTTGGCCTCTGTGGCCATTGGAACCAGCACGTTATTGAGCGTTATTGGTTGTAAGCCTTGTAACGCTCTTTTATTAGTGAATAGGACAATTGATGCTTTTTGTGGATTGACTGTTAGGCCTTCATCCTTGCACCACTTGTACACCATATTCATTGCGGACTGCATCCGCTTTGAGACTGTACCCAGAAACTTCCCCTGAATGATTATGGCCATATCATCTCCGAAGCCTAGGCAGTGAAGGCCTTCATTGAGGAGTTTTTTAAGGAGGTCATCCACAAGTGCTGACCACAGCAGAGGCGACAGTACTCCTCCCTGCGGACAGCCCTTTCCCACTGTTGCCTCAATGGACGCCTCACCTAACTTGGACACTACGATCCTATTCGTTAGGTTAGCATACACCCATTGGCATATTAGTGGGGGGACTCCCCTCCTTGAAAGTGCGTCGGTTACTGACTCGGGTCCCACATTACTGAAGGCTCCTTCAATGTCAATAAACGCCGCTAGGGCTACTTCTTTGTCCTCAATTGACTTTGACAATAGCCTGTTCAAGTCATCCAGCGCTAGGTCTGTGGATTTTCCCGGCTAGTATGCATATTGACGATCACTTAATGGGTTCTCCGTTAAGATTTCGTCCCTTATATATCTATCGACCAGTTTTTCCAGCGTTTTTGCTACGAATGACGATAGACTTATTGGTCTGTATGACTTGGTCGATTGGTCCGCCATCCTCCCCACTTTAGGGAGATATAAGACTTCCACCTTTTGCCAAACAGATGGTATAAATCTATAGGCCAAACAAGCCTTAAAGATTTTACACATTTGTGTTATACTTACATCCAGCCCTTTCTGGAGTAGAGCTGGGTATATTCCATCCATTCCTGGTGTTTTGAATGGACGGAATGTGCTGATAGCCCATCTGATTTTTGCAGGTCTGGTTATTTCGGTAGCTAGCTTCCAGTCATCCCTTGAGGGCCTTACCGGCCTTTGACCGTGGCCTGCGCTATCCGATCCTGCTTCTATAAACCGTGAGCCAGGAAAGTGTGCCAATGTTAGCATTCTCAAACTTTCCTCCAACGTTTTGGTATATGATCCGTCTTCCTTTTTGAGGAGGCCGACCTCTTTCGCTGTACCATCCTTAGCCAGGACCTTGTGGATTCTTGAACATGTGGGGGTCGTTTGGACTTCCTCGCAGAACCTCCTCCAGGAGTCTCTTTTGGCTTTTCGGATTTCTTTATTGTACAGCGTTAACTTTTGTCTATACTCTTCCCAGTTATGAACGGTTTTGGCCTTGTTAAACATCCTTCTCACCTGAGCCCTAAGCTTCTGTAGGTGTTCGTTCCACCAGGGAGTATTTCTCGTGTACTTTCTTGTCTGTTCCGGGCAGTTTTCACGATAAGCCGACCCAATAGCCTCGCTTACCCTGTCCACCTCCCAGTCCAAACTGCACACATCTCTTATTGACACCATTCTGTCCTCGAGATTCTCATTGAGGGAATTTACATAGTCCTCCCAATTCGTTCTCCGTGGATTTCTGAACGTGATCTCAATAATTTTGGGGGTGACAATATTAAACCTTACATGCCTGTGATCCGACCCAGACGGCTCGTCCGAGACATGCCAGTTTTCAATCTTGTCGTAGATGTTATTTGTGCAGAGGGTCATATCAAGGACCTCCCTGCGCGTAACTGTTACAAACGTTGGCTTTTTGCCTCTGTTTAATATCTGTAAGCTATTACTAAGTATAAATTGTAAGAGATACTTACCTCTAGGGTTGACGTCCGTGCTACCCCACGCTATGTGATGAGCATTGGCGTCGGCCCCCACGATCAATGGTAGGTTTTCCCTCCGGCTGTAGCTTATGATGTCCATTAACTGGCCTGGAGGGCAAACCCTGTCTTCTCCAGGGAAGTACGCTGAACAGACCATTAGCCTTCTGATGCCTTCTTCCGTGGATATTGACAGTATGGCTGCAACAAAATCCCCAGTGCATAGCACCGGAATTAGCTTACATCCAACTGTCTTAGTAAACAGTATACAGGCACGAGGCCTTATAGCCTTTGTGTCGTATATTAACTCACCTTGGTGCGGTTTTAGGCCTGCCACCCTGCCTCCATATAGCCAAGGTTCCTGCAGGAGGGCTACGTCCACGCCTTCTCTCTCAAATCTCCGACACACTATGGCCGATGCAGCCTTTGCATGCTGGAGATTTGCCTGCAGGACCCTGACTGCACCTACGTTTCCATGGAAGGTTGATACTCACTCTCCCCAGCGATCACTTCCACAGTTGTGGCGCGATCTTTGCTGGAGGGGGCTGTGGTCCTCCCATCTTCGGGCTGCTCATTGTCGTGGTGGGCCGTTAAGCCTGCCTCCGACTCTGGGCTTCCCTGAGTCACAGGACGCTCATCCCCCTTTAGACGGAATTTAATTTTCCCTATCCCAAAGTGGGTGAGCATGTCCTGTGCTTTTAGCGCCTCCACGGACTCCTTATCCATGGAGAACGTCCATAGCTGTCCCTTGTCTGTTGGACTTTTCCCAAAGACCGTCCACAGCCCGGTGTTCAGCTTGTGGTTGCCGACCTTTAGTCTTCTAAGGATGCGGTCGGCATCGAGCCTTACCCCATCCTTATCTGGTATGTGCACGGTGCATGTACACGGCTTTGGGATGTCTGTCCCGTCCTTGGCCTGGAGGCTTGCGCCTTCCCAGGGTTTTAGACTTGGAACTACATCCTTTAGCCATTGTGCACTCGCACCATCTGCACATGTGACCAGCAGAAAACCCGGCCTCATCTTGCACTGGTCCAGCCTTACTTGAGGGCCGTCTTCCGGTATGTCCTCCAGTGCATTTTCAATAGCTGATTCTACTGCCTTAAGCCTTGTAGGATCTAGCTTTCTTTCTGGGTATCCAGCTTTTACAACTGCCACCCTTACAGCTGTCAAGGCTTCTTTAAAAGACCTTCCCTCAATGTTCCTCTTTTTGAGGTGTACGTCGGGAGGTGTACTTTTATCGGACCTTGACCGCTTTTTGGAGGTGCTGGGCTGTTGGCCTTTCTGCTTAGGAGTTACCTGTGCTGTAGGCTTTGGCTTCTCCTTCTTCTCCTCCTTATTTTCGGTTTTACCCTTTTCTAGAGACTTCCTGAAGAGACCCGCAGGCACATTCTCACAGTCAAGTATCACGTGGGTAGCACAAAAGCGTGTTTCTAGTAGTACCTATTTGCTAGAAGATTGCAACAAGTCCCATTGGGTTGTTTAATAAGTTTTTAAAAACTCATTGTCTTCTTTACGAAAATTGAAATATATAATCGATTCCCTTCTACCGACGAATTGCTTTTTTCTTTAACTTCAGCTAAATATAAATTGTAAAATACCGCTGATAAGACAACTTAAAAATACTTTTTGCCTGATAAGCCGTAAAGATTTATGGGACAATATTATTTTTACGTATTCACATAAAGCTTAAAACGCTTGATTTAAAATTTTTATGATTTTTTTAAAGGCACGACTTAAAGGCTTTTAATCTTCATTTCCAATTTATTATAAGTTTCTGGGTCAACAGGTACTTCTTACTTGGAATTGAAACTACCGATTAATAGATTTTACGAGAAAAATTTGTTAGCTTCGTACGTCTGGGAAATGTTTCATAACGGCAAAGTAAATTTTCATTTTAGTAAACTTGATTATGTACGATATGCAGTTTAAACTCGGATGATATATATATAATATATATATATAATATATAATAATTGAGGTATGTTTCATATATGAGGAAATCAGAAAATCTTCATTATCTTACCTGTCTAACCTATGTAATGCAATAAATACTCTTTAAATCTGAAAATACAAATAAAAATTGATATCCCGGCGAACTTCGTACCGTATATATTTATGTTGTTATCCGTTAGTGTATTTTTACCAAATTTATACAGTGTTTTTACAATTTTAAGACAATAATTATTTAAAAAGTTTTCATGTTCCTTCGATTTTAAAGGTTATTGTTTTTTACATATTTCAGTTGTCTTGATAATGAAACAGACATTAACCAGTAGCTCAAGTTCAAGATTATGAAGATTGGTAGTTAAAACGAGTAATTTATAGGATTATGGTAGGTAAGAGGACCCTGCTGTAGTACATATGTCCTTTTCAGGGAATGGATGGGAGTTTTTGGATGGTGTTAGTAGGTATCTGTCGTCAGCCCCGCTCTCACAAATTTTCCCATTTACATTTCCCGTGTGCAATTTGGATCTTCTCTTCATCCATGGTGCTTGAACGTACCTAAACAGTCTTCCTTCTTTGGTGTGAGTGTACGTGTTGTGTGGTAGTGTGACCCACGTGGTACAATGTGGGGTGGGGAGATTGACGCTGTGGCGTGTCTCCTCTGTCGTGGAGCCTCATCCAATTGGCAAGGACGAAGGGAACCACACAAACCTTCGCCAAGTGCCCATTTTTTTTTGTATCCAGTTGTGGAGTGGTGGGCACCATCTAACGGTAAGAAAGGGGTGTTTCGTCAAGTAGGGTTTCCAGGTCCTTGTCTACGGATTAATAAAAAAAAAATATAGTGGGTCAAATAGTAAATCTAAACGATTCTCGAATCCATTTACTACAATTACCTACACTGTTTAGATTTTTAAAATCTACATTTTTAATAATGAGGATATTTGAGGAATTATATGCTAAAATTGATACTTGGTACAAACTTTTTCTATTTATTTATTAAAAAGTAATATCAGGCTGTTTAGATTGATGCTTCATGTAGTTTATTGTAGTTGGTAGAGTATATAAATACTATTCAAATCATACTATTTATTTTTCATATATTTTATAAACGTAAAATATATTGCATTCATCAAAACGATATTAGGTAGAATTAGGTACGATGATAAAAGATAAAACGTATGGAATAGGGGATCAAGACCATATACTTTATGGAGTAAATTCGTTTTCGTTTTTTCAGACTTAACGTTTTCTGATTTAATCCTGCTAAATTACCTATATGAAAAATGTGCAACGAGGTAAACAGAATAGAATTTTCTTTATTTACTTGCAAACTTTGATCTTACTGATCGTTTAGTTTTTTTTGTGCTAATATATACCTATTTCCTAACAATAAACAATAGATTAATTTTTTTTATATATTGCATGGGATAATGTGTTTTCCTGTATAAAACACTAGTTCTTAAGTCTCAGAAAAAGACGGTAATATACCTGAAAGGTTTCAATAAACTATAATATATAAAAAATCTAAACTACATAAAGAGTAAAGACTAAAAAAATTTTTATCTTTGAAAACGACAACCGATCTGGTTGTCGAAAGCTCAGAAGAATTATTTTTAAACAAATTATTTTCATTTTTGTTAGGCATTTTCAGTTTTAAAAGACGACCCTTGACATATCTATCAAGATCAACAAGCAAGGGTCATTTTCATAATATTGATTTATATTTTTTATAAGTTTGTTTTAGTGGCAAAAAGATCCCCGAATAAAGAAATAAATAGACATTATTATGCCACAAAGAAGCTATCGAGAATATTTAAATATAATATATAATATATAATAGATTTTAAAAAAAAGTGAGAGGTGTCAAGGGACACCCGTATGGAACGAAGTTCCTTTCGATTAATTAGTGAAGGAATTGTAATAAATTTTTGGACATTTTTTACTGAACGCATAGAAAAAGCACTTTTCAAAATTTTCAGAGTTTTCAAATTTTCAAAATTTTAAAAAATTAACTCATTTTGAAAATTTTGAAAAAATTAAGAAATGCTTTCTCTATGCGTTCAGTATAAGATGTTTGGGGAAAGCATTTTGAAAATTTTTATTAAATTCTGTATTAATTTTGAACAGACAGAGAGAGAGAGAGAAAGACAGACAGACAGAGAAATATGCGTGTGTCGTGTCGTGTCGTGACAACTTTTGGTCTGAATTTTTTCCGGCTAGCCTCAGTCGTAACCCGCGAAAAGGAACTACGTTCCAATAATGTATTGCTGTAAGATTTATTAACTTTCCGCATTAAAAATTAAAATAAAAAAAAAAAAATGTTTTACCCCGATTTTTAAAAATAGAATTTTCACCAGTTTTGAGGACCTAGGAAGCCGTATATCCGTATTTCTGCTTGTATGTATGGAATCATTTAACATAAGTCATTTGTTTCAGTAGATAACGAGAAATTAAAGAAAAAAAATGTTTTTACTAATAAATTTTTGGCGGTTGCAACGATCAATTCCATAATCTAATCATCTCTTAACCTCAAAAAATGACGTCGAATGTTGTTTGGTGAGATGGGAGTCATCAGCATTGGTCTGCATTCTGTCTAGGAGAAGGACATCTCCATAATCAAAACCAGAACTGAGTTTCCTTAGGCACAATTAAGTTTCAAGCTAAAATAACTGGCGCATTCTTCCAAACACCCAAGTCAAATTTAGGCCGTGCCGACGAGTGAGTGGCACTAGGGTGTAATATGATGTCGTGAACGTACCACCTCAGGGCACCTGGGCAAAACCTGTTGTATATTATTCTTAAAACAGGGTACAAAGGTATGACTGATAGACTTCAGTAAAAATGGTGTTTACCTAATTCAGCCTAAGTCGGAGCAATTTCCTACAAAATTTAGTCAGGGAATCACGGAACGAAGAATGCTGCCAATGTTATTATATTAGGTTTGTACAATACACAAAAAGGGCAAGATTTTACTCTCGACTACGCTGTTATTTACTTAGGCCTAAAGTTCTTTGCTGCTGGTTAAGTATACGTGACCTTAAGTATGGTAAAATCATTAGAAGAGTTGGTCTGTTCGAAATTATCTGGCAAACGAGCTTGCAACAATGATGCGTTGAATAAGATTGAGAAACATAGCCAGGCAATAACTAAAAAGTAAAAAATAAATTAAAGGCAAAAAGACTTTTTTGAAAAAAGCTTTTATCTTAACGCTCTAAAAAGAAGGAAACGAAATTTTCCTTTTAAATTTTAACTATCAACTTATATCCTCATTTTACACAATTTATATGGTAATAAAAGCTTGTTACGCGATTTCCTTGTGTAAATAAACTAGTACCATTAATTATGTAAAATTTAAATCTAAATTTTTAAAATTTCGATTTAATTTAATTAATTCAATTTAATTAATATTAATACTTAAACCTCGCGCCAGGCTTTTATTATCATATAAATTGTTTATAATGATAGCTATAATTTCAAAGAAATACCAAAACTAAGATGAGAGAACTTAAGTTATATTTCCATAAAGATACGGTTCTGTAAAGTGCCCAATATTATTGTTTACTTATTTTATGATGTATCAACCACGTACGCACTATCCGCATCAAAAAAAAAATATTGTGACATATTATCAAATTGTATTCTAGGAATTCTCAATGATCAACAGTCTATCAGTGAATTGATTAATATTAATTTAAAACGCAGCCTAACAGATACCACCAGTCATTAATCCAATAGGAGTACTGTTTGCTTTAAATTAAATTATTTATTCTGCGATAGACGGAATAGTGATTTAGTCCGTTACTAAAAAAACAAAATTAACCGATCACATGAATGAATTTATTGCTAATGTATTGCAAATATTAGAGATAGAAATTAAATAATATCGATGATGAAAATATAAGATAAATTATAGAGAAAATAAATAAAGAGAAATTTAGGAAAGTGGAATTAAGGTCATTTTAACACCCTCTGATATGAATGTAAAGTTCTATGTAAAATTTTAAAACAACTTCTGAAGAATGAGATTTTACTTATAAGGAATGTGTTAAGTTAAAACTCTATCTACATTTTATTTCCTTACTTTTATTCCTACAGCTTTTTTCCTTCAATAAAAGTAGTAAACCAATTTTTGATAACATTTTCTGTAAAATTAAAGGCAGTGATTTGAACATAAATAAGTACCCCGTATATGTTTATTTTTTAAAATCATTCTTTCATTAATTTTTATTAATGAACATTACTCAACAAATAGATCAAAGAAACAATCTCCACTTAACCTTTGCTCTTTCCACTTTGATCTAGAGCAATATATCTTTTTGGTTACATACTCACAGATACTCGATGTCAGGGAACTTGGGAACTAAAAAAAGGATAAAAAAACTGATTTAACCTAGATTTTGCAAATGATGAAATCGCACATGCTGAATTTATCTTTTATTTCGTAACAGCAAAACGTTAGAAACCGTTTGTTCATGTTTCGTGTTCTCTTTATATGCGCAAATACAAAAAAGCTCGTTTACCAATAGAAACGTATAATAAAAATTTAAGTCATTGGAAATTTTACTAATCTTGTTGTACTCATATATAAATAATTGCAAAATAGACAGCAAGCATATTTAAATAGCATTTATTTCTATTTTGTTCTATTATATATTGTTTTCTGAACCCTAAAAATAGTTAATGTTGATTTATTACACATTTTTTTAAGGGCTGATTTAAATTTAAAATTGGTTAAAAAATAAAGAATATTTACAGAAAATATATTTAGCTTTACCTTTCTACAACCACGCAGTAAAAAAATATTGTTCTTTAGATATTTTAGCATGTTTTTTATTTGTTAGTTTGATAGATTTGTAAAAATTTCAACATTAATAAAGTATACAACGAACATACACACATTTAGATATTCAGATATTATAAATAGTTGAGTCTTTTTTTCATGTAGAAGTTGACGAACAGATCTCTTTTAAATTAGATTGATAGAAGGAAAGTGTTTGGCTATTTATTAAGGGAAAAAGTATATGCATTTTTTCTGGTCATTTTACTTAATTCTATCTCTTAATTAAAACCAACTTTAACATCATTATTTAGAACTTAGAATCCACGATCCGCTCTCCTCCTACCACTTGAGTC
Organism: Altica lythri; assembly: GCA_964028335.1. Lineage (NCBI taxonomy): Eukaryota > Metazoa > Arthropoda > Insecta > Coleoptera > Chrysomelidae > Altica > Altica lythri. The sequence continues at coordinate 56,431,499 of OZ034805.1, read as the reverse complement.
GATGTATGCTACTTTTATTCCTTCGAATCCGATTACCTGAAACTGTAAAGGCTCCTTTAATTTTATTTTAATATTTTTTTATATTATTCTTATTTTAAAAAAATATTTTTTTATTTTTAATTTGTTTACTATTCTTAAATTATGATTTTTTTATATATATCAGATATTAAAAATTACAGAGATTCAAACCTACAGAACCTACATTCAAAATCAATCATACTTTAAATCGTAAAGCCTTAACTGATTGCACCAATGGACAATTTTGTGTTCGCGGAGTCATCAGTCGATACAATATTTTCTAATTTTTAAAAAAAATATGTTTTGTTTTATTTATTTTTAATATTATTACATTGTCATGGGTAGGTACTTCATAAGTGTCAAAATTTCAGATCATTAGGATATCAGGAAGTGGGTGAAAAATTTGCAATGTTTTAAAAAAAAATGTTTCTTATAACCCAAGTGTAGTTAAATAAAAGCTTGTAAAAATAAAAACATGCGTAGCAAATCCTAATTGATAAACAAGACCAATTATAAGAAATAATGATTATACTGTTAGTTAAACCTTTTTTTGTGTGTGGAAATAAATCTATTACGACTCTTACTGTTGTTTATTAATGATCGTTATTTGAAAATAGTAAACCAATGAGCTGCAAATAGGAAATTTTCTAATTCTGGAATTTTTTAGAATTTGTTTCAAAACTTACGCTACTGATAAAATTTAAGCAACTAATGTTTACTATTTTTCATTTGTCATGAATACTCGGTATTGATAACTAAAAATTTAGATGAATTTCAAGTAAAGACGTCATTCCAAATATTACCAAATACTAAGGTCTTTGTCCTCAAATAAAGTTGCGTTTTGTTTTGAAATTTACTTATAAACATTACATTTAGATAATTATATGATTGCTGGATGTGCGAAAATATAGCGAATTCTTCCTTCGAGGTAAAAAGTTTAATTGTATTTTTCGCATTCATACAAAAAAATGAGATTCTAAAATTCTTTTATATTGGGAATTACTACATATTTTGATAACTCTCAGTTTTGCGTATCCAGTTAAGTGCTAAACTTAAACCTTGAAAAACTTTACGCAAAGGCAATTCTTGTATACTAATAGATAGAAGCTTGAATCCCAAATGTAAGTTCTATCTATTAACCCATTTAGTTTTTTTGTACATGTTATACTAAGTCTACAGTAGGTACTAACTACTAACATATAAACATACATGTCTCACCATTATTAGTGTCTGAATAGTGACATATCCGTTGTACAACATTCTTCCAACTTATCCAGTTTTCTTCATGTATCTCCATAGTTTTCTTTGTAATTTAATTTGTTTTTCTGCTAGTACCAATGTTCGTGATCTTTTGGTGTATATTCGGACTCTGTCATGTCGGTAAACATACCTACTTGTTTGACTTTCCCTATGTATTGGTTCTTCTTACCCGAACGTATAGTGTACTTCTATCCAATTACCACTTTTTCATCTGTTGCTAACGTCTTTTATGTACTTTATTTTTTCACCATTTAAATACCTAGACATGAAAAGTTGGAAGTGGTAACTTCTGCTTTACTATTAATTTCATCCTTATCCTTACTCCTAATCTCTCGCCTTAGTCTGTTATCAAGTATCATTTAAAGTAGGTAAGATTACTCAATAGGATTTTGAGTAAAGTACGCAATTATTTTCGAAACATTAAATTCCGAGTTTAAGATAAAGCAGAGCAGCCACAGAGTACGTAATCCACTACTGTATCTTCATCTTAACAAGAACAGGGTATAGAAACTTTTGTTGTAATAACAATTTTATTAAATCTTTTTGCAAATAAACTTTGAAGTATGTTCATTGAGCTTTAATCCACAGACGGTTGTGGTCCTTTCACCTCTCAAAGCACTTTTTAAACGAGTCCAGTTTACCTTTTAGTTTGTGGGTTCAACTTTTTTTAATGTCCTTAATCGACTGGAATCACCTTTAACTTCTATTTGATGAGTGGAATCAAAAACTAGTCTGGACGAGACGGGTTTGGGCTGTAAGGGAAGTGGGGAAGCACTTTGGGTAGGTAAGAGCTGCAGAAGAACGCTGTGTTTGTGAGTGCGTTTTCATGATGAAACGCCCACTTGCAGACAAGCTGCAGCGACGCAACTGCAGTGACGAAATATCGTTAAGAATCAAAGTTTAAAGTCGTCCCAGGTGGTACAGATTAATTGACGTTTGTCCGTTTTCCACTTCGATTCCTGAGCGTTCTTCATCTTCGAATTCCTCGACAGCATCCTCGTATGACTTGGTGCCAAAAGTGAATTCATACACTGATCAAAACTAATCTCCATAACTCTAAAAACTGAACCAAGAACTAAACAGCTTTTACGTTCAAGACCATAGTAATTCAACCGCTGTTGTCAGCAAACTGCAAAGTTAAGCGTTTGACAGAGCAAGCTCTAACGCACATTTTCCACCACTACCTAATTTTTTTGCATGCCTTCAAATCGCGGTGCAAAAAAAGTTTTGAAACTTTTTAATCGCACCTTAAAGATGCTACCTGGTCCATATCTATTGTGTTATTGTTGTACAAGAAATCGGCTTGTTATAACCTAGCGATAAATTAAGTTTAGATGGGAATAGTATGTAGTATACTGGACGGGCATGGACCATCTTGTTTGTCGCTAGAAGCCATCTTTTTTAAAGTTTTTTACCTTTAGAGGTGCTACGCTCTTTGATCCAGCTTAGTGTGACCGTGTTTCTGTGGTCGTCGTCTTTAAATAATTAGTAATTATTTGGAAATTAACATTGAAGTAGGTATACCGTTGTGTCATAAGTCCTGTTTATACAAAACTAGAAAAAAAATTATTAGGACACTTAAACAGAAATTACAAATCAGTTAATTGCCTTTGTATTCTTTCAAAGTTTAAAACTTTGGTTCATACTGTTTAAAAAATTTCTACAAAGTATCATCCTTTAAGCTTACCATAAACACCAAAATGCAAGACTCCTGTTTTTGAAAAAACTAAACTTTTTAAAACTAAGAATAAATTTGAATTCTCTAGATAATTTTATATCAGAAATAATAGAAGAGTCCCAGAAGTGTGCCTCCAATTTGAAAAATTGCTCCATTACACCTCAAACGACAACGATAAAGTGAATGCATTTTGTAATAAAAATACTTTCGTTCTCCAGCTTGTTTTATCTTTATTATTTTCTTTAAGAAGCAGTTACTTAGTATAGCGTAAACCTGTTTTTCTAATTTTTCGTTTTTTCAAATTTTTCCGAGTTTATCGTAGTGTTTGCGGTTGCGTCATAGTACTTAATTAAATAAGAATTGCTTGTTTGAATAAGTATAAGAGGTTTTAGCTAAGCCCTAATCCACATTACGGTGGCGTTAACTTATAATATTAAGCGACTTGAAATTTGAAATATAGGTGCACACAGAGGCAAAAAATCGGTCTAGTCTGAGTAAATTCGTTTTTTCCTATATTTACCCAAAAGCTCGGTCATCCAGGTACTGTTACTTAATTAAGTAAAATTTGATTGTTTAAACATATGAGTTGTTAAATAAATAATATAAAGTGCTTCGAGCATTCACGCTTTTCCTCTTTAAACCATGAAAGAAGTTTGTAGAAAGTATTTTAATTAAATTGCAGCATTCTTTATTGAATACTTTACTAATAGTAAATAATCCAAATACATCTACTTATCTATAAAGTTAATTCAAATAGCTTATTGTTCATTTATCATGTTTCCAATGTTGACATTGTTTAGTCCTCAAAGGTTCATATAAATTTTTATTTAATTCACCCACTCCAAAGGATGTCGTAGGTGTGATTGTTTACCTTTGGCCTCCAGATATTTCTTTATCTCCATATCAAATATTTATTCAACTAGTATCTAAAGTTAACTTCTCTTGTTTATGTGTAAAAATATTGAGTAATATTACCTAATAATTATGTTTTTAATGTTTTAATTCACCCATATTGAAAGATACATATGTTAGTGTAACAAAGCTAACAAACTCAAATATAATATAGTGCGTTTTTACGTTTTTAAGTTTCTTAGTGAGTTTAAATGATAACATTGGTAAATTTTCAGGGAGATCCAGGCTGCAAGTGGTGAATGGATGAATGAGTTTGTGAGACGCCCTTCGAAGCAACATGACAACCGTACTTTCTTACCTACTGCCGATGTAATAAAAAGAACCATTAGGAGATCTTGGACTATTTCAAGTAAGGATTTTAGAAAATTATTATTTTTTTAGGATAACAAGAGTTTGAGGAAGTGCCTTAGGTTTATAAACACCGGCATACAAAAAAAAAGTTTTTTGTACTCCGGACGCGACTTATCTACGGGGATGTTTTTCGACCCGCTGAATACGAATTTTCAGTTAGTTTAGGCCGTATAACATTCAATTTCAAGTAAATTGCTAAAACCGTAAGAACGAGAGAAAAATGAAAGTTTTAGTAATAAAAACGATTGTGGATCTAGGGCAAGTACATTTTTTATGTATTTTGAACCGTTGAATACCAATTTCAAATGCACTTAGAGTACTTAGACCATAGGCCATTTTGATGTAGGAAAATTGTAAAAAAACTATGAAAATTTCAAAAATCACATAAAATTGGGATTATCTCGATACAGAAAAAAATCTAAACTCCGATAAAAGGAGATGTAATTGAATCTGCTTAATCCGAATCTGCAATGTATTTGGCCCATATTTTTAACACTCAAATATGTATTGCAATTAAAAAAAAAACTATTCAAAACAGAGTAGGGCCCTCAAGTATAGTTCAAGTATCTTACTCTAAACTTGAATAAAAGTGAATATGAAAAGTACTCGTTTGATTTATAATGTCATAATATTCTTTTGAACAAGATTTTTTTAAACTTTAATTTAAGTTAAAATTACACTGTGCACAATTTCTTATTCATTTGTGTTTAGAGTGTTTAGACTATAATTACGAATGTTATTTGATTTGTTCTACGATTTTTTTAAATCAAATAATTAAAACTTATATTATCTAATGCCACGCATTCGACACTATATGGGCTTCCTTTAGGAGCAGTGGGAGAATCTAAGCGATCAGTAGCGCTACCCCTAGGTGTATCACGGTGAGCTATCCGAAACGCTTGGTAACAATACGAGGAGACTAGTAGTATTGTTAGAAAACGTGGATCAGGAAGAATACGAAATACTGCCATGAATAGGCCCGTGCGGGAGCCAATACCCCAATGATTGGCCCGGAACCATTCGGCGGGGTTACTGATACATTCAGAAAGGCAGCCATTGAGAAATGGAGGCTAGAGAAGGCCCACGAGTGGTGAGAAAAAGCACCGGGCAAACGACAAGCCAGGGTCTTCATAAAGGGACACCCGGCGAAATTTACTGCAGAGCTGCTATAACAAAGGCGAAACGATGTCAGAATGATTATCAGTCTCTTGACAGGACATTGTAGGCTCAATGCCAATGTGAAGGCTTTGCAAGGACGCGGTATCTAGTACTGGGAGAGGAGAAACCAGCTGCTACAAGTTATGCGGAGAGGCCACTGTCAAGGCTATTAAGTCTCATTAAGAGAGCAGGGCTGGACAAGGTGCTCTAATTCTATTTCAGAGATAATGGGTGTTCACAATAGATCTGCAAAGGTCGCAGTGATACAGGCTAACAGCCAACCCAATAAACATCTATCTATCTATCTATCTACCATGCAAGACCGTTACGTTCTCTTTACTGCCTGCTGAAAACGTGTAGTTATTACTCGAGCAAGCCACTGATATAGTTTCGATTAAAGTTAATTTTTGCTTTTTTTGCATTCACACTTCATGCAGACCAAACATTTCCTTTGGCGGCATTTTTTGTTGGCATGAATCCTTTGTCAGCATGAAGTGTGAATGCAAAAAAGCAAAAATTAACTTTGAACAAAATTATACACGAATAAGAGACCAAATGTTTCGCAACAGACTCCATGAAGATGAAAAACGATCCAGAATTCGTGCGGTTCGCCTTGAATTGACAATGGCTCTTCGTGTTGCTCGATAAGGTTCGCATGCGAGTATTTGGACTGGACCAAGGACAACTGGAGAAATGTGCTCTTTACAGATAAAAGTAAAGTGAAGTTTTTATAGTGATGATTGGCGCGTTCGTGTGTGGAGAAGAGAAGCGAACAATTTACCGACCCTTTTGTACACTAAACTGATCGATTTAAGAAGGCCAGTGTCATGGTGTGGAGTGAAATCAGCTTAATGGGAAATTCTGCCTGTTAACACGGTTGATATTCGTCGAGTTTGGTTGTCAGTCGGTTGGTAAGAATTTTGTTCAACAATTTGTTTGGATGTGGCAATAGACTTATTGGGCAGTAGTTACTTAAATATAATTTATCTCCATTTTTGTGGAGTAGGATGTTTTGAGCATTTTGCCATGTTGTTTGGAATATATCCGTTGTAAAGACATTTGTTTAATAATATTTTTATGGCTTCTATTGTTGTCACATCCCATGTTTTTAACATTTCGATTGCTATGTTGTCTTCGCCAGGAGTACGACCATTCTTAAATTGACACAGAACCTTCTCGATTTCGGCACTGTTTATGTCGGGAATTTCTTCTAAAACATTTGAAATTCTGTTCTGTATATTTCGTTTTTAAGGATTTGTTTTTTTGAAGAATACAGATCCTCGTAATACTCTTCAGTTATTTGAATTAGTTCTTTCGTTGCATATTTTATTTAGCTTTCTTTGTTTCTCAATTGGTGTATACATGTCTGTCCATTTTTGTCCGTAGATTTTAGTATTCTCATATTTCCTATTACTGTTTTTATCTGTTCATTTCTGTGCTCTCTTTTCTTATTTCTCTTTTAACTTGAGTGTTGAATGCGTTGTAGTGGGGGTCTTTTTGTTAATTTTTCTTCTGCTACCGTATCTTTTTTTGAATTTTTTTGTTTTTTCTGTTGCTTTTGAGCAAATCTGTCTGGTTCCTTCTTTAATATACTTTTTGTGATAAGTTGTTCTAATTTATCTATGTTCAGTTCAATCATTTGCGTTACGGGAGGAAGTTTTCTTTTGATGTTTTCTTGGTCAGCTTAGGTGTTTTGTTTCAGCTCTTGTAGTGTTGGAAATCTTTTTTGTTTTATTAATTTATTTCTTTCTATTTTTAAGTTGACTCTGATTTTTGCCCTTAATAGCCTATGGTCGCTTCCTGTTTCGAGTCCTGTATGTTTTTTGTTTGCTATTATAAAATCATCTACGTGTATCCGGCTTTAAGGTTCATTAAAGAACCTAAATTTTTGTAATTTGTCAGTAAGTTTTCTACCTTTAATTTTCACTTTTAGTATTTCCCAAAAAGTTTTCAGACACATTTTTGAAACTTAACCAAGCTAGTTTTTCGTATAGTTCATTTCAGCTTTCCAATTTTTTGCGATTTTTGTAATTTTAATCGTTTTCTTTTTACAAATTTCCTAGATTTAAAACGGCTTAAGTCTAAGTACACTTGAAATTAGTATTCAACTGTTCAATATACATAAAAATTATGCTTAACTGCAATTTTTTTTATTACCTATATCCGTTGTACAGAAAACTTTTTTTTGTGCCCAGGTTATAGTTAAAGTCCCTAGAAATGATTATGTTATAACATTTTCTAATTTATAATAAAATTTTTAATTCGTATAATTGAAACTCCCTTTTCATTAATTATTATATTAACAATACCTAAAACTTTTATTCAAAAATATCAAAACATCTTTGGGGGTTATATTGGTATTATAACAATGTTAAATAAATCATGTTACAATAATGTAGTTTAACCCTTAGGGCTAATGTATCCATTATCTCACGCTAGACTCTGAACAAAAGTTAGATGTTTTATTCGTGTATCGGATAAGAATATAAAGTAGAAAATTTAATTTATATGTTTAAAACAAAAACAATATGTCGGAAGTATCTTTATACTTATCTTGATGTTTCCATTCATCTAAAAAAGAGTCTCATTTTGTAGAAATTATCTCTTTAGTAACTTTTCTAAATACGTGTCGGTTTAATTGGACAAAAATTTATCAAGTGCAGTTTTGATTGGTCTTAAAATTAAATTTAGATTTTATAATTTTAATTGTTGGCAAATTTTTTTGTGACGTATTTAGAATTTCGAACAAATACATTTAAGAAACAAGCACCCAAGTGCAACAAAGTAACATAATATAAAAGTTCTTGTAGTTCGTTGTAACTTTGATCGATGTTTAAAAAAAACAACTTACTAGATTTCTTATAAACCAATTTTTGGTTCAAGTGTACATGGTAATGTACTTTATATATTTTTCGTAGTTTTATAATTCTCTTAATACAGAAGTTACAGGGTTGGGGCACATTTTACCACTTTGAAAGTACCTCTCGCGCAAACTATGGCTTTTAGAGCCCTATCAACTGGCAGTGAAAAGTCGGCAAAACTCATCGAAATATGAGTGGGAATTTGTAGCTTAATAGTTGCTAATTAGTTGCTAAAATCACGATTTTGTAGCTCTATTCAGTTCCACAAAAAACAAATTACTGCTATTTTTACAACAAGCTAGCAGTAAAATGACAGGACTGGCCCAGGAAAAATGGACTAATGCGTGTGAATTTGTTGCTTATTTGTTGCTCAAAACCAGTGCAGCAAAAAATTCTAAAAACCCTAGAGTCAACTAGAAATTGTTAATAATAACTCCCAACCAGTGTCCCTGCTATCGTAATATACAGTTTGTATTGACACATTGATGTTATGGATTTTGTTGCTGGTCGCAGATGTCATCAGCAGAGCCCAGCGAGTCAGCAACAAAATAGAAATAAAAAATAGGCCCAACCGGGTAACCTGTAACTAACTCCTAGTGCCCATGCTATTGTGACACGCCGTTATTATTGACACTAGGTTACCTGATTGGGCCAATTTTTCATTTCTATTTTGTTGCTGGCTCTCTGGTCTCTGCTGATGCTTTTTACAACCAGCAACAAAATCAATGACCGAGTTCTGTCAAAACTAACTGCGTGTTACGACAGCATGGGCCCTAGGAGATAGTTATCGGTCACCCGATTGGGCCGATTTTTAATTTTGTTTTGTTGCTGGCTTGCTGGGCTCTGTTGATGACATCTGCGACCAGCAACAAAATCCATAACATCAATGTGTCAATACAAACTGTATATCACCTTAGTAGGGTAGGGACAAATTTCTAGCTGACTCTAGGGTTTTTCGAATTTTTTCCTGTGCTGATTTTGAGCAACAAATTAGCAACAAATTCACACGAATCAGTCCATTTTTTCTGGGCCAGTCCTGTCATTTTACTGCTAGCTTGTTGTAAAGATGGCAGTAATTTGTTTATTGTGGAACTCAATAGAGCTACAAAATCGTGATTTTAGCAACTAATTAGCAACTATTTAGCTACAAATTCCCACTCATATTTCGATGGTTTTTGCCGAATTTTCACAGCCAGCTTAATAGGGCTTCAGTTAAGAATGAAATGATATTAGAAACCTAAATAATATTTTTAAAGACCTATCCATAGATACCCCACACCTATGGGACAATAAAAAGGTTTCAGTTCTAAGTATGGGGAACCATCGAAATTTCTTTTTCTTTTTTTTTGTGTAAAAACTAAAGGTGGCTTATGGTATACCTACATCAACTTACCAAGATTCAACAGTAGGGATAGTTTTTAAAATTTCGGAAAAAAGTGGCTGTGACATACGAACGGACAAACAGACAGACATGGCGAATATATAAAGGCTCCTTTTTTTGCCATTTGGATACGGAACCGTAATCAGTAAATAAACTGTATGTACGTTATACATCCATTGAAATTTAAATAGCGCGCGCAAATGGAATGCTCAAACACACCTGAAACATGCATTGTCATCCAATTCATAGCTATCCTGAAAATTTCAGAAGCCTAGGGTTCAGAAAATAGGTTTAAATTCGATTATAAAATTCCACCCGGAATGACAAAGAGAAAGACAAAGAGACAAAGAACACGACAAAAATAAAAAAAAACTTTCTAAAAATGATTATGAGAAGACGCAAAAAATATTTGTTTATTTTTATTTGAGAAGTCAAAATAATTTGAACACTATATTTATATTTAATAATATTTACACCTTTAACAAGATTAAAATTATATTTAAAAAAAAATAAGATTAATTTTGTAAACATGCAATAAAAATAAAAATGCATCAATATTTTCCCAATGTTTATACAAACAAAGGTCAAATAATCAATCATTGATATTTGATTCTTGTATTGATTAAATTAAAATTTATTGTTTCCTATTAAATTTTACGTAATTAAAATTCTAAAAGCGTATTATTTAATTAGATATATAAATATATATAATAGATTATCTAAATATACACAGAAGTGTAAATCCTATACGGAACATTAATAATTTATGCAATAAAGATATAAAATTAAAAAACTAAGCACTGTTTTAATTAATACGAAACAATATCTGAGGGCCATTAAAAAAATCAGAATATAACTGCTGCGATCTGAATAACCTTTAACGTATTGCGAAAAAATTATTGGTAATCGGCAGTTCATTTTTAAATTTCGAATTTATGAATAGAAAGCACATTTCTCTAAAATGTGTATATATATGTACCTATATGTGCGTAATCAGAGGTGGCAGATACACCTGTGACCTATAAGGTCTATTGTGTCCCACTTTTCTTGCTATAATTCTGATGTTTTTTCAGACTTATAGTAGCTTTTAGTGCTATCTTTTTTTTAGAAAATCGTAGGGCTTCAAGTTAGTTATATCTTTCTCCTGTATTTCGTATGATCCTAGGTATCTGCCCTAGAATTACGTAAGGCAATGCATTCTGAGAGTATGTGTAATAAAATTTCGTCCTCTTCATCTACTAATCCTAGTTTCTTTATGTGTCCTCTTAATCGGCAGTGCCCGTTTAATATTCTCCTTATAATATGGAGGTTGTTGTTCCTGTGGTGTAGACTGCACAAAGTTCTCTTCTGGTTATACTTTCCCGGGACCATCTTCGGTTGTCTTAGTCCTTTTAGGTCGTTCCAGTACTTGGTTTTTCTCTATTTACTTCTTTCCTTAGTCTTCTAAGACTGTACTACTGCTGATTCCACAAATATGGTTCATTTAGTTGGCCTAGGCATTCCCAGACCATCTGAACTAAACTAATTGTGTGAAAATAGAAAGATTTTTATTTTCGTCGTGTTCTTTGTCTCTTTTTTATTCCGGGTGAAATTTTGTAAACGAATTTAAACCTGTTTCCCGACCACCTAGAGAAATTTTCAGGATAGCTAAGAACTGAATGACAATGCATGTTCCAAGTGTGTTTAGTCATATATACCCATAGACAAATTAACAACTCTGGACGTACGTCACATCTGTCACTAAAAATGTTTTCACATGTGTACCACTACAAAATCTATTTTTAAAAAAATGTGTTCCTTTGATAATAGTCATTAGTTAGCACAAATAAATAAATATAATCTTTAAATACATATAGAGCTCATTGTTCATGATTTGTATATATGTAGTTTAAAAACAACTTACGTAAATGATTCGAATTAATTAAATTTATTGGAGTATTAACCCTGTTTATTGAATACTGGGTATTTTAATAATTTCCTAGGAATTGCCTGCCTTAATGAAAACTTCACTTGTCATTGCATAGCTGCCAAGTCGTTTAGTGTTTTGATTTTGTCAGTTTGATATTTTGCGTTTTCATTTTCTTTCTAAATCTGTTCTTTTGAGAACAAAAAGTAGTGTTTTTCGTGAGTATCTATATTTTCAATATGCCTAAAACATTAAATAGTCGCTGCAAAGAGCTTATAGCTTCTTTGATTGAATACTTTGAAAAGGAAAGAGATAATAATGGACCACTGTTACCTTTAACAGCCGTTAATAGAGAGGTAATGTATTCAATATATTTTATGTATTCACGTAAAATTTACTTTGCAAATTTTAGCGGGTAGCTGCGGCTTTAAAATTAAGTCGAACTACCGTGAGTTCTATTTCACAGACCACCAAATCCAACGAATTGCTTACATCTCCACCCAAAAAATAAAGCTATAAGAAGAGAGTTGTAAATACTGAACTTTTAAATACCAGTGACATTCGTAATACTATTTATGAAATGTATGAAAGAAGTAAGTACATAAAAATATTGCAAATTATTTATTAAAGTAAACAATTTTTTTTAGAAGAACATATAACTTTGTCCTCTTTGGAGATTAAACTAAAGGATAAACAACTGTTTAATGGAAGCCGCATGTCTCTAGTGAAAGTTCCTAGCAAGTTACAACAGAGCAAAGTATTTATAAATTATGAATTTAAAAACATTTTGATTGGATTGGTAAAGTTATAATTTCTGTATTAAATTAAATATTTTGTTAATATTAAATATTCTTATGCTTATAAAAGTTTGTGTTTTACTAACTTGGTGTAAATAAAAAAATACTTCACCGTCAGCCATTTACTTTTAAAATTTGTAGTTAATTGTTGTGGTTTAAAATTTTAAATGTATATTTCGTGCTTTTATTTTCACTTGGCAACAGTGTTAACTTGGTTGTGTCAAGAAATCTGTGACGTGCGTTTAAAGTTGTTTGATATGAACTTTATATAGAGATATTGACAGAATTTCAAGAGATTAACTTACAATGCCGTCTATTGGGAATTCGTAGAACTAAACAATAAGTAGACACTATTATAAGTAAAAAATTAATTAAAAACCTTTTTACAGTGGACCAAATAGCTTCACACGCGTAGTGTTTAACTTACACGCTTCCAGCATAATTTAAACCCTATTTAATATACTTGATCATATAGATTTGAGTTCTATTTTATTTAGTACCTACATATTATGTAATTGACGTAAATTGATATAACATCTTTATTTTTTATCCGATTTAAATGAAAAAATCACTAAATGTTAAATGAAGCACATCACAATATATTTATGAAAACTGCATCCAAATCATTTAGCGTTAACAAACATACAGACATACCTACAGACATACAAACATACAACCATACAAACATACAAACATACAAACATACAGACATACAGACATGACATACAAACATACAGACAAACACACGATATAAAAACATTGTTGTGGGTTCTCTTGCGTAAGTAAAGGCGTCATGCATTTTTAATAGATTTGTTATGTCAATTTGTAAAGCCATATAAAATAGATAAACACTCCATACAAAAACAAAATGTTTTCCAGATTAAATAGTATCTACTAACTTTTAATCGAATCAAAATTCAGAAATGAAGCTAATATTTTATAGCGAAACATAAATCGTTAGTTAAGTCCCACTCGTAAGTATGGGAAGTCGAAAATCAATATCAATTTGAACTAAAAAATATAAAGCAAAATAAATAAAATCCTGGCTTAGTTTTGTGTTAAAAATTTCGTAAAATATTGCTGATAAAGGAAACATACTACATTTATATTAATTTGTAGATCCGACTCCACGATGGAGTATAATGCGTGGCTCCCCTGAATTCCGCCTTTATAATAGCCTTCCAAGGAAACAAGACATAGAAAACTACCCTTCCTTAGCCTTGCACCAAACTAATTTCAAAGATCCAGAATCCGGATCATCCGATATATCTTCACCGTATTTCAGAAGACGATCTCCAAGAAGAACACAATCTGAAGACATATATGATGACCAAGGGTCTTCATTTTCCTCTTTTAGAGGAAATTCGCCATTAGGTCCTAGAGAATATTCACCAGATATGCCTACTGAAGTGTTCATTCAAAGACCTGTTAGATTAAATCCTTTGACAAAGAGTAGACAAGATATGGAAAGAAGAAAATCGCCATTTAGAAGAAGTACAGAAGAAAGTAGTGAGGAGGGTAGTTCTAAAGAAGATGGAAGTCCTAAATCTAAAGGTAATTTGTTTTATTAATAGGTTTGAATAGATAATTTGTGGTTTAAAACTATTTAAATTAGAGTAGGATTGTCCTTATTTATATTTATAAACGATTTTTCTTTGGATTATTTTTGTTTTATAAAATTTATGTTTTATTTTCAATAATAATTTTTTTGTTGCTTATTTTACGATTTTTGAATATTTTTTTTTGTTTAAGCTGTATAATTTTTTATCTCTAAAAATCTCAACCTAAGCACAACACACACACACACACAAACACACACACACACACACACGCTGTGGCCGCAGGAAAAGTACATTATTTAATTCATTCATATATCAAACTCAAGAATGTTATTTTGACTTGAGGACGATTTTAATCATATTCTTCTTTTCTTTAGACTTTTCTTTCTGAACTGTTCTAGAACTAGTACTTGGGTACGTGCATAACATTAATACTCAAATAAAGTAGTCAAGAAACGGTTCAGAAATGAAATCAAGTCATTTTCAGATTTGTAGAAATCTTAAAACGGAAAATGTTTTTGATTTTAAAAAACTGCGTTTTCTTGGATATTTTATTCTGTTTACAGTATTCGAATTATATTACAGGCTCTATAATAAAATGTTAAATTTTCCTTTATTAACTCTCCAATATTTAATGAAACATAAAAGTGTTTGTGAGGTTAAATTGTTCAGTTTTGGTTTATAAACTCTGAATAAATTAAAATTTTTGACACTTCCAATGTGAATTATTTTTAGGTATTCTAACCCCAGAACCAATACGCAAATTCGAACGAGCAAACGCAGAAAAACGAGTAAGCTTCGACTGCGATATTCCTGATACGAAATACGTTACCAAATCTAACCCAGTATTAAGAACTCAATCTTTAATCGAAGCACCTATGTCTAACCAAGAATCACATAAATTCCATATTAATCAAGAAAATCATGCTGATAATTTAGAAGAAGCAGCAGCAGCACTTCAAGAAGTAAGTTATTTTTCAAATATCTTAATTTTTGAACTAAGTTGCATTTGAATCATCTGAAGGATTCGAACGACCAATCTTTAGCTCTACGCACTAACGCTCTACCAACTAAGCTATGAATGCTTTGCCATCAAATCGTTAATCGGTCATGTGACACTTACTCACTTTCTTCCTAAGCACATATAGCATGGCGTTAATGAGAGAGATATTTTGTTAAATCGACAATTGAAACAGCAAACTCTAAGTACTTTTTTTGTGTCCTGTTTTATATTTTTATTCGGTTAGGTGACCGAAACGAAGAATTTTTTTGTAAACGATTATTTGAGATATCTCTCATGTGATTTTTGAAATTTTTTAGAAAGTATACAAAGAAGAATATAGTAAATGTCCAAAAATATACCAGTAGTACCGATACCTTTGTGTTACACGGTGTAATGAAACTATATTTCTAATGTTGGTCACTTTTAGGTTCATGAAACCAGGGGAGAAGAATTAATTCCTGATATAGAACCGTTTAG
The DNA here is from genome assembly GCA_964028335.1 of Altica lythri. Classification (NCBI taxonomy): domain Eukaryota; kingdom Metazoa; phylum Arthropoda; class Insecta; order Coleoptera; family Chrysomelidae; genus Altica; species Altica lythri. Next base: position 56,416,138 of record OZ034805.1, on the reverse strand, counting down.
TGGAACTGTATTTCGTAAAATGATGGTAAGAAGTCGTCGACAAAATGCAAAGAAAGTAGCAGGAAATAAAACCAATTCAATTCCAACTCCAGAAACTGGTAAGTACGTAGAATGTGTTAGCTTTTTGGTATTTTGGTTTTGTAGAAAAAAATTTCTAACGCTTTGCTTTATATATTAGTTTATATGTTCATATATCGTTGTACTATTTTGGCTTTACTAAAATTAACTACAATTACTAATAAAATAAAGTTTAAAAATCTTGGGACGGTTCTTCCGATAGGCGATTTGTTTATATTAGCATTAGCATCATAAGTTATTAATTTCCAACAGTTTTCTTTAAATCTGAAGGTTAGGTAACAGTTTGAAAATTGCGCGCACTTTTCTTTAACAAAAATAGACTTGAAAAGTATTATTACAGAAAACTGTAATATTGTCGTATTTAATAAAGCGTGTTACCAATAGATATCAAAGAATATTATTATTCTAACGCTTTACAAATTTTTGAAAAAACATTTTCAAAGACAATGACCGTTCAACTAAGAAGAAACAACTACTTCCCGGGCCATATGCCCCGACTGATATTGGATTACACTTCAAAGTCAAACGGGGTTGACATATCTAATAGAGAATTTAAACCATATACCTTTTACTGATGAGGCGCAAATACGCCGAAACCGGTCTACAAGTTATGTTGTTCCTTCTAACTGCAAACCAGAGTGGTTGGTTTAAATTATCTATTATTTTGTTTCTAGACGGTAAAATCTTCTTCAATACTTACCCACCAATCACTTTTCTCTGTTTTTTTGTTGAATAAATTATTTGATATGTGATTTTTATTATTAACGGAACGGTTTTACATTAAATAAGTCTCATTTCGTGACAATTTTTCTTACCCCGCTATAATCTTTATGAGATTTTACTATATCTTGAAACATTTGTGAGAAAAGATTAAACTCATACTTCTCGAAGTGTTTCCAGGAGGTTCGATGATTTACCAGTTTCGATGTTTCCATATTCTTAGAGATCTTGTTGTTTTCTTTATGTACTTTTATATTATATTCGTAACTTAGCATGCAATTCTTGTAACTCTCGTGAAAACATCTTTTATGCGTTTACGACGCGACAGGGTAGCGTTACTACTAAACTTGTCAGCTATTATTTCTTGCAACATTTTTTACACAGTTAAATTGTTAACCATTCTAACACTTTGAAGTTATTTTAAACCAGTCTTAGGTATTTATCACTCTATTTTAATTCTTATATACTCTGCATATTTTTGACGAATTCTCCTCGATTATTATTGGTCATTTTTTATACTTGCACCGTTTCCTAATTGGCAGTACCTACTCCTGCTTTTAATTTTATTACCTTTGTAAAATTATTTACTCTTGTATAATTTTTTCTAATCTTAATGTGAGATCGTTTGGTCTTTGTCGGAATTTTAATCCCATTGAGACCAATGCCGATCATTGGCGTGGAATTAAAGAAACAGGATCTGTTCATAAATTTTTATTAATTTTTGTTTTAAATTTCAAAAGAAAAACGGTTTTTGTATATTTGTATATTTTGTATCAATTTAAAAATTGTCAAATAACAAATTAATTCTTTCAAATTAAAACTTGTTAATTTTAGTTATTAATAAGAACATTTGACTCATTATTCAAATGGCACATAACTCTTAATATTTTTATAACAATTGTCTGCAAATAATACTCATTTTATTAGACAATCTCAAAAGATTCATGATTCATGAATTCTCGAAAGAATCGCATTGTCAGTCATTTCAACATTTTCTTTTTTCAAACAATGATTATGATACATATTTAAAACAACGCGTTGACATTGAACGTGTAAATATTTGTGTTTTAATTCGAGACTGTCATTAATATAATTGTCATCTATTGATAATTGCGACGATGATGGATCTTAATCACCCGTTTCAAATGGTCGCCAAAACGCCATAGTATTATAGTTTCTTACCAATTTCTCCAATAAACACACTGACGCTACTGTTTACTAGTTTTCAAATGAAACATTATACAAGATCAGAGGTCAGTTAGAATGGTAGAACCATAGAACCACTCGCTAAAACTCGTTCAGAGTGGCTCTGCTTAATCAACTCCGAAATTTAACTATCTTCGCGTTAACACGACGTTGGTTCCTATTAGCGCCTCTCCTGTATGTCTCGAAGAACATCGTTGTCGGTAAATAGTCTTATAAAGGCGTCCGTATTTCTTTAGATACAATATCAAAACGGCAGGCAAAAAAATTGAAAATGCGTAGCTAAATACACAATATTGCCGTTACTCAAAAATGTCTTTAAGTATAAGTAATATATACAAAATTGATTTCATTAGTGAAAACTGTTTAAATATGAAGAACCTAGTTAATTAATTTAAGTATATATTTTTTAAGAATATTTTCATATTATCGTCCTAAGAGTCATTGACGAACAATTGAATAGTAAAGTAGAGAGAACATTTTCAAAATATATAAACTTGGGAATTTTCGGAAATATATCTGGCAACTGTAACCCTAATTTACCCTAGGCTAGCTCCTGGGTTCGTTGCTTCCTTCTGAGTTTTATCAATTCTCCCCAAAACATAAATTCAGGGCGCAAAAGTACAGACAAACAAATAAAACGCAAAAATCAGTTTTAGGATGATTAATTAAATCAAGTTTCAGATGTTAAAGTTAAAATTTTTTTGATGTGAAACATCTATAGCGGCACGTAAATCAGATTTCTCGCGTGGCGACGGTGACGTCATGACGTAAAAAACCTAACGCATCGATAATAATCGATAAGAGATGTACTGATATCTTATATGAAATTGGTGTCATGTTTTGAGCGACGCGACGGTGGCGCGCCAACAATAGTGGGAAGAAGCTCATCGATTCAAAAATTTGGCGGGACAGGGTATGAATTGTTTCATAAAAACCTAACTCGATTCCGCCTACTATCTATTCTATATATATATATATATAAAAATGATTGTTTGTATAGGCAACATAATATACCTACATATTTTGCTGACCTGTAAAATTGACAGCTAGTCGTTGGTGAATAGTTGTCATATAGTTGTCCGCGTAAAATTTGTGTATTTAGTTTTAAATATGAATAAACAAAGTGTTAATAAAGAAAGTGATGAAAAAATATGAATAAAAATGAGTGAGTACCTCCAAACACCCATCAAATTTTTAGATTATGACCTAACAAAAATTATCAGACCTTAACCAGCCCTTAATATTCACATTAACCCGTGCCTAAATCATAATACATTTCCCATTTAAATACCGTTTAAAAGTTATTCAACGATAAAGTTGTATTCATAGTTAAATTCATCATTTTCCTATTTTTTATTTAGTATCGCTTTTTGTTTGTACTAAAATTATGAAGTAACTACAATTATATTAATATAGTAACGTACTTCTATATAAATTTGTGTTTTAATAATTTCCTTTTTTAAGATTATTGAATTTAAGGCAATTAAATAAAAAGCTAAACGAAATCACTTTTTAAATTTATTCAATAAATAGTCATCGTTATCTGGAAAAATCGTAATATTTTATTTTATCATTATGACGTATTTAGTTCCTATCACAATCTGTTCTTTTCTGCATATTACTTTTACACAATAATGTCGATGTTTCACATCTGCCAGGCGTCCCGTAACGGCTCACATTTTTTTTTTGATAATTAATTAATTCTCTTATCTTAGTTTTCCAGACTTCAATTACGGTGGAGCTTGAGAATTCAATAGAGGATTTCATTCCTTCAAACAGTTCAGGGCTGGTACGGCTTTTTCTTAAAAAATCTTTATATTAACTATTCCGGGATGGTAGGTTTTTTCTCTTCGTTACGACTTCTCTAGGTCGGCTACCAAAATGGCTGACGGCTTGTCAGTGTTTCTCTAATTGTTTCTAGATAATTCCCCTACTAGGGCCCTTCTGGATTTGGCCATAACCTATTTGAAGGGCACCGGTCAGATGAAGAATCAGCGAGTAAATACACGAACGAACAGATATAATTTACGTATAAGGAAACCGACGGATAACCATTAGTAATCGTGCGCAAAATCATAAAATAAATATTTATCCATAGTTAGGTGGATTTCGGCACAAAACGGACCCTGACCGTTACACAACATAGATTCAAAAGTCGGTTCCTTTAGGATTAGTGGGGGTGGTTGGCTTCTCACATTAATATTAGATAAACTATACAATCCTCCTAACATCTTCAACATTTTGGACATAAATTTTATGCAGATAGCTTATGTTATCCTTTATTTATAAATATAACTAAATCATGGTAAAAACTTCATTGTCATATCTTTATTGTTGGCATTATAGACATTTCTAAATCAAATAAACAATAAGGCTCTTATAATCATTTAAAAAAATAAAAAAATACTGATGACAGAGAAGAAAATTAATAATGGAATAATAACAATACCTTTGTCTGACATTATGATAACAAAACCAAAAGCTTCCTTTAATGAGTTCACCGAACCTAAATATTAAAAAGGGATCGAAAATTACGGAAAACATAAAATTCCTGAAATATTTTTATTCCTGTAGATAAATATAATGTTTTTAATCCCATTCCTGTTTGCCTGATGGTATCGGTTTGTATTAAATATAATATACAATAGCTTTTTAAATAACTGAGGTTATATATATAGATAGTAAAAATAAAATCAACGAAAATCAAGTTTTAATAATTACTATTTTTATTTGAACACAAAAACATAAAAAATAAATACAATATTGCACAAGTTATGTATTTAAGTCTTAATAATAAATAACATATGTTTAACAGATATTTTAATAGGTATAGGGTTTTTACACAAATTGGAAAGAGATGGTTCCGATGACTAGTTCTTTCTTACCATTTCTCAAAAAAGTGGTCTTTCTTCTGAATAGCATCTAAAACAAAAAAAAAACGAGCAGTACTTCTAATACATAAACTTTAATGATTGCTCTAGATCTAAAAAGATCTCTATAATATTTCCTTATTATACAAAGAACTAAGATTTTTGCTCTTGGCACATAAACAAATCAAAATCAATAAATTTACTTAAACATATTATTTTTCTATTATTCAATTTTAATCAGTTAACCTTTTTACCCTGAGTGAGGAATTTGAAAGAAATATTTGAAACTTCTAATAATAAAAATATGTTTCATATACAGGATAAAAATACTTACTTTTACAATCTACAACACAGCATTTATATCCAAAATAACCTGGTAGTGACATGTTCAAAACTATTTACTATACTTTTTCACCTTTTTTATGGTAAAACTACCTTAAATTTATTTTAAACTAAAATTATTAACACTTAACATATCACTATGCCGCCATAACTGCTGTTTCGGGCTACCAGCTGATCATATTTCATATTTTGCTGGTTTAGTTCCAATTTTCACCACTACAGAATGCGATTGCGCCTCCAGGAGTGCGCACAAACATGTTGGCGCCTTTGGGCTATGCAGAGATAATGGGCTATGTTTCAAAAAGTCTCTTAATTTGTCTATGATATATATACACTTTCGGTGACATTCCGGAATTGTTAATCGTCCTTAAGGAAATCAGTTGCTAAGGCTATGTTTTATGAAAAATGGAATTGTAAATATAAAGGTTAAGAAGTTTTGAATAAAATAAAAAATAAATAAGAATAAGAATTAATCAAAAGGTATAAATAAAACATAGAACAAGAGCAAATAAACAAAGCAGCCAGAGTTAGATAGATTAGGAGAGAGCAAGTAAGGAAGCAGAAAGAAGGAGAAAGCAAGTAGAGGATTAAAAAGAAGAACGACAGAAAAAAAAATGATAAGGATTTTGATCCATACATCGGAGATTTTATTGGTTGGATGGTGTCCCAAAGAGAAGAAGAGAACGTTCGCGTTCGTATTGCGATTTCAAATCTAGATTCCTTCCTATTTATCCATAGGTCATCTTCCAAACCTCTTACCTATCAATACCTTCCCTCCAACTTTTCTGTAGTCTTCCTCATCTTCTTTCTCCTTTTGGGTTTCATTCTAAAATTTTTTTTGGAATCTTGTAATCCTCTTTCGTCTTGATTTTCCGGCTGCTCCTCTTCAGTTATCCATCTCGGTGGCTTTTAATATTTGTTAGATTTGTTCTTTTAGTGGCCATACTTCGTTGTAGCTGTTTTATACTCCCAGTCTACGAACTCTGTATCTTTGTATTGAAAGGTTAAGGTTTATTATCATTTTATTAATTAGTTGCCATGTTGTTGTGTACTTTCTGAATCTTCTGTGTATAATGGTTAATAATTATTGTTATGCTTTCTGGATTTGATGTATTGCACTAAGGAAATGGTTGAATTTTCTACAACTTTCTTATCCTCTACCTTTTTTTTTGGTTTTTATTAGGGCAGCTATACCAATATCTGGTTTTATTATTTTATTTATTACCTTATGGTTTTTCTTTAAAAGACTTTGAACATTCCATGTATCACAATAGGTATTCCTTTTTCGTAGCTTAGTCTGTCTTAAAGTTTTCAAACGATTCAGAGGCTTTGGATTAGGCTTTTTAGCAATATTTTTTTACATACAAAAGGGAGAACTCTCCTCCTTTATCCGCTGGCTTGGGACCGGCAAGCTGCTACTCAATCCACCAAACAACCACCTCAGTCTAGCCAAGTTCCTTTCAGCAAGAATTTTTATTATTACAGAAAAGCAATTGAGGGCCACAATGCATGATGTTTATAGATCAAAGAATGATACGAAGTTTTTTTATAATAATGATAGGAAGAACGTTTGAGTCTGCCAACAACTCTAATGAGCCCATCGGGGATAAAGGCGATTAAACTTAGAAGTCGACTCTTCTTCTTGACTTTTTCTGATTTTAACAAGGCTTTAAACTCTTTAGAGTTGTTGAGACCATTTAAAATTCTTTATTACGGTGTTCTGTTTATGTTAAAAATCCATATCGTTTTTTGACAGCATATTGTTTATGAAGAATAATATTATTATTTAATAATAATAATCAATCATAAATTGCAAAAGAGTTTGTGATCACTCTTATAAATTTAGTAAATAAAATCCAAAATGGATTTATTTTTTTTTATTTTGATTTTAATAATCAAACATTGAATTACAATTTGTTTACATAACTTGCCCGAGGTAGAATTCTTATTTTAACTGCTTTTTTTGCTCTCCCCATTATCCCAAACCTAGTTGGGGTGGACGTTAGTCGCTTGTAGCATTTGTTTCCACTTATGTTAGTTTTACGCATTCTCTCTTCTTCATTTTTTTTCTTATGGGTCTTTATTTATTCTTACGATCCATCTCAACTTCGGTCTTTTTCCATTTTTGCTCAGCTGCCCCGCTTTTACTGTCCTACCTCTCACTCTTTCATTTCTTACTCTATCTCTCCACGTTAATCCACACATCCAACGCATCATCTTCATCTCCGGTACTTCTAACTTTCTCTCTTGCTCTCTTGGCCAGGTTTCAGAGATAGGTATTCATTAACGCTAGTCTTACATTTCTGTTATACAGTCTACTTTTTATTTTTACAGCCATATTCCTGTTACACCAAACTCCACTCATTCTTCTCCAGTTTCATGTTTTTTTCTTCTGTTTTGTCAGTTTTAACGTTTTTTCGTCTGTTTCCAGGCTTTAACTTTTTTTTGTTATATTTTGTAATTTTTCTGGTTTTGTCATTTTTTTTGCTCTTCTACATTTTTATTTACAATTTTTATGTTATTTTCTCGAAATTCCTTTTTTCTTATTACTTTTTTTTGATGATGTTTCATTTTACTATAGTTTCTCATTTGCAATCATATTTTTTTATCAATTTTGCTTGTTTTTTAATTTTTCCCTATATTTTTTTTTCTATTTAATTTTTTATTCTTTTTATTAAATATATTTTATTTTATTTATTAGGAATTGATAAACCTTTTTCTAACCAGTTTTTTCGTGATCCTTTTATTTTGTTTTTTCTTGTTTATTCATTTTTTTCTCAATTTTGCTTGTTATTCATCTTTTTCTGTTTTTTTTTGTTTTTTTTTTCCATTTTTTAATATTTTCTCGTTTTTACCCACTTTTCTTTTTTTTTTTTTAATTTCCATATGTTGTCGAGGACTAAAAGAAATATAATATAAAAAGTTTTATTAAAATCCATCCAGTAGTTTTTGCATTAAAGCTAGCAGCAAACAGATTCTTCTACATTTTTATACTATTTGCCAATAAAAAAATACATTGATGAACACATTCAATTTTTTTCCTGTCACTATCTTTTATTAATGTATTACCTACTGATTAGAACTCTGTACTTAAACAGACTGAAATACAAACAATGTTCTTTTGTAATCCGTACAATTCACCATTCTGATACCAACAGTCTGGCGAGATAGGTGTATTTTGTTTTGTAACTTTTAATTAAAATGGAGAAGAGTCTCTAGAAGCTCACACGTCTGAGTCTTTTGTGGAAATTCTCAGTTGAAGTTGGCGTTTAACCAGAGTCGCCTAATTCGGGTTGAATTTCAGTATTAAATTTTTTTCTTATAAATCACGCATGGATGAATTCAGAAAATTGGAGACTCTTAAGGGTTCTTATGTCGTGAAATAAAAATGTTGTAAAGATAAACAAGTGCTGGCAAAGTGCTTATTTTATTTCCGGTTAGTGCAAAATGTGGTATCTAATTCTTTCAGTTTGCGAAAAAAAACATCATGTAAGAGAAAAGTTTATTTTCACACATAGATATTTTTGTAGTTGTGAAAGTTTTCGGTATTTTCTCTTGAAGTATCATTTAAAATTATTTAGCGACACTCAGTCTTCCTTTGGTAAACCATTTTTAACAATTTACTACTTTCCTAATAAATAAATTTAATGTAATTATTTTGGGTTGAATCTGCTTTATCGTCTTGTCTGTCACTCAACCTTATTAAAGCAAAAAATCTAAAGAGATATTGCGTACCTACGGAATCTGATAGATATTAAAAGTTTGACTTTTTTAGTAGTATTAATTATAAATATAAAATTTTTAAATTGTATAGTTATGTAAATTTCGTATTTTTTTTAAACAGTATTTTAAACATATGAACGGCATATGAATTCTGTCTGTCTGTAAGTTGGTCTGTCAGTCTGCCTGCCTGCCTGCTTGTCTGTCTGTCTGTCTGGTTGTCAGTCTGTGTGTCTAAATGTCAGTCTGTTTATCTGATTGTCTGTCTGTGTGTCTGTGTACCTATATACTTCTTCGCGATAGACTCGAACGGTGCTAAATGTATTTACTTACAGCTTTCAAAAAAAGTAGAGTGGTTCCTGAGGCAGGTTAAAGTGTATAATAAGTTAAAGTATTATGTAAATTTTATGATACAACGGTCTTACTTCCACATACCGGAAAACATTAAGCCCATCCGGAGTTTTTACGGAAAGCCCTGCTAAAACCTTTTGAGTTACAACAAAATAATGTATGGTGGAATAATCCTCTTTTTAAGAACCACAAGAAAGTCCCAAGGATAACCCATAATAACCAAATTTTTTCTTTTACATATATTCAACTAAAATGAACGGTTATTTACAAAGCTATTTTTAACAGTTCAATATTTTTTCTTATTCAGTTAAATCTAAACGTTGAACGCTTGATCTAGAACAAAATGGACTTTTACACTATAATAATAAAATGAATATCTTATGAGTTAGCGCAAAATATATTTTCCAGATAAGAATGTCAATAGTTAAAATTTGGAACCGGAAATATCGCTCACTTGCTCAAATTCCTAATAGATGGCGGTGTAAGTTAATATCTATACGAGGTTTTATATTCAAAGATCTATCTATACCATCATTGTATAAGGACTAACTAGTAGGACAACCCAATGATAAAATCTGTTTGATGCAATCGCACCTGACATCTAGTGATTTTGCATGAAAACTATCTATTACCATCGTGTTTAAATACGCCCTCTGTGACATTATTTGCTACTAGCAGAGCGGACGCTGATAATTTGACGATTAGCTTTTAGTCCGAGAGCCCAGAGGGTTTCAAAGGGTTTTCGTAGCCGTTAAAGAGACAATGCTCCACCAAAGTTTTTTCTATGTATTTTGACCCCCTTATTACAAATGTCAAGGCTGGATTTCCGAGAAATGTTTAGGAAATCTGTTATTAACAATTAATAATTTGTTACTAACAAAAAACTCTTTTTTTGCAAAACAAAAAATATCACTGTACTACTTGAATGATTTTAAGCAAAATATCTTCCTATGTATTTTTTCAAATTGAAAATTGTTAAACATTTGAAAAAAAGCATTTTTAACATTTTTCAAATTTGCACAACTTTTTATATAATTAATGTTTTTAAACTCTGCGATAGCTATTTGACACTTAAGATGATAAAGTATGAGATGAAACCGGTTGCAATATAAAAATAAAATCTTTTTATTACTTTTTAACGCTATAAACAATATGCATTTAATCTCCTGTAACGTTCGACGCAGGCTGTAATATGAAGGGTATACTAAATCCTTATCTAAAACAATCACTAGAAACAATTGTCCTAATTTTACATCCCAAGCAAAATCAACTGATCAAGTCAAGAAAAAGAATATTAAAGAACATGTTAGTGACATCCAGAGGTTTATATCATTAGCCAATGAGTGAAATTATCCATATCAATCATTGTTGCAATATGACTTATCGTATGATAATGCTTTATTTGATGAAAATGATTTCATGAAAAAAAAAACAACAAAAGTCTTTTAACTTGAAAATTGGAAAAAATTCTTCCTTCTCATTTAGAGGAAACATTAAATACTGATGAAACTCATTTGTTAAATAATTAATGTTATGTTATCATCACCTACAATATCATCGAAAGAAATGAAGACATTTAAAGATGTTGCCAAAAAAAATTATAAATTTGATACAGTGGATGGCAGCATTTCAAAAAATATCTAGAATAGGTCTAATATTTGACTCATATTTTCCAAAATCTATAAAGACATCAAAAAATCAAAGATGAGTAAGAAGGGAATCAATACGCTATATATAATAAAATTATTTCTAACAGTCAATTACCGCAACAAGAAGAAAATTTTTGAAGTAGTTCGGAAAACAAATTGGGGTTGCGAGATTTTATAAAAAAAAATCGCAAAACAAGAAATATTACCGTAATCCTTGAATGATTTTAAGCAAAAAAACTTATGTATTTTTCAAATTAAAGATCCTTAATCATTTGAAAATCATTTGTGACATTTTTCAAACTTGCATAACTTTTTGTAAAATTAATATTTTTTAACTCTGCGATGACTATTCTACACTTAAGATCATAAAGTATGAGATGAAATCGGTTGCAATTCAAAAAATGCAATAGTCTTATTACTTTTTAACGCTTTAAACAATATGCGTACCCTTCATACACCCTGCGTCGTATGTTACAGGAGATTAAATGCATATTGTTTATAGCGTTAAATAATAACAAAAAGATTGTATTTTCGTATTGCAACCGGTTTCATCTCACACTTTATGATCGTAAGTATCTAATAGTCATGCAGAGTTGAAAAATATTAATTATATAAAAAGGTATGCAAATTTGAAAAATGTCAAAAATGGTATTATAGAAATGTTTAACAATTTGTAATTTGATGAAAAAATACATAGTCAACTTTTTTGCTTAAAATCAGTCAAGAATTACGGTAATATTTTTTGTTTTGCGAAACAACAATTTTTTATTATTAACAAATTATTTGTTAATAACAAATTTCCTAACCATTTCTGGGGAATTCACTCTTGATATTTGTAATCAGGATGTCAAAATGCATAGAAAAAACTTAACTCTTTAACAGCTACGAAAACCCTCTGGGCCCCCGAACTATTTGTTAAACATCGGCAGTCTGTTCCGTACGGGTACGGGTGTGTGGATCTGTGGATCGAATTCCTGCCTGGCGTTTTATATATTTTTTTAGATGATTTTTAAATTGAATACTTTTAATAATAAATGATCGGACCACAAAAAATGTTTTTATTTTTTTACATTGAAATAAGCAATGCTTAGTTAAAAAGCATTTGAGAAATCCAAAAAGATGAATTTAAATAGAACTAAAATTTTGTTTAATAAACTCAATATATTTTCAAAGGTTTTAATTTAAAAGGAAATGTTAACATAAACTATTAATCAGATTGTATTAAATTTTTTTGTATAAGAACTCTAGATTCGTATTTTATTTAAAAACGGAACAAAATCATTATTTACTTTTAAATAAAATTTGTTGTAGAGTCGTTAAATAACACCTTATAACGGTTAAACACTAAACACAAAAAAATATAAAACCGTACATTAAAAACTCAGAAATTTTCTATTAGTCTAGTCAACATCTTAAAAAACGTGAAAAATAGTGATAAAGGTCCTAAAAATATAAGCGATAGCTGATTCGATCCGAAATGACAATTAGAAAAAGGTGTTTTGAGGATTTTACAGCATGCAAAAAATTCCAATTGTTATTAACAAATTAAGACGAAAAAAAAACTGGCCTTCCGTTTTTTGCTTATAACTCGAGAAATGTAAAGAGTTAAGGAATTTTAAAAAAGATTCTTAAAAAGAAGGAAATTTCCAATAAAAAAGTCCAACCTCCCAGAACTCTATCTCCATTATTTTTAATTTTAATTTGACGTTGAAAATAGTGGTCCGCTATGCTTTTAACGTCATTCGCGCGCTGCCGCTAAACGGGGTTTATCAGATAAAATATTTTTTTTATGATATAAAATGTGATTTTTAAAATTTAAAAAAATTCTAGTATTTTCCTACCACTTCAAAGAATCTAATTCAGTTGGAAAACACATTTTGTCACTATTTTTCAATAAGTTATTCAATTGTTAACTAACAGATTTTTTCCTAATCTCTGTTGGCATAAACAATGGGATAAAAGGTATAAATAATTGGCCTAAAAATTTGAAACTTTATGGAGCCCATTTTATATGTATACTTTACAAGATCCTGCGATAAATGTTCATAAAAGTTTATTAATTTGTTAATTATGATTTTTCATAACTATTGCAAAATGAAATATCTTGCACTTCGCAATAGTTATGAAAAATCATAATTAACGAATTAATAAACTTTTATGAACATTTATCGCAGGATCTTGTAAAGTATACATATAAAATGGGCTCCATAAAGTTTCAAATTTTTAGGCCAATTATTTATACCTTTTATCCCATTGTTTATGCCAACAGAGATTAGGAAAAAATCTGTTAACAATTGAATAACTTATTGAAAAATAGTGACAAAATGTGTTTTCCAACTGAATTAGATTCTTTCAAGTGTTAGGAAAATACTAGAATTTTTTTAAATTTTAAAAATCACATTTTATATCATAAAAAAAATATTTTATCTGATAAACCCCGTTTAGCGGCAGCGCGCGAAGGACGTTAAAAGCCGAGCGGAGCACTATTTTCAACGTCAAATTAAAATTATAAATAATGGAGATGGCGTTCTGGGAATCTGGACTTGTTTATTGGAAATTTCCTCCTCTTTAAGAATCTTTTTTTTAAATTCCTTAACTCTTTATATTTCTCGAGTTATAAGAAAAAAACGAAATGCCTGTTTTTTTTTTCGTCTTAATTTATTAATAACAATTGGAATTTTTTGCATGCTGTAAAATTCTCAAAACACCTTTTTCTAATTGTCATGCCGGATCGAATGAGCTATCGCTCATATTTTTATAACCTTTATCACTATTTTTCACGTTTTTCAAGATGTTAACTAGACTATATTTACTGCCAACAGCTCGAAAAACAATAATAAACAGAAACAGACAACTAACAAGATTTTTCGCTGGGGTTGGGAGTCGGGGTGATGTGATAATACACCGGAAATATTTCTCGTTCAAGGTCAACTGGTTTCAATCGACATAAACAAAGTCTGCATCCATTTACCTTTTTACCTACGGTACATGGAGTCGATTGATTCCTTAGATGGCTTAGCGCTTAGATTTTCTAGAGACACTATAGTTCGTTCATAATTTGTTGATAGCACAAAATGTGCGTTCAAGTCATAAAACGGTCGTAAAAGTCGTAAAATCATAGGCGGAGGTTCCTGAGGTGTTTATTCATTAAAATTAATAAAGATTTACATTTATTTTCCTTTTCAAAACGGTTATCAATATTTTATTTTGAATAAAATAACGTTTTTAATACTAATTTATTCAGCAAAAAACAATTAAAACGTTCACGGATAATGTTTGATAATGTAACCGTTAACAATTTTGTAAATAAAATTACCTTATCTCTTCTAATTTTTACAGGTAGACATCAACTATTCAAAATATACATATAATTATTCAAAAACTAATTATACTAAAAGTCCGTATACAATTTGTTGATAGCTCACTGCAAGTTTGCCCCTCATTAGAGAACTGAAATACAGAGAGGACGGGTAATATGATATAATAACAAAAACCAACCTAAAACTGGCAGTTTAAGATGTTTTCGATTAACCCACCTTGTATCTGAAGAAATACAATACACCTACAGAACTTTTAATCCGATTATGTAGGTATTTTGACGGCCGGATACGAAATGCCTCCCGAAAAAGGGTTTCTTACCTGTCGCTAAAAGGGTCACATACGAATTGCCTCCTAAGCTCTAAATAAATTACCAGCTTCTAATCTTTGTACGAAGGTGAGACGTTGCCAAACTTTCGTCCTTTTATAGAATTTCGTTAATAACTCAATATTAACCATTATTTTTTGGTTTTAATATTTTGATTATTTTGATCAAAAACATAAAGACATGATAAGTATTTTATACATTTATTAAAACAAATCATCAGCAGAAACTTACAAAATTACATAATATTATCATCGCAGAAAATTTAAAAACACCAATTTTTAAGAAAATTACGACTCAAACAATAAAATTCAGTCTGCAGACTGAACTATTCAATTTTATATACAAATCATCAGAAGAAATTTACAAACTTACAAATTATTTTTCCTAAATTTGTATGACACTAGTTTCACAAATTCTAATTTATTTATTGTACCTTCTCTTAATTGTAATATTTTTTCATTTACAAAATTGATTTTTGCTGTACTTTCCTCAACAATTCTTTTTGGTACCGAGACAGAATTTATTTTAATATAGGTATTTATTTGAAATTGTAAAATAATCTCAATAAAATTATTTATATTTGGATGAGGGCAGTAGAAAGACGAGTTATACTTGGAATGGAAACTTTCACATGGGTTTGTGGTTCTTTCTAAAGATGAAGAGTGCTCAGCCCAGAGATGTGGCGGAAATTTCGAATTTTCCGATATATAATTATCCACAAGATAATCACAAAACTGAGTGACCCTTTCATCGACTGGTTTAATTTCGGACAAATCTATTGCAAAAAAATCGCCAACTTCTTCAGGATCTAAGAATGATAGGCCAAAAATATATGACAGAAAATGGGTAATTTCACTTGAGTCAGCACCTTTTTTCTGGTATTCTGGAGCTAAGCCCAGTGCTTGAAGCTTTCTATACCAAGCCTGACCCAAATGAAAACGACATCCACGAAGATCTGCTTCAGGGAATGCCTTACGGATACCATTATGTATAGAAATTTCAAAGTCTGAAGTTATTACTTTAGGGGATACAGGGCAATTGAGTTTAATACATTCTTCTATGATATATTTAAACACGAGATAATAAGAAGATGACTTTTTATCTTCAAGTAAACAGAAGACGAGAGGAATATAATGTCCATTTTTTAAGCCATGTATAGTGAACAATTGGGTGAAAAAGCGAGGACAGTACTCAAAAGTTCCGTCGACATACCAATTGGAAACAGTCGAAAGAAAAGAAAGATTTGAAGAACAGGATAATATAACAATGTGATTATCTTTGTCATTTTTAATTATAAAATTTTCGTTCCTATTTGTAATAATCGAAGTTGAATCGATAGCAATATGAAATTCAGATATACTTTTAGGAAGTTTAATTAAAGAATTAGTTGTTCTAGCGTAATATAAATTCTGTCTCACCCTATAGATATCGTTGGTAGTAAATGTCTCTATATTCGTCTTCTTAAGTTCTTTACATATGAGCTTCATTGGTTTTTCGTTGATATCTTCCACGGCTGCTCTTTTTATCGAATTGCTTACGGCTTTCCTATTGGACACTTCGGCAGACAACTTCTCGTGATTGTGATCTAATATCGACTCAATTATCGAATTGTCACATCCCTGCGTTTTCACAAATGCTTTGCAGGTTTTCTTAGTACATGTCCATCGCTTTACCGTATCTTTGGCCAACATTTTTTGAAAACCGAATGTGAAACCATCAATTGATATTAAAGGTTTGCCCTTTTGACTCGAACACATCGTTGATTCCATTATTTCGAATATTATAACTTAATCCACTTAAACACAATTTGAACTTAAAATTGACAAACTGATACAAGCTTTAAATCGACAAAACTGAGACAAGAACTAATAAACTTGAAGTATTTATACAAAAATTCAGTGATCACATAATTATAGAAAGAATATTTATTATAAACAACTAATTACCAGATTTAGTAGGTGCAAACTACCCTATTCATGGAATAGATTAGAGATTAGAATCGTGTTAGATCAAAACAATTAGAATACTTAGTGTAGGTACATCGGCTTTATTTTTAATGGTAAACAATTTTATTTTCTAAACAAAAATGTACACTGATTAAGTAATCACATCATTATAGAAAGGATATTTATTATAAACAACTAATTACCAGATTTAGTAGGTGCAAACTACCCTATTCATGGAATAGATTAGAGATTAGAATCGTGTTAGATCAAAACAATTGGAATACTAAGTGTACTTCGGCTTTGTTTTTAATTGTAAACAATTTTATTTTCTAAACAAAAATGTCGTACTCTGAAATATTTTGTTAACAGATTTTATGTACAGTGCATAAGAATTAGAAAAATAAAAATAGATATATATTTACCTATTCAAATTATAATTTGGCAACATTGTGTCATTATACAAAGATTAAGCACACAAAATATTACCATAAATGATTAAGGACCCGGAGGCATTTCGATTGTACCCGGGAGGCATTTCATCTATGAAAATAGGTACCTGAAAAAACGGGAGGCATTTCGATAACACCGATTTTGGCCGGAAATGACTGACCAAAATGTAATTACTTTAAGTACCTGTAAAAGAGAAATTATTGTTATCCTCAAATAGATCTAGAAAAAGTATTCTATTATAGTAATAACTTAAAAAGCTTCAGTTTATATTCGAAACTTGACTTGAAAGGGTGAAGTTGTTACGAATGAAAATAATTTTTGGTTTAGTACGTTTTTGATCGCATTTAATTTACGGCTCGTTGGTGTTTCGGCGTCTACGGCAGTAATTAACGTCTCTAATATTTATTTTGCGAATTTTGTGCAGTGCGTGAGTAACTTTTTTTCATATTCCTACAAACATATACGTACCTTTCCTTCCTGCTTGTTTTGTTTGATTGCTTGCGATGGCTTCACCGGTACTGTTGCGTACAGTCAGTAAGTCTGTCTATTCACCAAGAGAGAAGACTATTGTTTTGAACGTTCACGATGCTCTGGTTTCTCAGAATCCCACTAACACTGTTCAGAACATAATCAAGAGTTGTGCCAACATGGCGGGCGTAGGGGAGTCAACAATATATAGGTTCCTATCAGAAAGAAAAAAACAAGGTATAGCTAACCCAAATACAAACGAATACTTAAAGAGGGGGAGAAAACCTATTGAAATTGATGAATTTGCCAAAAATGGTATTCGAAGGAAAATTCACGAATTTTTTTACAAAAAAGAAATACCCAACTTAAACAAAATTTAACAAGAAGTTAGAGACGACCCGGATTTGCCTCATGTCGGACGAACCAAATTGTGGCAAGTTTTAAAAGAATTAAATTTCCGGTGAGAGAAATCAGACCGAAAATCACTTTTGATTGGCCGGGAAGAGATAATATGTTGGAGGAGAAAGTATCTAAGATCTATACGAAAATTTCGGGCTGAAGGAAGGCCAATTTACTATCAGGACGAAACGTGGGTAAACGCAGGTCATACTCTCACAAAAATTTGGTCAGATAAAAATATATCAAGCTCCAGGCAAGCCTTTATGGAAGGTTGGTCTACTGGTATTTCCCCACCCTCTGGTAAAGGCAGTAGATTAATAGTTTCTCACATTGGCAGTGAAAAAGGATTTGCTAAGCATGGTTTGTTGGAATTTCAATCCAAAAGCACAAAAGACTATCACGAGGAGATGACAGCTGATGTTTTCGAAGAGTATTTTGAGCAGATGATTGAACATATACCACCAAACTCAATTATAGTATTAGATAATGCACCTTATCATTCACGACTAGTAAAAAGACTTCCAACGACTGCGTGGAAGAAACAGGATATCATTGACTGGCTGCGGAATAAGTCCCTGCCTTCCGAAGATGGAATGGTTAAAGCAGAACTTTTAAAAATTGCCCGGCAACACAAATCTATGTTCAAGAAATACGTAGTTGACAAAATGGCGGAAAGACGAAACATCACAGTCCTTAGACTTCCACCCTACCACTGCGAATTAAATCCAATTGAACTTATTTGGGCACAAATGAAAAGCTACGTGGCTAGAAAAAATACGTCATATAAAATACAAGCTGTACGTGAATTGTTATATGAGTCTTTACAACATATTACAGAACAAAATTGGCGAGATGCAGTAAGACATGTAATAGAAGAAGAACAAAAAATGTGGGATCTTGACAATATAATTGATGCGACTGTTGAGACACAACCGCTAATTATTAATCTGCAAGACGACTCGGATTCCGAAGATGATCCTGTTTATTTTGAATTTGAATAGTTTTGTAAGTAATCGTAGTTTATATCATTTAAAAATAGGTATTAATTAAATAAATGTATCTTTTACAAATAGCAAGTAACTTTTTATTTTTGAATAAAATAAAGAAATTGTATTAAAATAAAAATACAATTTACCTACAGTTTAAGAATATTAATATATTTATTTATTTAAAGTAACTAATGTTTTAATCATATACTCTACGACACTGGTCAGTCATTTCCACTCAAAATACCTACATAATCGGATTAAAAGTTTTATAGGTGTATTGTATTTCTTCAGATACAAGGTGGGTTAGTCGAAAACATCTTAAACTGCCAGTTTTAGGTTGGTTTTTGTTATTATATCATATTACCTGTCCTCTCTGTATTTCAGTTCTCTAATGAGGGTCAAACTTGCAGTGAGCTATCAACAAATTGTGTACGGACTATAGATGAAGCTACAGAAGAAAATTTTGACGAAGAAAAAAAAGAATTTAAAAAAATAATTGAGATTGAGTCAAAATAAAGTTTTTTTTAAATAAAAAAAAGATTTGTTCGCATTTCTTTTAAAAATTTAAAATATTTATTTATTAACAGTTTATAAATGCATATTTGTTACAATTTACTGCAGTATATAGATTGCAAGCTAAAAAAAATACATAAATTACTTGTTTAATATACCTACAAGTGTTTATTGCAAATTTCTCAATTAGCAAATAAAAATGATGTTTAAAGATATGTAGTCCAAGACATCGATTAAAAAAAAAGAGCAAAATTGGTTAACAGGATATAATTTTGAACATACAGAATCACATTTCGAGTGAATTTTCCCCACCACCTCCCATCCACCCCCCACCAACATTTTATGCGGAAACGGATTTTTTTGTCTTTGTTTATAAATGTTGCCAAGCAGTGCATTAGGTAAAACTGTTTATATAAAAAGTGATTGACATGACGAGGGTATTTGTTTCAAAACAAGCCCTCTATCATAAATTTATGCCATTTATTTATTCGATATCTCGGCAACCCGGAAGCCGAATGTATCTTTTAATGTTCTTTAAGTGTATAAATTTTAAAATGACAATGTTTAAATCTCGTAAACTTATTCAAATTGTTTATAAGCCTAAAAAACGTTAAATATTTTTAAAACAATCTAGGCTCTCCTAGTGTAACGATTTTAATTTTACGAAAAGCGTTTAAAAGTTTGATCCTTCCTTTATATTTAAATAATTGACGACTATCTAAGAACCTTGTTTAGGGCATAGTATCAATTTAAAAATTTGCGATTTTTTGCAGTAGGCTGGATTGCAAAATTATTATGCAAAAACTATCCAACCGATCTAAACGAATTTATTTATTTATTCATATAAAAATGTTGTAAGGTTGTAAGTCAAGTTTAGAGAGTTGAAAACAATTAAAGAATAAACTTAATTTTGCTATTTTTCTAACAAGAAACATTAACTTTCCAATTTGTGTAAAATTGAATAACGAAACTTTTAACTTCTTATAATTTTTTCTCTAGGAGCAATAGTTTCTAAATTATACATGAAAATAGGAGAAAAAAATGATTAATTTTCATTTTTTTTTAGATGTACTAAAATAAAATATGCGCTCTTGTCGTGCTTTGCTTGCGCGAATAAACATCTAGGTATGTGATTTAAAACTGCTATATCTCAGCAAAGAAATAACACAGATATATTTAACAAAAGCTTAAAATGTTCGTCCTCAATCGAAGAATACAATAGAAAAACAAAATTAGACACTTTTTAATCCCGACCTAATGAAAAGTTGCCATAAACAAATTATTTTACAATTTTTATGTAAATGTTTGGCGTTTAAGCAGATATAATTTTGTTAAAAACAATGTTAGAAACATTTATATTGTTTCAATTTCAAGCTAATAATGTTACCTTCAAAATGAGAGGACTTAAAATATGATAGCTTAATTAGAACCCGATTTATGATCAACAATTTGCGATCAAAAACATTAGGAGTGATATTTTGCAATAGGTATTTTTTTACTACATAACTATGCATTTTCTCGAATTCTAACAAACGGATTTTAATTTTTAAAAGCAATTTTTTTTGTTTTTTATAAGAATCAAAAAGTATGCAAAAAAATGTCGTATCTCACTTAGTTTTCTAGTTATAATCGTTTAAAAGTTTAAAAAATTAAATTGTTAATAACAATTTACCAAATGATTTTTCGGAAAAACAGGTTTCAGATTCGGATTCAGCGAGAAAAAATACTTATAAAAAACATTGTAGCTGCCGAGTATTACTGCTCTAAAAACAATAAACAGCCAAGTAATAATAAAAAATAAAATTCGCTGGGGTTGGATTGATGTGATGAGACAGGGACACTGGAAATATTAACGTACAAGGTCAACTGGTTTGAGATGAGCAATTTTCGACTCTATCGACGTAAACAAAGTCTTCATCCATCTACGGTGCCTCCATCTACATTCATTGACCTAAAGAAATTCTGCATCCATTTACGGTGTCGCCATCTACATGTGGCATGCATTTCAATCCAATGAAAGCTCCGTAAGGTTATCCTACTAGTTAGTCTTTATACAATGATACCATCAATTGACATCTAGAGTACGGAGACAGTTGTTAGATGGCGTTGTATTTCGATTTAGTTAAAAATATTATTTGGTTTTGTCTTCGTCCAAGAATTGCATAATAAATAAAAAATTAGACAATTAGAAAAAAATCGAAAAAAAAAACAAAAAATGATAAGAATAAAATTAATGATAAAAAGCGTATAAACAAAAAAACTTATTTAAAAAAAATAAATGATAACCAATTGTTGAATAAAAAAAAAGAGGAAGTATAAAAAAATGAGAAAAATTCGAAAAAAAAATAAATAAAAAACAGAAACAACCTGATCATAAAATAGCAAAAAATAATAAAAGTGAGAGGTGTCAAGGGAAGTTCCTTTCGATTAATTAGTGAAGGAATTGTAATTTGTAAACACAACAGAGAGTTTGTACATACATAAGCATTTATTATCGTCTGTATAAAATCTCTACTTACCTAACTCTATCAGCAATATCCAAAACATGTGCAGAAACACTGTCAGGATACATTATTGTTTTTATTTTCTATTATTTTAATATTTATTATCTACAAAAAACCTGTATAAACTTAACAAAGTCGTGACACTACTACACTGTTCAAAGCAAAATAGAAAAAAAATAGTAAATCCATTATTTCCAACAGTTCGTTTCTTTTAACAAAAGTGTTCATTTATACAATACCAGAGGATTAGAGGATATACATCTACCTAGAATTACTTTTTATTTCAATTTAATTTAAAACAGGAATTAACAATTTAATACAAAATTTTAAAATTAAAATATTTGACAGTAACTGACAGTTCAGGTAATTTGACGTAGGTACCTAACTAGTCAAGTTAAGAACTATTTTTGAAATGTTTATAAATTTATTAATTTATAAAAACAGGATGAAATATAATATAATACTATTATAGGTACTTATTTTTTTTTCTACAGAATTTTCTTTTAATTTAAATTAATGTCTTTTTAATTGTACTTTTATTAGTATTTATTATATTAGGGTTTCCTATTTAAATAAAGATAGGTATATCTATCTATGAGAGAGAGAGAGACAACATGCGTATGTCGTATCGTGACAAATTTTGGTATGAATTTTTTTTGGCTAGCTCCTAGGGTCAGTCGTAACTTCGTAACGCCCGAAAGGGAACTTCGTTCCAAAATTGGAAAAAACAAAAGAAACATAAAAAAATGAACCATGCTGAAAAATAAAAAAAAGACAAAAAGATCGCAAAAGTCCGGAAAATTAAAAAAACGTGGAAATCGAAAAACAAGAAAATATCACAAAAATTTCGAATAAAAATGTGGAAAATCGAAAAAAAACTTCCAATAAATCCAGAAAAATTCAAAATTTAACGAAAACAACAAACACCTGGAAAAAATATGATAAAATCGACAAAAATAGAAAAAAATCATGGAAAATAATAAAAAAAAGTATAATAAATAATATTTATTGGTTCCTTCTGAAATATTCCTCAAAGTTCTGATGACGCCAATTTTTTTTTTCTATTATACAATTAATTTCTTGGTCGTAAGTGTATAAATTATTTTGTTCATTGAGATTGAATTAAGCGACAATTAGCTACATATTTTTCTTATTTATTGATGTAACTGTATTTTTCTTTGTCCAATCCTAAGCTTTATATCGGTCGAAGTATGGTTGCTCTATCTAGTAATAAACGGCTGAACTAATCAAATCTGAAGAACAGTATATATACTTTTAAACTGGCGTTTTATTATAAATAGATAGACGGCAGCACAAGTAACTTGAATAAAAATAATCTAAATCCTCATCTTTTGGATACGGATATTTAAATAAAAAAACAATAATAAACAAGCTAGTAATTTATTCAAGGTGGTACCCAATATTATCGTTTGGTTTTATATTATGAAATTAATAAAAATTATAATATTTCCCCACAAAAAAACGTAAAATAAAGACTAAAATATTTTTTTTAGTTGTTTTGTTTTCGATTTTCCACATTTTTCGTTTATTTCCATTTTTTGTGATATTCTCTTGTCAAATCCAGGTCAAATTAAAATTAATTAAACTTCAGAATGTCCAAAAAATCAAAGTAAATGTTGATATCTTTGTGACCATTATTTTC
The DNA here is from genome assembly GCA_964028335.1 of Altica lythri. NCBI lineage: Eukaryota > Metazoa > Arthropoda > Insecta > Coleoptera > Chrysomelidae > Altica > Altica lythri. The sequence continues at coordinate 56,392,624 of OZ034805.1, read as the reverse complement.
TCCCTTTTTTCGGTTTTCCACAATTTTGTTTTTCACTTTCCTTTTTTTTTCTATTTTTGCGTATATTATATTTTTTCTAGTATCTTTTTTTTTTACTTTTTAATACATTAATACATTTTTCTCGTTTTTGCTTCATTTTTTGCTAGCTTTTTATCCTTACTGGTTTTACTGTATTTCAATTTTTTCCAATTTTTCAAAATGTTATATCTGGTTTTTACGATTTTATCATTTTTCGTTTTTTCCAAATTTCTTAATTTTCTTACTGACATTTTGATATTTTAATAGCTATTATTTTAATCAGAACAAAGACAAATCCAAATAATCTTACTAACTGTATTATTTAGAAATATAAATACGTCATCTGCCCGGTGCCGCCAAATTTTACATGTCAAGTGATGGAATAGATTTATATCGATAAAATAACTTCCACTACCATATCAGGAATTCATAGAACTGCATAAATAAATATTGGAACATTAAATTTACGTTTTAAGTAATTTGGTTAATTATTATTTATGTTTCATACCCTTTAAACCTTCACAAATAATTCAAAATCAAAATTATCCAAATCGGTTCAGTAGTTCTCGAATTTTAGCGAGATTATTTATATAGTTAAAATATTAGTAGACATAAAAGGTAAAATAATAATATTTAATTTAGTTTCATTACACTTACCGAAGCAATTTTTATAAAAACTACCCTTGTTATCAAGCCTTCACGAGAGCCATTTTAACTCAATTTTTAAAAAATATATATAACCGCTTTGCTAGATCTACATATATAATGTATAACAAAATTCGCTTGAACTGGCCTAAATATTGGTACCCACTTGAGACATGGTACTTGAGGTAGGAACTCGTGGAGGTGTAAGTGGAAATCTGCATATGGCCATATTAAGCGCCCTCGCTGATTTCGGTAATAGAAGTAGGTTGGGTACGATGGACGACTACTGGAGGTTATTCTTGTTATTTTTTAATCCAATGGGTTGGTGAGTTTTAGTTTTCATTTATCGGTGATCATTGGTTCTTCATAATTGGAAGATCACGTTCAGAATAATGTGGATATAATTCTTCATAAAAGTTGTAAGTAATTTTTGTCTGGTTTAATTATGTTTTACATATTCACATTAGAATGTAAAGATTAACGAATTTAGAGAATTGAACCAAAAAATAAAATAAGCACTCCAGAAATTATTGTTTAAATATTTAAACTTGTGAAAAGTAGAGTTTATTTGAATTTGTTATCGAATAAATTATTGTTTTATAAATGTGACAAGTTTTTATAGGAATTTGATTAAAAAAAGTAGAATTAGTAATTTGCAAAGTAAAGTAGATTTAAATTGTTGTGTTCGTAGTAATAGTTTAATAAATATACTGGAAATGTGTAAAATTTTTAACAACATAAATGACTCATTAATATAAAAGGGTACACAATCCTGTAAATGTTAAATATACTATATACTAGCAGACCAGTCTGTATCTGTCGAAATGCAGACCATAATGGACATTTTTCATAGGAAGCTATTTTTTTTGCTGGAAACCCTTCAATATCAATAAACAAAATATGCGCCAGTTTCAAACCGTGTGCTAAATTATTTATTTAACAAAATCTGAAAAAAATGGCATTATGTCGGCGTATTTTTTAAATTCATATGTTTAAGGCTCGTAAAGTTATTCAAATTGTTTATAAGCCTAAAAAATGTTTAAAAGTTTTTAAAAAAATCTAGGCTCTCCTAGTGGACCGATTTAAATTTTAAGCGGCGGTTTTACATAGCAGTGGACTGTCATCGCAGCGACTGTTTAGGAGGTGTGACCTTACTGCTAGTCATTTCTTTACGTGAATCACATAACTGTGATGAAAGTTGAGTGCGATAAGATTGACAGCTATAGCTAGAAATTTGTCTAGTTTTCGTATAGCACTTATAGCAGTAGTTATACGTCACAAAAAAACATGGCGAAATCTGTTAATCGAAGAGCGTCTCGGACGATAAAATTTGCAAACTTATTGATTTATTACGTGAAAATGAATGACTATGGCAAGTTAAATCGCCACATTATAAAAATCATAATAAAAGAAAAGCAGCACTTGCTGATATTACTGAAAAAATGGGTATTTCCGAAGAAATTGTCAAAAAAGAAAATAGCTTCTCAAAGGTCTACATTATTAGAAAGAAAGAAAATTCTTGAAATCAAAAGTACAGGATCGGGTACAGATAATATGTACATTTCAACAATTACATGGTTTCATCAAATGGATTTTTGAACGATGTATAATGATCGCCTTCAACACTTAACAATTCAATCAATAAGTGATTCTCTAAATCAAAATTTGGCTTTACTCAATACTGTTTTTGCGTGTATCGTCGCCTAGACAACTTTTTTTTAGTAATAAACAAATAATAATGCCGTACACCCTCTGATTTTTAGTAAGAGCCATTTTGATTTATCCCTTTCATTCGCAATAATATGTGAATCAGGATATAACAGTAAAATCATAGCAGTAGAGGTTTCCCCACCTTCAAACAGTCGCTGCGATGACAGTTCACTGCTGTGTAAAACTGCCGCTTTACAAAAAGCAATTGAAAGTCTGAGCCTTCTTTTAAACGTAAAAAAATTGGCGAATATTTGAAAGTTTTTTTAGAGCCTAGTATGAATTTGAAAATTTGCAACAGTTTGCTGGATTACAAAATTATTATGCAACAACTATTCAACTGATCGTAACGACATTTAGCATAGGTACATTTTAAACATATAAAAAAGTTTTTTTAGGTGAAATATGGAGTTTAGAAGGTCGAAAATGATCAAAGCGTAAATTTTTTTTCCAATTATTGCTATTTTTCCAACAATAAACATTAAATTTTGAATTTCTAACTCACGAAATATTGTGTAAAATTAAATAATGAAACTTTCAAATTACTATATTTTTTTCTCTAGGAGCAATATATTTCGAATTATATACGAAAATAGGAGCAAAAAAATGAAAAATTTGCATTTTTTTAGATTTTGTTAAATAAAAAATTTAGTACAGGGTTGCAACTGGCGCATATCGTGATTATTGATATTGAACACATCCTGAAGGGATTTCAGTAAAAAAATAGCTTCCTATGAAAAATGTCCAAACCAAAACAGATACCGTCTAGAAAACAGGACTTTTAAAATTTGATTGTTATTCTATCAAAATATTTTCTACAAAAATTTGAAGTCTACTAGATAATAATAATTTAATTTCAACGAGAAGTGGCAAAACAACATTTACACCCTTAAATTAAATTCACGAAAGTGAACGATAGTATATTGTGTGGCAAGGGGTAAAACAAGACGATTTCTGACTAGGGCGACAGTTGACTGTCATGTCATCGCCCGGTCAGAAATCGTCTTTGTTTCATCCCGTGCCACACACTATATTTTTCATATCACATACATTTAAACAGCGAGTTTTGATATCTGTAGCCAGTCGAAGTAAGACTATTTCAGACCAATGCAACTGTCAGTTAGAAACAACGTTGTTTCTCCCCTAGGGCAGAAACAACTGTCAGTTTCTGACTGACAGTTGCATTGGTCTGAAAGTGTCTTGTTTTGACTGGCAAAACAGGGATCAAAACTAGCTGTTTCAATGCATGTGATATGAAATTTTTTTATAATAGTCGTAATCGACTAGCAGACGTTTTATGCAGGAGTTTTTTCTTAATTGATTCGTACTATATAGATTTTCAAAAAGTTTTTTACACATGCTCCATATCTTCCCGTATCTGATTTACAATAATTTTTTGTAAATTATATCAAAAGGAAATCTTGTTCTAACAACAACAAAAAATTATACTTTGCCTTCGGAATGAAATGTTTTTTTAAGGATTATAAAATCTTTTATCGTCTAGTTATTGTTTTTTTTTGTGTTATCCATAGTAATTATACTTATAATACAGTATCGCTTACATTTCATTACCAATAATAAACAATGCATTATAATTAGTTAACCAAGGATAACCCAATATATACTTCGATGACAGAAGAGTTTGAAATTAATAAATTTTACAACCTAAAAAACGAAGGTGATGGTAGTTTATTTTTTGTGGACATTTTTTAAATGTGAACACTAGTGCTTCGCAAAACTAACTATTAATTGTATACAATTAACAACAGTATTTGTATAAAAAAGACTAACTGTTTCGGTGTCGGGTATATTTCGTAGTAAAACTAATCCTAACCTTTACCTAAATCCTCTATCACTGTCACTGCTCTGCCTCCACTAGGTTGGCGCAGAGGTCCAGACGCTGACCTCTGGGACATTCTTCTTCCTGAAGGTGACGACTACAAGCTGGTGTTCATTAATTCTTCTGACGGCTCCTCCAAGGAGGAAACATCCTCCAGGGAGGAGGACGATAATGATAGTTCATCAACTGCATCCAGTTTTCCTATAGACGAATGCGATTGGGATTATTTTGAACCTGGTTCCCGATCTGCTCCTGTTATCAACTGGAGTTCTCCTTTTGGTTCACCCAGAGTTTATAGAAGAGGTATTGTGGAGAGTCCAATTGGATCGCCGTTGGTTTATAGGAGGTGCGTGCTTTTATATATATAGTAACAACATATCTATAGAATTAAACTATATTACATTTTACATTTAGGTATTTTTTTTATTACATATACCGGATGTTAAAAAAAATGTCACAAATGAAATAGATGATAGTATGTCCCAAATTAAGCAAAAAAGTAATGTGTACAAAAAACAATGATATTTATAACAAACAAAAGAAATATAGAGCCAAATAAGATATACAAAGTGCCCTCCCTCCATTTCAATGCAGCTATGACATCTCCGCAGCAGGGACTGTCAAACTCTTTCCAAAACTACCTTCATTGGCTATGATTTGGTGACATCCCTTCTTTACTTTTTGCTGCAGCCAATTCACAAGAATGGCGTATACCAATTTTTTAAGCGTCCCCAAAGGAAAAACTCCAGGTGGTTTATATCAGGTGATCCTGCAGGCTATGGTACAGGCCCGCCTCTTCCTGTCTATCTTTATCCGTCTAAATGCTCTCTTAAGGCAATTGAATAATGGCCGGAGCACCATCGTGCTGGAACCACATTTGATTTCTTTGTATTAAAGAAATATCGTCTAAAATCTAAAAGATCACCCAATATGTTCTGCAAAAAGTTTAAGTAATCAACTCTCGTAAATCGGTTAGGCACAATCGCACCTAGTAATCAGTCGTCCAGAATACCTACCTATCCAAATGTTCGAAAAACGTACTTGATGCCTGGATTTCACAATATGGAGATTTTCGTCGGTCTGCATATGAACTATGCAAGTTTTTAAGTATGAAAAAAGAGGTAATGATACAAAAAACCTCCTTATCTCCAAAACAGTAAATTTGTGGACATATGTTTATTAAGACTTTTCTGCATATTTTGGGCCATACTACCACCGATTTCATTTTGTGGCAATTTTTTTAACACCCTGTTTATTAGGAAATATGTTGGATTAAAAAAAAATTGGAACAATCAGATTATAAATTTAATTAATATGTATATACAATATTTTTTCCAATCTTTTAGGTAATATCTTGAATAAAATATAATAAGTAAATATATTTAATAATTAGAATCATTTATTCTGTTCTGTGACTTTAAGTATTTTACTTATTTTTTGTATTGGGTTTGGCACTTTAAATTTGTTTAAAATGGTCCGTTTACACAAATTGCACAGAAAATTAAGCTTTGTGTTTTTGTAATAATAATATGATACTGTGTTTCTTGCTTATTGCACTTATAAGTCTATGTAAGATAATATTGTTTAAATATTTTAGACAATAGAAATACGTTTTTACTGTTTAAATTCATTTCCAGCAAAACTAATAATATTATTTTAATTCAAAGTGGAAATCTTCCTCTATGTTGATACGAGGGTTGTCTTTTTAGTTTTGCATTAGCCATAAAGACAAGAAATATATAGACTAAAACTAGTTTATCGCTTTTCAAAATATGTCCCTCCAAGGTCGATACACTTTTGCGTACGTTCAAACCAATTGGTGTAACAGTTATTCCAGTCTTTAGTTAACACCTGCAAAATTGCTGTTTTAAAGGCATCAATATCTTCTTCTTGCAACTAGAATCACTGCTCAAGCAATGAATTCTTGACCTTTGGTAAGGTGAAAAAGTCGTTGTATTTTGTTTGAAGTGCCCGTACCTACTGTAAATAGGCTTAATTTTTGTTTATTAATCCGATTGCAAAAAGTCTATAATGTTAAATGTATAATTTTGTAACCGCACACGGTGTAAATTCACAGCAATAAATCAATTGCCAAATACAATTAAGTCTTTATATATTTATTTTTGAAGCGGACCATGTTATTTTATATGTGATTACCTTATTTTTTTGGGTTTTGTAATATTTTATCAAGAACGAGTTGCAAAGTATTGTAAAAGCATTGGAGGAAGTGGCGAAAATGATGAGTTTAGAAATAAACGTGGAAAAAACTAAATATATGACATGGACAAATAAAAATTTCTCGAAAGGCAATACACTAAATATAACAACAAGAAATGGGAAAAACAACAAATTTGAAGAAGTTGGGAAATTCACTTATTTAGGAACGATTTTTACAAGAGTGCCAATTGTTAAAGAAGAAATAACAGTAAGAATAAATAAGGGTAATAAATCTCTTCACAGCATGAACTATCTGTTAAAATCCAAACTTGTATCAAGGAAGCTGAAAATACATCTTTATTAAACTATAATAAGGCCAATAGTTACGTAGGTACGCCTGTGAAACATGGATACTTAGAAAAGCAGCTATTGAAAAGTTACAGGTATGGGAAAGGAAGGTGTTAAGCAAAATATTTGGGGGAAAGCAAGTAAACAGAGAATGGGAGAGAAGAACAAATAAGGACTTAGGAGATTTGTATAATGAGCCTAGTAGGTATAACAGCGGTAGTAAAGGAGCAAAGAATTAGGTGGATGGGACATATTCAAAGAATGCAAGGAAGGATACCGAAGGTCATATTAGAGAGAAGTATTAATGAGAAAAAAGGAGAGCTAGACCCAAAGACAGATGGAAGAAGGAGGTGTTAAATGATTTGGGTGTTTTGGGAATAAGAAACTAGAAAGAGGAAAGTCTGGACAAAAAAATGGACAACCATCATACGAGAGGCCTTGGGCCAACTAGGCCTGTAGAGATTATATAATATATATATAATATTTTCTCTATTTTATTAATTAGTTGTTATTCATACTTAAACTGCAGCGTCGACATTCTCACTTTTCTGAATAAAAATTTGACATAAAGTATGTTTCTGAGTACGACACCTTTAAATATTACTTGTCCCAGGTAATTGTTTCCTTTAAAATTTGTATTAGGAAAATAGTTATCACTTTATCAGTAACTTATCCTGTGGCACTTATAAAATGTAGATAATTATTCTTTTTATTTCGGATTACAGAGATTATTAACGAAACTATAACTAAGAATGTGTTAAACTCAAATAATAAAAACCACTTACGCTTGTCAATGAAATTTCTACACGAGCTTATTTTTGTTCCCTAAAACAGGAAGTTATATGGTTTTACTCAATTTACATTAAAGCTAGTAACTTCTGTTTAATTAGCAAATAAAATGATCTTACTAGGAATAGAACATGTTTATTTTGTATTTACTCCAGATGCTTGTAACCGAAATTGTAAAGGTAAACTGTTAAAAAAAGGATTTGTTGTTTTAAGGGCCCGGCACTTCTAGTTAATAACAGAATTATTCTATTTTTATATGACAAAACCAGTTTACTATTAACAAAAATTCATTGGATTTGAGCAATTTCTTTTTAGATCAATATATTAATGCTTAAATTATTTATTTCATATCAGACATTTTTCGAAAAGTTTAATGCAAGATTACAACCAAAATATACACAATAGGAATTACAAATATTGTACCTACTATATAGTATAACAGAATTTGTCATTAGTTTGGTATTAGTCAAATAATATTAGCCTTCTTTAAATGCTTTCGGATACTTATTATACAATCCTTAAAAAAATACACTTCTAAAATTTAAGTAAACATTTAAATAACCTTCTAGTAAACGTATAAATTATTAATTCAGAACTTCGTCTAATAAAATGGAATTTATTTTAAACTACATACCTAAGTATGCAAATTCACGTATAGTGAGATCATTTTTTTTTCGTATGATTATTGTTTATTTGATAAAAATTATTATTTATTATTTTTTTAGACGTATGCGGGAATCGGATACAGGGACTGATGAGGATAACACTCGGCAAGATAGTGGATCCCCAGCGTCATCAGACAGCATCTTTCAATCAAGAGTGCATCCCGACGAAACTTTTGAAAACGCCTCAATCGCAACCGAAAAATCCGTGGAAGATTCGGCTGCGTTACAATGTCTCCATACTGAAGATATTTCCCCGAAACCGTCATGCTATGCATGTGGAGCAACAACTCAATACATCCCCATCCCGGTACCCGTCCCCATACCCTTTCCCGTGCCCGCCTTATGGCCCCCACACGAATCTCCGCTAATGTTCTTCGGCGATCAGCGGTTTCGTGTATTACCGCGCAACTTGTGGCCGTACCTGAGTCAGGCCGCCCTTATCTGGCCGACACTCAACAACAGCGGTGGTACCGGTACCGCGGACACCACTATGCCTGCAACAACGGACCGTGATGCCGGTTCGAATCAAACACACAAAGAATCTAAAGCCGATGCACCGCCGGTCATCGAAGCGGAAGAAGAGATTACGGGCTATTTAGAGTGCGAAAATCGTTATGTCTCTTCTAGCGATTCAAGTGATTCTAGTGATAGTTCCAGTAAACCCCGGGTACGTAGAGTGTATAATGTTAGTGGTACTTCAAATCGGCTTAGTGATGACGCTTTACCTAGCAGCAATGTTACTAGTGATTGTGACGAAGATGACGGACGTTTGTCGCAAAGTTCTGTAAGGGAAGATGATATGTCTTCTTCGGGATCTGCTGATACCGACAGTGATGATACAGGTACTGTTGCAGATCAAAAACCTAAAAGATTTTCGCGAATTTTTGTTGTTAATAAAAATGTTTCCTCATCTTCTAATTCATCATCAAGTTCAAGTAGTGATACTGACACATCTGATAACGATACCGATACTGAAATGGATTGCACAGTAATTTTAACAAATATTAAACAATTGAAGGAAGATGTTGAGGAACTTAGTGACAATCAAGTCTGTGATAATGAACGTAGTGATAAAGATAGTGATATTCCTGATGAAAATAAAAATAATGGTTATGTATCATCAAGCCCTGCATTATCTGATGTAAGTGCTGAGTCTGTAAGTTCCAGTGATGTTGATCTAATTAAAGAAGATCATGAAACAAATAAAAATACTGATTTTAATGAATTAACAGAAAATTTAACTAGTAATGCTGAAGAAATCAATAATCATATTAAAATAGAAACTAATATAAAAAATATTACGCAACAATTTTTAACAGAAGAAAAAAATATGAGCGTCATCTATAATGAACCCTTATTAAATAATAAGGAAGCACAGTCAGAACAAGAAGCTAAATTGATTTTAAAAACCGATAAACCCGATACGCCTACAAATTTAAGCATTTACAATATAATTGGTGGATCGTCTGACATGAATTACGATCACAGTCTCATTAGCGATATCAGCTGTATGGATGCACAAACGACCGATAATGACCAATTAATGGAAGTCGTCTTCGAAGGGGAAACTCCAGCAGCAGGCGCCGATGACCAGCGTGCGCTCGGTGAATGGAACGAGATCCGGTCCGTCGATGCCGTTAACGTAGGGGGGAATATGTTGCACGATCGTAACGACGGTGTTCAACCAGGTGCGATAGTCTGTGGCGAGGTTTTAGCACGTCATGCAGCGGCGCGTTATACGAGTCTAGTGATGATAACGCAGGATCCTGCCCCCAACTATCAACAAGTTAGTGTTGTCACTTCGGATACTACTACCTTGGTGCCAGGGCATGACGTTGTTGTCAAACATACCAATTGGCAAGCTACACAAAAGAAGCAACATGATATAAAGTTAGGTATGTTGTATTTGTCATACCTTTAATTTAATTTTTAATTTCTTACTTTCCTTTTTTATCAATGTTTTACTGAGAAAGTGGGTTCTGATTGGTACTGCAAAAAAATAAGTCAGTCGTAGTCGTAGACTTCAATTGATTGCAATAAATTAATTTAGGGTTGATCCAAAGATTCTTCCATATCAAAAAAATTATTATTAGGGTGAAAAATGAATTAGTTAAGGCATACTCTAATTCGATCCTTACTTCATGATCTTAATAATTTTTTCATACAGATTTGTTATGTTGCCTTAAAACTGTTTTATACAAACCATTTTAAAGCTATTTTCTACAGATTTGTTGTACACTCCCAACATTTGCTTGTGTTTAATCAAGTAGATATCTGAGATATTTTTGTATGGGGATAATAGTGTCTTACATTATAGAGTGATTGAGCGCGACTATCAGCAATTCATGAAAATAATAAAAAACCCAGTTTGGTATCGTTCAAATCTCTTATTTATTAATAATTATTAGAAAACTATTAGTTTTTGTCTAAAACTCCATACAACATTCTTATGGGTTAAATGTTAAATGTATCAAATGGCTCCTTTTAAGTCTACTCGTGATTTTGTCTACGGTATAATATTCTTTCAATAAAAAACACTTTAAGAGATAGGTATAAATTTCTATCTCCACAGAAGTTAAAATATTTTAGGTTATTTATTATGTTTGTTCTTCGTATGTTGACGGAGGTAAAAAACACTAAAATCCATTAATAGATACAGTAGACCATTATTGAGTCGTAAACCTTCTAGGTTTATAGAAAGGTATGAGCACGATTGATATTGCTCCAGAAACGTCTTGTTTACACTTCACAAACAAATAAATATTTTAGTTGAAACCATATAGATATTCAGAGATATTTAAGTCATAGTCTCAGATCAATTCTAAAAGAAAAATGTATAAAAACCTAAATTTCTTACAGAAAAGCTTCGTTAGTTTGATTTTAATTTGAGTCCTGTGTAAACCTCTTATTGCTCTTATTATTCCTCACTTAATCGCTTGCTTTAGTTTTCTTGGATAGAGCCAGTTTTATTTTGCTTTTATTTGCTGCCCTCTTGATCTTATCCCGTTTTATATTTGGACCTTTTTTTTATTGTTCATCAAACTCTAGAGATGGTCTTATCGATTTGTCAAAGTCTCTCTCTCATTAACGTCATGTTATATGTGCTTATGAAGAAAGTGAGTAAGTGTCACATGATGCGGGAGTAGAATTTAACGACCGATAAGCGATTTGATGGCTAGGCATTCATGGCTTAGTTGTTGGAGCGTCAGCGCGTAGAGCAGAAGGTTGCGAGTTCGAGTCTCGCTGGATGCGACATTTTTTCAATTTCTCCTTAATGTCATTTAATATATTCTTGTTTGTATACTTTAAAAAAACTTTCAAAAATTTCAAAAAACCAACATTGTTCGCCAAAAATTTCTGGATTGTATATCCTAACGCATAACGCAGATATTTTCACCCTATTTAAATATTGTTACTTGTTTGTTTTATCAGCGTGAAAGTAATATTTTTTTCCGAAGATACCCGAATCTCATAATCAGAGGCGTGTCTTAATAACATAGTGTGGGACTATATTACCTATATCTTTTCTGCAGTAACATATTATAAAAATAAAAAATATTGAATTTATTTATTACTAAAAAATGTACAATATTAAAATTAAGTGATTATTATCGTTACTACTAATCCCAGGAATTAATTTTTTTTTATAATATAGTTACTACTGAAAAGATAGGTAATAAGTCCCACTGTATGTTATGAGGGCACTTCTCTGATTATGAGATTCGCATATTTTCGGAAAATTTACTACTAAAATTGCTGCTAAATTCACACTTATATTTCTTTTGAATTGTTTTGTTACATTTTTCTATTCTACGTTTGAAGTTATGTAAAGATTTTTATCCAAATCTGGGGTCAAAAAGGGAAAGTAAAGTTGATTTAAAATACATGTGAAAGTCTGTTGGAGAATGCTGCGAATATTTTCTTGTATAGAATAGAGATGTTTTACGTTAATGGTAACCGTTACAAGCTGATGGGTATTATATGATTTTCTCGGTGTTAGGCAATTAAAAATCAGCGTTTAAATGCATAAAACCATAATGAATTATTATTTAATAGTTAACTTAAGTATTTACAATAAAATTAAATTTTCACTTTCAGACATAAAAAATGGAATAGTATTTGATATTTATCAATTGTAATCGTTTTAATCAATGACAAAGTTTACATTCTGATTCATTCCGTCACCTGTTGAGTAAAATTGTTTCTTTATTTACTTTACTGGTTTACTATCAGAGCCGGCTTTACAATGTTATTAAAAATATTTTTATGTGATCAACAAGAGTGTTTTAATTAAAATTTAATATTAAAAAGTTCAAGAATTTTTTTTAGACGTTTTTAGAAACTCAGTATTTTAGGATTTATGAGGCTGGAATATTAAAACGAATTAATATTTATATAGATATCTACTCCTAAGTGATGGTCTTTCTTTATTATCTTTCTTAAACTTATCTTATGTTTAGGAATAATTTTTTTTAATACAAACAAACCGATTTTCTCACTTAGACACTTATTCTACAAGAGGGTTTTGCTGATGGCCTAAATTCGTTGTAAAAACAAAACATTAAATACCATACTCTAATAAAATTTCTTAAACTCTATCACATTATATAAATATAATAAAATAATATCCATTTCATTATACCGTAGATAAATTTTGAACTTACAGGCGTCATTTAAATAATTAAAATAATATTGTTTTATTATATTTTTCAACACAGGAAAACAACCATTTTTATCTAGTTTACCTTTCATATATCTAATAATAATGTATTGGTAGAAAAATGCATAGGAAATTTGTAATAATATTATATATAGTGTGGATAAAAGAAAAATAATTATAATATATAAACAAAAAATCAAATTTAAAAATTAACTGAGAATTAATTTTTATGTTTTGTTTTTTCGATTTGATCATATTTTTTTTGGTCTCTTTCCAGCTTTTCCCTTTTTTCTTCTTTGTATTTTGTATTTTTTACGGTTTTGTCATTTCTCAGTTTTTGTTTCGATTTTCTACATTTTATGAGATATTAACTGGACCAGCTTACGGTGGCGTAATAGTATTCAATTTAGTATTTTCTTGTTTTCTACGATATTTTTCTTTTTTTTTTTTTTTCGTTAGTTTGATATTTTTTTTATTTTTTTTTTTATTTTGATTTTCTGTATTTCTCAGTTTTTGTTTCGATTTTCTACAGTTTATTTTTTTCTCTACTTTTTGTATTTGTTCTTTTCTTTTCCTGTTTTTTTACCGATTTTCAATTTTGCTAGTTTTTCATCTTTTGCTGGTTGTTCCTGTTATTTTTTTTTTCGATTTTTTCTTATTTTTTGTTACTTACTCTTTTGATTTATCCACTTTTTTGTTTTCTTTTTTTCTTTTCTATTTTTGACAATTTTTCACTATTTGTTTTTAGAATTTTTAACAATATCTTAGGATTTTACACATTGTTTCAACGATTGTAAACAATTTTGCAAGATTGTAACAATTTGTTTACAATTTTTTTAACGTTTGGTTATGATTTTCGACATTTTTAACAACTTTTTTCTACAATTTCCAACAACTTTTCATGATTTTCAACTTTTGTTTAAAGATTTTCCACTCAATTTATCACGATTATTTATATTTTGTCGGAATATTAAAAAAAAAATATCGTTTTTAAAAATCTCTTAAGATCAATGACAATTTTCACGATTTCCAACGTTTTTTTACGATTTCCAACAATCTTTTTGGTTATTTAACAATTTTTTTAGGATTTCCTTACATTTTCACGATTTTTAAAAGTCTGTCAAAAATTTTTTCAAAAATCCTATTTTAATACTCATTATTCTATTCCGAAGAAGACAAATTCAAATAATCTGTATTATTTAGAAATCGTCATATAACGCCATGTACCGAGTTTCTCCGCAATCTAAATGTTAAACCATGGTATAGATTTTTTTGATAAATTTACTTTTTTATAAAACTATAGTAAGAATTTTTACTAAGTGGTCCAATCTGAACTAATTCGATAAATTGACAAAAATTTGAAGAATACTACAAAATCTCGACACAAACGAATATAAAAATATAAAGTACCTAATTAATACTTATGCATATACAAACACCTGTAACTAAAAGTGTAAATAATGAATTTTAAAATTTGCCTATTAATAATAATTAACACTTGTAAAATCAACTTTCGCGAGCAACTGCGTAATTCAGTTACAGTTCAAAACAACCGGAAATTTCAAGTGTTTTCTTCAAGAAATAGCATTCACTAAACTGTTAATGAGACATTATATAGACATTTTGGATTTCCATGACTGTTTAGAAAGAGCTATTATATTCTAGATTATTTATTTCTTACTTTACGTAATTTCTTTGTTATACAATCATTCACTAGTTAGGTATTTGATTTGATACGTCCTCTATTCCGTTATTGTAATAATATTCTTAAATTTATTCAATTTAAATATGTATCTGATTATCGAGCTGGGTTTTATCTTTGATTTATAAAACACCAATCAATAATTACATAAATAAAAAGTGTATGCCAGTCGGTTTTGAACAAAATATGTTTTTTGTTTGTAATGAAAATAACAGACAAAATATTTGCTTGTTAAACAATTACAAAACAAAAGAAATACCATTCGCTTTTTTTCGTACAATGTCACATAATTTGTTGTTTTGTTTTATTCGAATGAGTGTATTGATATGGTACTGCTCGAATTTCTTTAACATATAATACAGAAGTTACTATAACAAAGACATATGTTATTTTTTAAAAGGTGGTTTTTAAAATATGAAAAACCAAAACTTATCCAAAAAAATAGCTTCTCCGGATGCGTAGGGTCAGAAAAACCTCGGAATATGCGACTTTTTTATTTTAGAGAGAAAAGTATTGATCCGATCGCAATAATGTTCACAAAACTTTTAGGGCATTTGAAATGTAATCGTTTAATCTTTTACATGTCAATCTTCAAGTTTTATATAACTTGGAGTAAACTCTGAAAAATCATTCCTAAAGTCGTTCCGAACGCGATTTTTATTTTTTAGTAAGATGATAGGGAAAGCCGGATGGTCAGAAGTTCGGAGCAACTTTTGGAACGAATTTTCGGCTTTTATCCCACATACATATATATAAAACTAAAATAAACAAGAAAAATACTGAAAGATTACATTTTAAATGCCATAAAGAAAATTAATGTCCGATGATCTCAGTTGATACGTTCACTCGACAAAAAAAATCATGAAAAAAATATCAAATAACGATTTCGGAAGAAATAATTATTGAACAGAATTTATTTATAGCGAATTTTAAACAGGACATTATAACCATTTCCCACGGAATACAAGTGGCTCTTAAAACTTTAAAGACATGTAAAGAGCAATCGCTTTCTATTCACCCCAAAAAGACAGAAACTGTTCTCTTCACGAAGAAAAAGAAAACTATGGGCTTAAAAGCACCGTGTCTTCTCAACATTATATTAATCTTTGCTACAAAAGTGGTGTTATCCATGACAGCAAGCTGATCTGGAACTCACATATATCTTATGGGCAATGCCGTTGAACCATAAGACAGACCTGGGGATGATCCCCCAAGATCAGCATATGAATCTACACGACAATCATAAGACCTATGCTAACATACGGTGCGGTGTGGTGACCTAAAGTGCAACAAATGACAGCTACCTGAAAATTAAACCAAATCCAAAGATCAGCATGCCTTCTCGTAACAGAAGCTATGCGAACCACACCGACTAGGGCAATGGAAATAATACTTGGAGTCACCCCCCTTAACATATTTGTTAAGGAGGTAGCATTGATGACCATGGTACGCTTTCGCACCGTTGGAATTAAACCCACTGTAGAGACCAGCACCCATAGGGATAGTCTGTGGACAAACCCTAAAAAATATTAACAGATAAGACAGCAGCCCTACGTAGTGAACCTCTGAGCGTCTTTACGGATGGATCAAAATCGCAGCAAGGTGTGGGATGTAGAATATACTCTAGATCCCTGAGCCCAAAAATAAAATGGGCTATGGATGGCTTGTCAAGTGTAGTTCAGTCAGAACTTACAGGCATAAGCATAGCTGCAAAAGAATTAATTAATAGAAACATCACAGACAGAAATGTAAATATATTTAAACGGACTGCCGACAAGCACTACTTACCTTGAATAGGTATTACTTCAAGTTTGGTACTAGAATGTCACCAAAATCTAACTGAGGCCAGCCAAAATAATGTGGTCACTCAGAGTTCGATCAAAGGACATGAGAACTCTAAAGGCAACCACATTGCGGATAATTTAGCAAGAAGGGCTGCGGGCTACAAATATGTTAGCCCATCTAACAAGCTCACAATGTCCGCTGTAGTGGATCTAATCAAACGGCTTTTTTACCAAAACTTTATACAGTGCTGGGATGAAAAAATAAACTGTCTATTAGTTATTCTTATTTGGTAGACCGAAAAAACAAAGCTTCGTTTGTTTATCGATACGTTCGTTTATACATTTTGTTTGCAATTATTAATCAATGCTGATTAACAAAAAACAAACTAATTTATTTTTATCAAACAACAAAAAATCACTTTCCACTTTTAGTAGTATTATATTTTGCCTCCAATTGATGCCATGGTAAATTTGCAAATCGCCGATTTAATTATTTCCTTTCTTTAATTAAAACATAACACAATCAATTCTGT
The DNA here is from genome assembly GCA_964028335.1 of Altica lythri. Classification (NCBI taxonomy): domain Eukaryota; kingdom Metazoa; phylum Arthropoda; class Insecta; order Coleoptera; family Chrysomelidae; genus Altica; species Altica lythri. The sequence continues at coordinate 56,375,776 of OZ034805.1, read as the reverse complement.
TTATATTACCTATATTGGTATTACATCCACAATATTTTCTTGAATAAGTTTATGAATTATTCAAGGTCTCTATTTACCCAATTTTGTGTTTTCAAACTTTTTATCTAACTTTCGACATTAGATCATGTTTTAATTTTTGTCTAAAACTATCGTGAATTCAGGAGCAGGGGTACCAATTTTAACATAGGACAACAATTTGATTTTTGTTAATTTTTCTTCTACGTTTTCTGACTTTTTTATTTTTAGGTCATTTTAATAGTGTTTGGTTTGTCGGGCGTATGCAACTTTTCGGTGTTCGTTTTCATTTTATTTTAGACAATAAAGCTAAGTTAAATTATTTAAAACTTTTCAAGTCAACCTGCTTCTCGTCAAACAATTTGATGCACTTTGAAACAAGTGTAACACAATTCATAAAGAAAACCTTGAATAAACTCCAAGAATTTGTTGGTCAAATTAATCTGTGGTATTTTAAAAAGCCACATTATGGATGAAGTTCGTAATTGAGAAATGGAACTCAGTCTAGCCTACAGGAAAACATTCCACGCTAAAGAAAAGCAGAAAGGTTAATATGACCTACAGTGCTCGTTGAGCTTCAAAAAACTAAACTCAGAGTAATCGCAAGAATTCTCACAGGAGGTTTTCCACTGAAGTACCACCTCTTTCAAATGGGCAACGTGGAAAGTGGAACATGCTGATGAATTATTTTTAAATCTATTAGCATCTGTCGAGAATAAAAGAGAGCTTCTTTTATTGAACCTGAACCATTCTGTGGTATTTCAAAAAGCAGCGTTATGGATGAAGGTCGTAATTGAGAAATGGAAGTTAGTGCAGCCTAGTGGAAAACACTCCTCACTTAAAAAAAGCAGAAAGGTTAAAATTTTGATAACCGTAATTTTTGACTTTTAAATGTTTCTCAATAATCGTATATACTATATAACTATATACTACTGCCAAATTTTACTGGCGACAAAACAGGCAGATCGTTTTAAAAATGCGTGATTTTTCCAATCTAGATGTTATCCTGCTACAGGATTATGCTTGATTTCATACTCGAGAAAAATTGAATAATTGAATAATTAACGTGAACTACACTGAAACACTCTTTATATAGTACGGACTATATTATATATATACCTGTTTGTGCGGATAATAGAATCTCTTGGGGACCAACGTTGTGGCGAAGATGTAACAGTAGATTTTGTACACACTTGGCTTAGATGTTAGAATTTTCCCAGGACACTCATTGATACAGGTATCTAACAGTTGTTTCTAGTGAAATTGGTTTTAAAAATATGAAGAAGATTTGATATCATTTTTCACTTATAACAATGTATAAATAATATAGAATACTTATTTCTTTCCTCAGGGAAAGTTTTATACACCAGATTTTAAGTTGAAAGAAGACAAATACATTTCTGAAAACTGCATTCGAATCGGATCAGTAGTTTTAATGTGATGCGCGCACAAACATACAGAAAGACAAAGAAATCTAACCACATTTTTGGGTTCTATATCGATGTAGTAACCCCCCCGCTAATTATTTTTTAAATATCTTTAATGTACAGAATTTTCCTTTCTACAGATTTATTATAAGTACCTAATAGCTCGCCTAATAGATTATTTTTCACTCCCTCGCATGGCCCCTTGTGGGTGGAATTTTCTAAAATCCGTTCACAATTGACCTCAAAATTATAAAAATAACTATTGTGCAAAGTTTCAAACCTGTAGGACTTACAGATTTAAATTTTTATTTTTCACGCCCCCGCAACACCCCTGTGGCCTGTGGGTGAAATTTCGTAAAATCAGTTCACAATTGACCTCAAACCTATAAAAATAACTATTTTGCAAAGTTTTAAACCTATAGATTTTAATTTTTTTCACGCCCCCGCAACCCCCATGTGCGTGGAATTTCGTAAAATCCGTTAACAATTGACCTCAAAATTATAAAAATAACTATTTTACAAAGTTTCAAACCTGTAGAACTCATAGATTTTTATTTTTTTTTTCACGCCCCGGAACCTTACCTGTGGGTGAAATTTTGTAAAATCCGTTCACAGTTGACCTCCAAATTATAAAAATAAGATGATTTCTGTATAGCTTTAACAATTAAGGTTGCACACACGACGGAAGCTTAAAAAATGGAGTAACTTCCCTCGTTTTCTCAACATTTCCCTTCACTGCTCTGCTCCTATTGATTGTAGCGTGATGAAAAGTATACTATAACCAGCACAGGAGTATGAAAAATAATTGTACCAAATTTCGTTAAAATCCGTCGAGTAGTTTTTGTTTCTATAGCGGTTATACAGTCAGACAGACAGACAGACAGACAAAAATTTTACTGATTGCATTTTTGGAATCAGGATTGATCCCCAATCACCCCCTGATAGTTATTTTGGAAATATATTTCATGTACAGAATTGACCTCTCTACAGATTTATTATAAGTATAGATAAATAATTACATTAATGTACAGCATAAGTTTTAATATTTAGGTACGTCATACGAAGTAGAATTTACATACTCGTTTTTACTATTTTGTTTTTAATTATACAAAGTTAATAATAAATAATTTGTTTAAATTATGTTTTTATAATTCACGTTCACAAAGTTTCTATTTCGACACTAAAAACAGTATCGAAATAGATTCATTGTAACACTGTTTTTGGTAACTTTTTGTTTTACACAATTGGTTGCACTGCACTGATTGTCAACGAGAGAGTTCAGGTAGTAAATCAAGAAGTATGTTGTAGTAAATTATTAACTACATTATCAGCGTTATTGCTTAATTCGGAATATTTTATAAAAATTTGACAAACATTCAAGTTTAAAATCGTTAAAACTGACAAGTGTCAAAAGTGTCAAGATTGCCAACACAAATAAATTTTTCCAAAAACTCTCATTTTATTTATTTTTTTATACTTTTAAAAGTTAATTATAAAAAATAGTATGTAACACTCGAGTTACAATGACGGTTTGTAGTACTCGTTCTTTGCGAAACTCACCGCTTCGCGGTTCGTTTCACAAACTGAACTCGTACTACGAAACCTGTCATTGTAACACTTGTATTAAAATATACTATTGTGATGGTGTCCAGTCAAGAAACGCAATGTATAAAGAAATGTAAACATAATATGGACAATTCATGCAATTCATATTAGATTTGATTTTCAAATAAAAAATTAATTTTGCTGTGAAATTTATTGTTAACAATTATTATTTATAATAATAATAGATAATGATTTAACTTTTCATCATTAATTAACGTTTTCTTATAATAACAAGAAGCAAAAAGAAGTAAAATTTTTCAAAATAAATTTTTAATGTAAATTGTTTAAACAAATTACTAGATTAATTAAACCATTCAACGAATTGCATTTTTGTAATCTTTGCAAAAAGATACGACAGATAAAAAAACATCAATTTTCGTTAATTAGAACCAAAGATATTGAGACTTTTATAAATTTTGAAGTTGTAAATTCAGGTTTTGAGACATTGAAATTCAGAGGCTCATATCGTTCTGCTCTCTCGCCCTTTATCTTTGATAACTTCTGAAGGGTTCATTTGTGAAGAAATAGATTTGAAATTTTTTAAACCAAAAATTGGATTATTAATTTTTGAAATTTGGCTTTTTTAATTTCTCAATGTTTATTACTAAAGGCCCGTTAAATTTTTAGAAAGAAATGGCTAATTTGGGTTCTAAAGGTCGTAGTGCATTTGTTGTTTTTTTAATTCGTCTAAAAATGACACGTCGTAACACTTTCTAAATATTAATGCGCTGTTGTCATTTTAAATTTTTATAAGCTTAAAATCGAGGTACTTTTGCAATACATTTATGCGTTATTTAATATAAACTTTTTAGTCAATTGATGATTTATTTTGTAAATATAATCCTTCCTCTTCAATTAGATGCTTTTAGAATCTTGATAAGTAACGCATAATCTATACTAATATTATAAAGAGTAAAGGTTTGTTTGCTTGTTTGTTTGTTTGTATGTATGTATGTTTGTTTGTTTGTTTGTTTGTTTGAAATGAATAGGCTCCGAAACTACTGGACCGATTTCAAAAATTCTTTCACCGTTGGCAAGCTACACTATTCCCGAGTGACATAGGCTATGTTTCATTTAAAAAAATGGCCCTTTTGGTAAGCCAGGCGCATCAGTATGTTTATATTAATTGAATATATTAAAAGTATACGTTTCAGAAAAAAATGTTTTAGATAAAAGTTGTAGGTCTCTTTAAGACAAACAAAAAAGTCCCCTAACATTTTTTTGTACAGGGTGAAGTAAAAAAGTTACGATTTTTTTTTCCATTTTGATTTGATGTCACGCCCAAACGGCCGTACCGATTTGGCCCATTAACGAACTTGACCGAGATTTTGGGACGATTGATTTTTGTACCAAATTTCATTTTGATCTGTTAAGAAATGCGACCGCTATCGTGTCCACAGATTTTGTTATATCGGATCTATACATACATACATATCATAATCACGACAGATATCACAAATTTAGCATGTGCAATGGGACGAGGTTACTTATAAAGGAATTAAAGAACAATTAAGTTGTAGCAACCAATATAACTGAACCACCAGCTCGTCAACTAGCTCATACACTGAGGATACCGATGATCCCAACTGATTTACCAAATTTATTTAAACCGCTTCAATTTCCTATCAAAACATCTTTCGCTTTTACTAATAATAAGTCTCAAGGTCAAACCTTCCAAATAGTAGGGATCGGTTTTCCTTATGGCCAACCGCCTAAGGCGGGTCGGAGCACCTGAAAATCAATTTATTTTGCTGCCAGAAAATAAAACAACATGTAATATTGTTTACAGGAAAGCGTTGACCCAATAAATTTAATGGCTTTCTTTAATCCCCGTGCAAAGCCGGGGCGGGCTGCTAGTAACGGTATAAAAAAATGGCCCTTGGTAAGCCAGGCGCATCAGTAGATTTATATTAATTGAATATATTAAAAGTATACGTTTTAGAAAAAAATGTTTTAGATAAAAGTTGTAGGTCTCTTTAAGACAAACAAAAAAGTCCCCTAACATTTTTTTGTACAGGGTGAAGTAAAAAAGTTACGAATTTTTTTCCATTTTGATTTAATGTCACGCCCAAACGGCCTTACCGATTTGGCCCATTAACGAACTCGACCGAGATTTTTGGACGATTGATTTTTGTACCAAATTTTATTTCGATCCATTAAGAAATGCGACCGCTATCGTGTCCACAGATTTCGTTATATCGGAACTATACATATATATATACATATATATATATATATATATAAACTTTTGAACGGAAGGTGTTTTTAAGGTCAGGGGGGCCCAAAACGAAAAACTGTAGTGAAATTTTCCCGAAGTCGTGACTTGCGAACCAGCTGAATAGTAGATATAAATCTACTAAAAATGTTGGGTAAACAATTTCAATTTTGCATTAACTATTCAGAGAAACTTTTTGGAATTTTTATTAATAATTCAGTAGGTCATTGATCATATTATCACGTAAAATTGAAGTATTTTTTGCATTTTTATAAACGTTATTAATAGTTTTCTAAAACACGAAGTTTGAAGCCTGTTTCGGAATTATTAAGTAACCAATTAACAAAAATAACTTTACAAACTGTTATTGTAAAGCTTTTTCAATAAAAAAGTACCACTAATTCAGACCATTTATCCAATATTGGTATAAGTGAAAAATGATATCAAGTTGTTTGAATTTTGATTATTATATATTTTCAACAGTATAGCATAGTATATGGCATAACACCCCATGTGGGGTTTCGCCGTTTCCGCTTTCTAGATCCATTTTGGTGGATCAGTCCCCATCATCATTGTATTTGTTCGCTTTTATGGCTCCATTTGTTCCGCTCTTTTGTAATTCCTGCCCTGCTTAGGTCCTCCTCTACTTCATTTCGATCTGAGTCGACCACGTCTCCTTTTTCCTCCTGGTTGCCATAATACCATAGCTTTTGATACTGATTCTGGTCCTTGTCTCCATATATGACCCAGCCATTTGATTTTTTTTCATTTTTATTTTCTTTACTATATCTTGTCCATTTCATTCTTCTAAAATTTCTTTATTCGTTCTCCTTCTATACTTATGTTCTTCGATTTTCACTGGACCCAGTATTGTTTTTATTATCCTTCGTTCATTTAAATTCTCTTCTTCTTTTTTGTCATAGTCATCGATTCTGCTGCTATTGGTCTTATTATTTTTCTATAAATATTCATTTTTTGTCTTACGGATTTTTCTTAACAAAAAATCTACTGCCAGGTTAAATAGTGTTGCTGACAGTGAGTCACCTTGTCTCACCCCTTTATTTATTTCGAATTCATCTGTTTCCCGTTTCTTGTGTTAGAACACTGACTTTTGATTTGTTCATTGACATTTTTTAAGTTTCTTATTTTTTTATTGAGTCAAAGGCTTTTTTAAATAATATTTCTATTTGATATTGATGTTCGTATGCTTTTTCTGTGATCTGTTTAATGGTATGTATTGCTACCGTTGTTGATCTGCCTTTTATTTTCAACAGTAAATTCACTAAAAACAATTGTTAGATACGTGTAACAAAGTGTGTCACGAAAAGGGTATTTATTTTGTAATTTCCCCTGATGTATTATGTTGCAACGCCCATCATTTTACGAAAAAGCAATAAAACAATTAATGGTCCCTTGGGGAAAAATGTAACAAAATAAGGAGTTTATGTTAAAAATAAGTATACATTTTTTATTGTGTCCCAATATATTTAAAAAATAATTATTCCGATTCCTAATTGATTCACCGTCCTATAATAAAATTTGGCAGAAAAATCAATTAAGTTGATCTTAAAATTATAAAAATTATTCTACTTTTAAGACCGATACTGGTTACTGTTTGTTATTCCCAACACATATATTTTATCTTATCAATAAATGAAAAAGTAGCGATTTCAATTTTAATGTACTGACACGCTTTAATGTCGTCGGTTTATTTAAAGGATTTTTATTAATACTTTGTTTTAATATAAACAATACTGATCTATTGATTATATATTTATAGATATGGCGTCAACCAATTTGCGAGTACCTGGCAGATTTATTTGGTTTATTTTTGTCATTATTTACTAGTCTTAACAATCTGAAATCATTACTTTACCAAGCGTTCTACTATTCCTGCTTACTATGCAAAATTTTTATAGTTAGGTACCCACTCTCATATTCATATTCATATTCTCCTCCTTTACATTCTACCTTATTTTTTTCATATTTAAAAATATCTGTCTTAGATGTGTTTTCATAAAGTCATTCGCTTTATTAGAGTTGAAACGCTAGTCTTATTCATTCTTATTGCGGTATTTTAACACCTTTTGTCTATTAAATTTTTTGGGTATTTAGCCTGCTAAAAAATTGAAAATATTAAAATGAAGTGTTATGGGAAAGTCAGACTTTAAACAATACTATTTCGATAACAGTACCGTGACAAGAATTTCTGATATTGTTTAAAATATGTAGCAATTTGTTTAGTAAGGTATTTTCAAAGTACTAGATCCTTATACTGAGTTAGTGTAAAGAAAACTTTATTATCAGCTTGTCTAAACAATACCTAATTTAAATCATACTCATATGCAACTACTGTTTAATAAAATAATTAATAAACGAATAATTACAGAAAACTGTATCATTGTCATATTTAATAAAGCGTGTTTGTCAATAGATGGCTAAGAATAATATAATTTCATTCTAAACGCTTTACAAGTTTTTGAAAAAACATTTTCAAAGAGAATGACCGTTCAACTAAAAAGAAACAACTACTTCCTGGGCTATATGCCCCAACGGATATTGGATTATACTTCAAAGTCAAACGGGGTTGGAATATCTACAAGATAACTTAACCCAACCATTCTAGTTTGCAGTTAGAAGGGACAACATAACTTATAGACCGGTTTCGGTGTTTTTGCACCTCGTCAGTATAAGGTATATGTTATCCGTCAGCGAGCTGTAAAGCATAATCACTGACTAAAGACTGAACTAAAATCGTAATCCTTATATATCTTTCAAAGAAAGTTTAAAGGACACGATAGTAGTGACATCCTTACCTCCAACTGCAAACTAAAATTCGACATGACACAAGACTTTCGTCTTGATCTATAAACGAATAATTACAGAAAACTGTATCATTGTCATATTTAATAAAGCGTGTTTGTCAATAGATGGCTAAGAATAATATAATTTCATTCTAAACGCTTTACAAGTTTTTGAAAAAACATTTTCAAAGACAATGACCGTTCAACTAAGAAGAAACAACTACTTCCTGGGCTATATGCCCCAACGGATATTGGATTATACTTCAAAGTCAAACGGATAACATATACCTTATACTGACGAGGTGCAAAAACACCGAAACCGGTCTATAAGTTATGTTGTCCCTTCTAACTGCAAACTAGAATGGTTGGGTTAAGTTATCTTGTAGATATTCCAACCCCGTTTGACTTTGAAGTATAATCCAATATCCGTTGGGGCATATAGCCCAGGAAGTAGTTGTTTCTTCTTAGTTGAACGGTCATTGTCTTTGAAAATGTTTTTTCAAAAACTTGTAAAGCGTTTAGAATGAAATTATATTATTCTTAGCCATCTAAAATAATTAATCTCAATTAATAAATTAAGTAATCTCAAAATTTTTATTGGTTAATAAATATCTACGGCAGATCATATTCTACATACACTCATGCTGGTATATGAAAATCTTTGGCTGCAGACAAATTCACAAAGATCTATTATTATTAAACAAGAAAAACGTTCATAAGGAGCTCTTAATGATAACATTTTTATAATCTGACATCAGAAATAAAGATAAAAGTAAAACTAACTTATGTGCCATCTAGCGGCATTTTTCAGATAATAACAATTTTATGTGAGAAATATGAGGTTAATTATAATAAGAATTGATTTTAAAGAAATTTTTTTATTATAAAATTCATTTGAGTAGGAGTCGAGGCTCGGTTAGGCTTCCTCGCCTTCGCGCATGTTAGGCTCGCCTCGTTTTGCCTCTCAAAAGATAGCTATTTAATTTCTGCTAGGTTAAGTAATCGTTTTTAATTTGGAAATAAGTATAACGTGGAATAACAAAAAACAGTCAGTTGTACTGCCGGTAGAAGTTATACTTCTATGCACGCGCCCGGATTCAGAAATTTGTATGGCAATGATTTAGCAAATTCATTATATGATATTCATGTTCAGCGACCCCAAAAACTTCTTAGTACCGAGTGTACATTCATTTTGTATCGAATTTGCATAAAACTTCTAGAGACGAGGTCCGTCCTAAGCACCAGGGGTCTCGGAGACCATCGCCATCAAGATATTCGTATTCAGCGACCCAAAAAAAACCCGAGTACCAAATGTACCATGCACGATGGGCACCAAGTGCCGCGGAGAGTTTCGGCATCATGATATTCGTGTTCAGCGATACCAAAAACCTCGAGTACAAAAACTGAACCCATTTCCAGCAGTACTTACCGAGTTGTAATTTTTCTATCTATTGTCTGTTCGGAATGCACTTTTCAAATGCAATTTTCCATTTTTACATTATGATAAATAGCGACAAAATTTCCTGATGCTCTAACAAATCGAATACAATGAACCGATCCATCTTAATTTACAAATTTCGGAGGTTTTGCTGACTTTAGTGCTTTATTTCCTCGATTATTTTTAAAAACTCTGTTTATGGAGCCAACAACCTCAAAAGCATACTACAGGATGAACTGCAACCATGTGACGATACTTTAGACTATAATACAATACTCATTACTGAATATTATTGTTAATATAAAATACTAAAGTTTATATGTATACTTAAGTGACAGAATTATAAAATAATCTGTCAAACACAATGATATTCATATCATCTATATAGTGGTAATAATTGTACAGAATTTTTAAATTTTTTCGAAAATTGGTCCGAAGAAAATTTACGTGACCAAAAAATGATGGTGGTGGTTACTGGGGATTTCAATATAGATTGGCAAAAGAGTGCTCCTGAAAATGATAGATTGAGAAACATGATAACTGACATGGGATGTAAAAATATTGTTAAGGATATAACTCATCCAACTGAAAATGGGGGAAGTTTGATAGATTTGGTACTAACCAATGAACAATTTCTTATTGATGCAGTAGTTTTGGATACCCCAAAAATATCTAGCCACAATAATATAATTTTGTATTGTGATCAAGGTTTTAATGGAAAAAAATCTTTAAAAGTAGAAAGTAGAGGCCGCAATATAGATTTCACTAAAATGAATGAACAACTATCAAAAATAAAATGGAACTACACAATAATTGGCATGAATGGAAAATATAGAGACTTCTACAATAAAGTATATGAGGTTTATGATGAAATAGCACCTAAAAAAACAATAAAAATTTATCCACATTATAGAGAAATGTATGATGAAGAAGTGAGGAAAGCAACAAAAAAAAGGGATGATTGTTATAAAGAGTGGAAACAAAATGGAACGGTGGAACTCAAAGACACTTACAAACAGCAGAGAAACATAGCCGTAAAAACTATGAGGATAAAAAAACGAGAATATTATGAAAGAAAAGTTGAAGAAAATAAAACAATGTAGAAAGTATCAAAAGTATAATAGACAATATTGATTTAGCAGAAATTGACTTTCCAATTACATCTAATTCTAATCTGGGGGTCACTTATGATGCAATAGAAAACTTCTCACTATTAGATTTTAGAGAATTGAAAGATATTGTTTTTTCGTTGAAAAATAAGGGGAGTCCAGATGAATTGAATGTTGCTGTTTTTAAAAATTGTTTCACTAACCTTGCAGAACCATTACTGAACCTCATTAATACTTCATTACTAACAGGGGAGGTACCAGATGACCTGAAGATTTCTACAATCATTCCTGTTCCGAAAAAAACAAACTCTAATAAAGCCTCAGATCTAAGACCAGTGAACATGTTGAGTGCAATTGAAAAAATAATCGAAAAAGCAGTCTATAACCAATTAGTAGAGTATATTGAAAATAATAAACTGTTAAGTAAGTATCAATCAGGGTTTAGAAATAAACATAGTTGTGAAACAGCAGTTCAATGTGTACTAGATGATTGGAAAATTAGCCTAGAAAAAAATGAGACTACTGTTGCAGTATTTTTGGATCTCCAGAGAGCTTTCGAGACAATACACAGAAATAGATTGTTAAAAAAATTAGCAGCAGTAGGAATAGATGGAATGGTATTAAAATGGTTGGAAAGCTTTTTAGATAACAGGAAGCAAAAGCTCAAGATAAATAATAAGGTATCAAATGAAATAGAATGTAATCAAGGAGTACCACAGGGAAGTGTACTGGGCCCCCTATTATTTTTGTTATATATCAATGATTTGCCAGAGGTAGTAGGTGAGAGCTCCGTTCATTTATTTGCAGATGATACACTGATTTATTTCTCATGTAATGATCACACAAAACTCATGGAAGCCATCAACAGAACTTTAAAATCAATTTACAGTTGGTGTTGTGCTAATTATTTGAAGATTAATGTTGAGAAGACCAAGTACATGGTAATAAGTACAGAAAAAAAATACAGAAACTTTTGCAACAAAAATTTTGAGGTAATGTTAGGTCCTGATAAGGTGGAACTGGTTAACCAATTTAAATATCTTGGGGTTCATGTGGATAGGGGGTTACATTTTAAAGAACATGCCAACTTCATTATAAAGACGATAGCATTTAAATTACATTATTTATCTCGTTGTGCCCCATATTTGACAAGGTGGACAAAACTTTTACTGTACAATTCATTAGTGCTCCCTCATTTCACATACTGTTCTACAATTCTATTTCTACTGAAACAAAATGAATTAGCTCGTTTACAGAAACTACAAAATAGAGCCATGCGCATAATTTTAAATTGCAAAAGACGTACACCAATAAGAGATATGTTGAAGGATCTAGAATAGTTACCAATTAATTCCTTTCTCCTCTACCAAACATTAATCCTAATTTTCAAAATAAGAAATAAAATTTCCCCAACATATCTGCAAGAAAAAGTTATGTACAATGACCAAATCCACGGATACAATACAAGATCCAGAACTGACTTCCATATTCAACAAGTAACATTAACACATACCCAAAATTCAGTTTTTTTCAAGGGACTTGATAGCTATAATAATCTGCCAGAAGAGATCAAACGTTTAACATCATTAACATCCTTCAAGGCACAGTTAAAATCATATTTTCTTCATCAATAAAATACCTAGCGGCCACTTCCTCATTTTGTTTGTTTTGATTTAGTATAAAGTATGATAGGTTTACAAATGTTTTAGTATGTGTAGTGTTTTTTGTGTATTCATTAAATATGTATTAGAATGTGTAAGGACGTAAAGATGTATAGTGTGCAAATGAGTATAGTAGTTTATGTATTGTATATAGGTATGTATATATGTTTACACATATAACATTCTCATTGTTATTATTGCAATGACGTGAAAATGTAAATTAGCCAAATGGAATAAATAAAGGATTTATATATATTCATTCATTAGCTCAGACTGTTGTTTGTATATCTATCTCTTTTCAATGTACTGAATGTTGAAACGGTATTCAAAGGACTTATAGTTATGACTAATAACATGTAGTATATATTTCATTTATTTGTGTTTCTGTCTCTCTTTTACTCACACCATTACATATATAATGATTTTGCCGATTTAACCACACACAAATTTACTCCGACGAGTGCACGAATAGTAGTATAACTTCAAAAAGCCTGCCATTAATCGAAGCTGTCCGTGCAAAGGACTATTATGGATACCAACCAATACCGAACATTATAATAAAGTAATAAAGTACGATATTTAGCAGAAAATTGCAAACGAATATGTTCCTGTTAAACAGTGTGAAAAAAATGGACACACTACGTGGTTCCTATAGGACAAGACAAGAGTAGATAGGTAGAAGAAAGAAAGTTTATAGGAGTGTTGGATTTGAGGACCGTGTTGTAGGACTTATGTCCTTTTCAGGGAGTAGATGAGAAGGTTTGGATGGTGTTAGCATCAGTCGCCGGACTAGCTCCTACAAATCTCTTCACTTGAAGCAGGTTGGATGCTTCGAATGTTGGTCCTGTGTCTTCTTGTCAGCCATGGTATGAACGTGCTCAAAGAGTCTGTTCTTTTGGGTGTGAGTATAAGTGTATGTGTGGAGGTGTAACCCACGTGGTGCAATGTGGGGTTGGGAGAGTGACGCTGTGGCGTAGTTAAACTAGGTCCCAACCTGTATGAATTGAAAAACAGTTTCCCATTGTGTACACCAACGGTAAAATGGCATTATTATTATTACGGTTCCTTACTAGTTTTGGTTCTGCTTTTTGATTTGGGTAAATAAACGACCCGAAATCCTTAGGAAAAAAGTACTAAACGCTTCCAGATCTGATAATAATTTGTCAATATTTTTGAATATCACGGTACGTTGCTCTTAACGTTTTTCCAAATTTAACTGTACGAAAATAATGACTGATATAATTATTATTTCGGTATTTCAACATAAAAACAGTTAATTGTTTGTTTGTTATGAAAATAAGCGTACCACATCTTTATGAATTTGCTCACTTTATTGAATCATATCAGGTAGTATAAAATCATAATTTTTTCTATTTTCCTGACAATCTTCTCATTTTTTTTATTTAGTTTACATTGTAAATGTTTACTGATTTGTAGGTATATTTTTAAACAAGAAATAAATTGTTTTGTACAACTGTTTTTGGCTCTCTCTTAATTATGAATATTTATAAGTAGGTTGTCTCACTTTTACTTTTTGTGTTGATGATGTAATAATGGTATTTAATAAATTATTGTTACATCTCTCTTCAAATAAGCCTAATAATCCGTTAATTATTGTTTACCTTAAACCAGATTTGTTTGTAGCAATTGTTGTCATATTAGAGTTCAGTTAACTTTTATTTTTTCTGTCATCTGAAACACTGCTGCTTCCGAGGCTGCTTCATTATAAATCTAAACTGAAAGTAAACAAAATCTGGACTATAGGACTATATTAACAAAATCAACGAAAGAAGTAAGAAAGTACCATCGAATTTATACATATGGATTATACAGGGTGTTCCAAAATATTTCCTAATGTAAAGGGTGTGCCACAAAATGAAATGGGTGGTAGTATGACCCAAAATATGCAGAAAAGTTTTATTAAACATACGTCCGCAAATTAACGGTTTCGGAGATAAGGAGTGCTTTGTTTTTTTGTGTCATATTTGGACTATCTCTTGTCATTCTTAAAAACTTGCTTTTCTTATCAAATGCGACCGATCTTTTATCTAAATAATATTTGTAGCTATTATTTAGTTGTTGTTGAACAATTGTACACATTTTCGATATGCCTGTTTACAGTAATATTGAATTAACTGAAATGCATTTCATGAACGCAGTTGCACATGGTGACACTTTTTTAACACCCTGTACAGACGAGTTTCGGAAAACCGTTAAGGTTAACCAATCTAGACCAAAATCAATAACGTTTTTATTTATAAGATAATGATTCTATATACCAAATTCCATATACCTGTGATCTTTTATTCAAGAGTTATAGCGCACACGGACAGAGGGACACAAAAGCCGATCTAATAGAGTATAGGTATCTTGATGGTACTCAATGATGTGAAGTTACACAGACCAACCTGATAAAACTGATCTTCTTACTCGAAGATTGTTAATGTGCAACAAGATAAAACCGATCTTCTTATCCAAAGATTGTTAATACGCGAGTCTAAATCTGGCTTTCGAATTGTTCTATCGTGTCAGAATTTTGAGGTATTTTAATCTAAAACTTAAAAAAACACTACAATTCGTCTTATTTGAAGTTAACTAACGGTGCAGATTATATTTTCCTTATAAAATTGCAAATTAGGTACATCTTAAATATAGCAATCCTTTTTCGTGTAAATGTTTAAATGCAATCTTAGCAAAAAAATCAAACTAAAAGACACTTGAAAAACGTAAACTCGTACATTAAGATCTTTTGTGTACTTTTTTAAGAAAAATAGAATTTTATGGACTCCATTACCTTAAATATGGCCAGAAGCAACGTTTTTGCATTTTTAGTTTACAAATCCATAAAATCATAAAGTGATAAACCAATTCTAAGCGTCAAAAGCCTTCTGAAAAGTATAGGTACAAATTCTGTTGGCCAGTGTTTAAACAGTTTTCAATGTAGGACTAGAAATCACTCCAAATAAAACGAACCGTGTACGTATGTTAAGGGAAAATGTTGTTATAGTTTGAAAATGTAAAACGAAAGTTGTTCCATTTTATAAAACCAATTTCCAAAGGATTTCTTTTAATCAAATCGTTAAAAACTGTTTCCGAAGGGTTTCTATTTTTATATCGCACTTTCAGCTGGAAAAACTGGCTTCTGACATTTGATTTATGTCTTGAGACACTCAACTTTAACAACTTTTGCCTCTAAAATACTTTTTCTTAATATTGCCGGTTAAGAGTGTTTGTGGTTAGTTTTCAGTTTCCACTGGATTTCCCCGTTGTTCAACTTCCGGTTTCGAATTAGTTTTTTTATCCAACTTTTGCATGCTAAATCTGTAAAATTGGTCTCGAGTACATTTTTTTTATTCAAGGGGTACATCGTAACATTTTTACACTGTATCACAGTTCGCAGTCCTCCATAAAAAAACAATGTTTTTTAGATCTAGACTACTTTTACAAAAAAATTTATTTGCTTATAAAATTATATGTGTAGGTAAGACTGCAGTTTGACATATTTGAAAATAAGTAGCGATGCAGATTTTCTTTTTCTTATAAAATTGCAATTGACATCTTAAATAGCAGGTTCTTTTCGTTTAAATGTCGAAGAGTTTGCTCAAATATCTTCTTTTGTTTACTGAGTATTTGCAATTTTAGGTTTAATAAAATATATCAAGAATACCTATATGAAATTACATAAAATCTTAATGCTTTTCTTTTGTACTTTCAGCTAACTTAAAAAAGCTATTTTTTGTCAAAATTTTTGTCATAATTGATTCGTAGCCACCCACTCAAAAGAAAAGGAAAAGGAAAATCTTTTTCAGACCTCGACAATTTTTTTAAACACAATCTGTTAAAATTGTTTACGAAACTGATGCATTGATTTTGTATGATATCAATATAATATCCAAAATTAAATAAAATGGTAAATAAAAAACAAAATATATCAGATTTATTAACAATAAGGGATTAAATATCGCATGTTTCAACATAAAAATATTTTTACTTTTTGTACCGGATCCAATCTATTTTTCAATGTACAAATATATGATTTTACTGTAAACATATTTTTTGTTAAATATAGTAAGTCCTGCTTTTTGTGATACCTAACTATTAAAATTTAGCGTTATTTCCTTTTAAATTGAAAAATATTTCACATAAGCCGATAGTAAACCACTAATATTTTGGTAAAATAGATACTTATCAGATTCCCACAGTTTTCTCAGTATATCCGTCATGTCAGTATTAACTGTGTTTAAACTTTTTTTTTATTTTAATTTGTTTAAACAATTGTTATAACATCCATTAGTAATTAATGATAGTTAAATGAGTTACGGTGAATGATATTACAGACACGGTTTTGCTTACAGATAATCAAAATGAAGAAAGAGAGAGCGTGACCGTGATAACTGGTGGCGAAACTCTTTCAGCATTTGAAGAAGGCCTTGCTGATGACGATTCTTGGGTAGAAAATCTGAGTCATGATGATGAAGAGGACGAATTTGCGACAAACTCAGGAACTGAAGATTCTTCTTCGGGAGAAGAGGTTACTCTTACTTGTTCCGCCGCGATAGATCATGAGGAGGATTTGAGGGGTTATCACAGAACTGCAATAGATTTTACATTACACACTATTGTTGAAGAAAGTTGCGAAGAAAGTGAAGTAGAACAAAATGTTCCTAAGAAAAAAGAACGACCAGCTTCTGCCACAGATTTGGAGAAATATTTTTTCTTTGGTCTTGGTGATGGTACTGTGCCATCTTTGCAATCGAATAGAGAAGATGCTCTTTCTGAAACTAGTAGTATATATAGCGAAGGTTTAGAATCTCTTGGTGGAAGTGAAGAACATCAAACGTCAAATGATAATTCAGATCCTGCTGAATTAGCGTCGTCGAGATTAGAAAAATATTTTTTGAGTGGTTTTATGGGATTTACTGCTGAAAGAAGAGACTCCGATGGAAGTGTTGGTAGTGACAGTGAAGGTAGACCTAGTCCTGAACAAAGAAGAAAACGATTAGTAAGAGCTCGAGGAACAGGAAGATCACATTCTTCTTCACTAGATAACCTAGATAACGCTATTAGTGAACAAACAGTAGAGACACAAATCAGTTCTGAAAATTCTTCCAGTTCTGATTCTGAAAATTACGATGAAAACAATAGTTTCGAAAAAGGAGACGGTCAATTTGATACTGTTAAAAGAAAAAAGAACAAAAAGCCTAACAAAAACTCTTCATCAGCCGACGAATCAAAAAATTTAGAAACACCTCAAGAAGTTGAAGAGAAGGATAGCAGTGAAACAGAAAATGATGGAAACAAAACACCACAACCTGAAATACAAACGAACCTAACTACATCGAAAAATCAACAAAGTCGTGATAGTGGTTTTGTAGGCAGCTGTGATGATTTACTACGAGAACAAAGAGATAATTATACACCCGATATTAAGAACGATGTTAAAATAGAATTGGAAGATATTACAGAAGAAAAGAAATTGGAAGAAAAAGTACTATCAGTTTCAGCTCCTCCAGCTACTTCGTTAACTCGAAAGGATAGTTTTAATAATTGGAGTTCTGATGAAGAAACAAATCTTATGATGTGTAAAATGAGACAATTTTTTAAAACTATGGTTGCGAATTCTCAACTTAATGCTTCCTCAAAACCTACTACTCCTACCTTAAGTACCGCTGCCAAACCACTTCCAAGTCCTCGTGCCAAAAGATGCAAACCTCCACAATTAGTGTATTTCGAAAACGAATTAACTAGATTAATGAAAACTGTGCCAGGTATTAGAGACGATCAAGTTAGAGAAATTGTGGAATACTTAAGTAGTGAAGATACTTGGAGTGACTCTTATGATTCTTCAGATTACACTAGTTCTGATTTAGAAGTAACAACTTCTAAAACTGTATTACAACAACAAATTTCGGATAGTTGTAAACAGATTATTAACAAATTTGATAATAGTATTGATGATGAAGGTGATGAAGGAGACGGTGGAATTATCGATGAAAGTTATGGATTAAGTAAAGAAACAGCTTTTGTTTATCAGAAGTTGGTCGCATCCTTTGAGAAAATGGCAACTGGAGATAATACTGAAAGTACTACTCCAAACGTAACCCCTCATAATTCACCTCCATTAATAGCTAAAGTTATGCATCATATCGGTAGTCGTTTAGTGGCTTTAATGCATGAGGTATCAAGTGGAGAAAGTCATGCAAGTAACTCACCTAAAACTAAGCATTATCATAGAAGACTTCAACACAAGATATCATCAGCATCCAGTACAACAACTGAAGATGATTGTGAAGGACATTTAGATGTGATAGGATACGAAGAGGATCATTTACCATACAATTTACTCCCAAGGAGTCGATCTCATGATTTGTTAGTTGGTGAAATGAAAGTGTTAAATCAATCTACAGGCGGTGTTTCCGATGTAGCCGAAGAAAAAGAAGCCAGTGATTGTGAACGTTTTAGTTGGCGGGGTAGTTTTGAATCTGCACTTTTAGCAACTGACTCTCGTAATAAATTATCACTTCTTGGTGGCGAAGCTTCAGCTTCTGCTTCCGCTTTAGCTATAGCAGCTAAGAGAAGATCTGCTGGGGATCTTCTATTCGCTCATAAAAGTTTAAGTCGGGAACAACTTGATAGAGTGCGAAGTTGCGGAAGTATTGGTGGTGCAAACAGCGAAGATAAGCTATGGGTAACATCCGCAATAAGACCAAACCGCAGAAGATCTAGCGTCCCTGACGCATCTTGTGGTTCGGGTGGTTCGGCAGACGGTGAAGATGAAGATGAGGATATTGAAAGCCGATCGACTTTACCGAGAAGTTTACAAGGTGGTACACCTACTACTAATTCTTTACCTCGTTTACCCACGACAGCTTCTACGAGTAATATACAGAAAAGTCAAAGTCACCACTTCTTGTCACAAAACGTAAAAAGTGCTCGATATCGACCGCCGGGATTTAATCGACTTACTGCTATTACTAAACGGGCCGTTTCTGCTCCGGGACTGCAACCAAGTCACCAAAGAAGGGGAAGGAGATCTCAACAAATTAACATTCCAACTGGTGAGTTTTTCTGGGTTATTTATTGGTGGAGGTAAATTATTTTGAGATTTAAACAAATATTTTTAAAAAAAGTAGCAACACTTATTAAGATTATATTTTTTTTAATTTATGCAATGTCATAATTATCTTGGTATTAAGAAGTTTAATTCGACTGAACATATTCAGTATACTAAATTAAAATAAGCAGCATGGTTTGGACATGTTCTTAATGCTTTTATACAAGTTTTGGTGAAAACAACACCGTCTTCGGAGTCTTTCTTTTTTCTCCAGATCGGTTCGAGGCTATCGATTAATCGGCCTCGATCTATTAATTTTCTTTATAGATTCTACTTAGTATTTTTTCCCGCCTTTGTATGTTTCTTGTTTTCATACGTGGGTTAAAGAGATTTCTTAATGTCTAACTGATTTTTTTGTTCAATCTTTATTGACGAGACATTAAACCTGCCAGAAATAATACATGCAATAACTAGAAGATGTTAATTAAAATTCTCTTTATGTTGCATGTAAAAGATTATTACCAGAAGATACATAAAGTTCTTCCGTTGATCGATAATACCGACAATGTTATGGTGCCCTTAAGGTGAATTTAAACTATTGCTTAGAACGTCTTTCTAAATTTAACCTAGAAGGTATATAAATATATATGAGAGAAGGCTTGTATGTGTAATGCGTACTGCTTGATGGATCAAACCATAACAGACGCCTAATAGATTTTTAAATTAAAAGAGCTTTGGACCCCGATATACATTTTAACACACAAACACGTGTAATCTTAAGATTTCTTAAAGCTTGTTTTGGTTTAAAGATAATCAATAAGATAACATCAATATGTACTTGAAAACGATCCTGACTTTATGAAATATTATAACACTAAGAAGCCAAATATTATCAGCATCTGGTTTGTATCCAGTAACATAGACGTTGTGGTTTTATTTTTCCCGAAAGAATAGCTGGAAGCTGTGCTGTATTGCTTCACGTTACTCTTTCACATTTCGTGTAAAAAATATTTTTAGATGAATGCTGTATACAAAATTAATACAATTGTTAATTTTAACGGAAGTCTCACCACTTAATTTCAATTTTACTGCCAGAAATGACAGCAATGACTATTAAAACCATAAATGACTGAAGATAATACTCATGTCTTCAGTGTCTTAAATTTATTACCAGAACTAACAAGAATTGCAAGAGATTGACAATTGACAAACATTGAGAGTGGATTCAACATGATGGTAATACAATTCATATTGTTAATATCTTTAGTTCTATTAGATTTTTCTATTAGGTTTTGAAAGCTTACGATTTTGTTTCACCCCTTGCCACACAATATACTATTTCAACTTTTGTCTCAAAAACCTAAAATAAAAATTGAAGACCTATTAATACGTTAACTTATTGGATTTGTGATAAATATACTCATCTAAGTGCCGTAAGTAGGTATCGAGTCTCTTAATTTCGTGTATTATCTTTACTTCTAATTCACAATAATCTTCCTTTTATTCTAATGATGTTATTTGTTGATGTAACTACAAATGTTTAAAAGTAATTATGGGCTAAATCAAGTGATTATAGGATTATTGCATACTTCAAGACTCAAAAAATCTTGGAAGTTTTAAATGGTATTAACAATCATATTCATTTGATCTGATTAAAGGATTATGGTGAACTTCAAGATTCAAAACAATTCCTTATACTTGTAAAAGGTATAAATATTCATAATTTAAAACAGTGGATTTTATAACAAGCATTGCTCAGTGCAGACCTTACGTCACCCGTGTAAAAGTAAACTCGTAGAAGAGCTCTTCATCGCGGAAGTAAAAATTTGTGATTTGTGTGGAGAAAAATTAAAAATTGTTTCCAATTGGCAAGGCGCAGAACCAGTACTTCTATGAAAAAACGTTTTACATAAGGAATGGTACTTTTTTCATTTTGATAAATGTAAAAATGCTTACCATTTTTGAAGTGATTGTAGGATATTTGATTAGAAATCCTATTTGCGTTGACTTAATTACACAATGATACTGTTGAACACGGTGGAAGTGGTTGAAAGTGCTTTTTAAAAAATGAAATACCTGAATGTGAAAAATACGTTTGGTGGTAAGAAGAATATATCGCCAAACCAAAATGATGAAAACAAGCGAAAATATTTTATATTTTTCGCCGAATATTCCCTTGTATATGACAACATAGTTTCCTTTTCTTCGGTATACCTCCTGCAGGGAAACGGTTTTTAACAAGGATTTTATGGAAGGTAAAAGTGGATCTAACTCATTTCGGTCAGATCCAAAGTATTACAGATTTATAGCTCTATTAGTTGTAATTTTATATCTTCTGATTCGTTTTATGATCAAATGGATTTCTTATCAGAATGAAATGTAATTGGTCTCATTTAATGTACTTATGTTTCGTTTATAATGTATCTATTTTAATTAATAATAATCGTATAGATAATGAGTTAACAGATTTTTTAATAAGTAAATTGCAATATATTGTTGTTGGTAACCATTTATAATTTACATACATATCTACCCAACTAAAATTAGCATTCAATAGTATAATACTTTATATCAGTTTAAAATTGTAAATGTCATTTATTTGCATAATATAATTCAGAGCATTCACACTTTACACGTACTTACTGCGTATCATTAAACTTATTTTTAAATTACATAAAATTAATATGAAGTATTAAAAACAAGAATGTTTCGTTTATTCACAATCGTTTAAAAATAGACGGTTTTCCACCCTACAAAACAGTTGGAAAATAGACAATTGTTAACCAGGGTGGAAAGTGGTCAATTTCCACCCGTTACGCGCCTCCATAGATAGAGATTATTAAAATTGGCAAATATAACCAACGTTTTATATCGATATCGGTATATATGCAACCAGTATAACGACAAAAACCAAAACGAAACTTTGGTACAATAAAATTTCTGTAAAAACTATTTAAAGTATTTACTGGAAAAACCTTAAAAACCTTAAAAAAGATTGAGATAAATCTATATTAAGTAAATCCAACATCCGGCACCCCAAAAAAGAATAAAGTAAACTGAAAAGATAAGGCACTAGCCGAACATACATCGGAAAGAAAGGACAAAAAATAACCTCAATTGTAAACAATAGATGTTCCCAACTAAGTTCTGTAACGATTACTAATTTCAGAATAATAAAAACGAATTGTATTGTAGAATAAACGATTGTGTTGACATTATACATTTTTATTAATTCCAGTGAAATTTATTATTAAGAGAAACGTAACAATAACAACAACAGAGCGAACAATAAGTAGATACCAGGTTGGTAAATATTATAATAGAGAAAATAGAGATTACTACCACAAAGAACATATATAAACTATAAAAAAAATGAAATTAATTTAGCCGATTATTGGTGTAAATCCAGAATATATAATATTAATATTATATATATAATTTATTAAAAAATAGTGTTTCAAACGGTAGATTCTGTTTTATTTAAAATTAACTCAGAAAGTTAGTAAACAAATGTAGCAGCTAGGGGCAAGTACTAATTACATTACGTGCATGCCAGAAGCTTATTTAAATTAGAGGGTTTGGTTGGTATGACTTAAATAGACCGGATTTTATCTACTAATTTATCATGCCCAACTCTTATTTACTATCAAAGTAAAAGCAGTAAACGCAGGAAGAGAAACGCTATTACAATTATGTATATTTAATTTAATATGTGTATGTTTACAAATCATATACTTATGAATAAATTTTAAAACTTTTATATTGTGAGGTAATAAAAATTGATTTTATGGTTAGATATAAACTAGTCAGAATGAAACAGATGACTATTTTAAATGATAATGTTATTATCGCGAGAAATATTTCACCGTAGATACGATTGGTGGGTAATCTCTACTAATTCTATTAAAAAAAAGATACATTCGGCTTACTGGTTGCCGAGATATTGAAGATCAACGTTGGCATAAATTTTCCGTATAATCATACTCTCGTCTTGTCAAGTACTTTTTATATAAAAATTTTACGTAATGCACTTCATGGCAACATCTATAAAGAAAAACAAAAAAAAAACGTTTTTGCGTAAAAAGTCGCTCGGAATGCATGGGAGGTGGTGGTGGGGGAAATTTACTCAAAATGCAAATCGGCAAGTTCAAAATCATAGCGGCTAAAAATTTTCTAGGCTCTCCTAGTGGACCGAATTTAATTTTACAAAAAGTATTTGAAAGTTTGAGCCTACATTTATATTAAAAAAAATGGCAACTATTTGAGAGCCTTAATTAGGGCCTAGAATAAATTTGCAAGACGACCTGCCAAAACCCCAAGAATAACTTCTGCTTATCGAGAAAATCGTAGAAATTTTTATCAAGAGCATCTTAATTGGAATTATTTAATAGTGACGGTTGTGTTCGTGGAAGGAGACGTCCCGGTGAACGATATTTTTGGATGCCTGTGTGCAAGAAATTGTTCCATTTGGAATGGATCAATAATGGTATGGGGTAGTATAACTTTGACAGGACACACAGACCTCGTGGTAGTTCAGAAAAAGAATTTAACGGCTGTCCTTTATATAGAGGAGATATTGGAACTTTATATCGCCCCCATGGTCGTGAGAAATTTCTTATAAGAGGACAACATGTCATGAGATGGCCAGTTAATAGCCCAGATCTAAATCATTTTAAGCATCTCTGGAATGAACTGAAAATTCGTTTGAAGGTTCATCAACCCGAATTCGTTTTTGTCATTAGTTAGAATGACTTTATTGAAAATTTGGTTAATTGTGTTTGTAACTGGTATTGTGATGAACGAGTACATGTTTGGCATAATCGTATTCTTATTCTAAAAAAAAGATCCTAAGTTTAATACTAAAACAGATGATAGAGAATAACAATTGTGACCTTGTCGAATGGAGTTTATGTTAGAGTCAATGATGCCAACAAACCCTTTTGAAATGACCGTAAACGGTTATTGCATTTCAAAATGTACTTGTTTTGATTATATCACTAAAGTTAGTCAATTCCAACCTGCAAATAAATATTATTGTTTCTCTTTCGCATTGGCAGCCGCACCTACAAAATGAAGACAAATAATAATGTAACAGATACTGTTATTGCGGACCATTTCTCTGGTCAAATATTACAGACCCACACAAAGTTATAACATCAGATAAAGGATACGTAACAGTGGGCGATTGAATTTATTGAGTGGTTTAACGCAATAATTTTTGAAATACACAACGGCTTTAGTAATACAACATCTTTGTAGGAATACCTAATTTTTTTTAATTTTAGCGATTCTTGTTTCGGGAAATAATTTTTAAATATCGACATTATAGCAATAGATTTAGGAATATTTATATATTTAAAATACATAGACGAAAATTGTGATATTTTTTCTATTAGAGTATTAGATACATCTACAATTTTTTCTGAATAAATTTATTGAAGGTCACTATTTCATATCCGTCAAACTTTTGATTATGGAGGGAGAGGTAAGAAGGACCGTCTGTGTATATCACGAAGTGTGGAGTGTGGTGTATATCAAAAAGTATCTGCCCAAATTCATTAAATTAAGAGGGCGCCACAGTAGCACGAGGTTAATTTTTGAATGAAGCGCTTATAATTAAAGAAAATGGAGAGGGATATATACAGAATAAAACACATCTGTTCTGAAATTGAAGTATTTGACATAGTAACTTTTTACTTAATTATTTAAACTCTGCATACTTTACGTTCTCTACCTATAATTGCAATTCATATTAGCGCCATTTCGGTTGAATTTTATACTGAAATTTACTGGACTCTTTTTCTGCTGAATCCTCACATGAGATGGTACTCCTTAAGTATACCTTTTATAGTTTTGATATTACTTTTAAAATTAAATGATGCTCTAATTTTAGTTCAATATAGGGGTGCAAGTACAAGTATAGGGGTAGGGGATTAGGATAGGGGTGCCAACCTTAACAACCGAAAATAAAAAAGAAAGATTGTTTTAAATTTTTGATCTACGTTTGTCTGAAAGTTCTATTTAAACCACTCACTGGTTATACATTGATGAATTATTATTCGTGTTGCGATTTTGTAACGTTAAAACGTCCTAAAGGGTGTTATTCTCTTAGCTGGCTCACTAAATCGTGGGTTGCCTTTTATAAGCTTTACCAGTCTCCCACAAAGATGTAAAAAGGGGGGGCCAAGGAACAAACTAACGAATTATACTCAAACACCCGTTTTAAATGATTAATTACAAATTTAATACATTCCGAAACACATATAAAAATATTGAAAATTTAATATTTAGACAACGAGGATTAATTAGGTTAATTAAAGAATTAATTATTCTCTCATCTCATTAATCGTCGGAAACCTTTGGATGGATTCAGATGTTTTGGTGTCGATTGTACAGGGATGATTTTTCTTCAAATTTTCAAAAGTTTGGACAAAATTCGGGTTTAATATTCTTCCCCTAGTTCTCCACAAAATGGATGGAACTTTTCCCTTATGGATATAGCTAAATAGGTCGGGTGGACCTCTTCTAATAAATTTGAATGAAACTTGTATTTTGAAGAGGTATACCAATAAAAGAAACCAATTGCTTTGACATACTAATTCATTCTATCTACAACCAGAAAGAGTCGAAAATTTTACTGTAACATTCCTCATGGCACATTTTTGAACTACAATTATTACTCTAAAGAAATTCTCACCGATATAGGCACGGAAACAATAGTCTGGTGAATTTATTTAAAACGATCGGATAGATCGTTACAATTTTTTTATCACATAACTCGTTGCACTATTGAGACGAGGATCTAGAATAAATTCAGGAATCTGTTTGTCAATAGTATTATACGTTACAAGGTCGGTAGGTGACTTATTACAGTACGAGTTAGTTTACGGACAAGGCGACCTAGGAGCTGAGTCTGGAAATAAAAACGAGTACTGTAATAACACCTAACGACCATGTATCGTATTATATTTTATTTCATCCTGTTTTTATAAATTAATAAATTCATAAAAATTTTAAAAATAGTTCGTAACTTGACTAGTTACGTCAAATTACCTTAAGTGTCAGTTAGTGTCAAATTTTTATTTTATAGTTATTATAGTGTTTTTAAATGTCAAAAATTAAACGTAATTGTCTTCCCTTAAGCAATCAGAGCAGAGTTGCTAGGCAACACATCACATTACAGTACATGATACCGTAATGTTTTACTTACCGGCGCCGAATTGATTATAGGGAAATTTCCATAAACTTGTGATCCCAAAATTGGAAACAACTTTTTCATTATGAGCTAGGGAACGATTTTTTGTTCTGACAATTTTATTCAATTTCTATCAATTAATTTGTATTTTATAAAAAAGAAAAAGCTCTATTGAAACCAATTAGTGGTTATATATTAAGGAATTATTATCCGTATTGTGATTTTTTTTCATATAACTCGTTGCACTCAATTTATTTTGTTCTTAAAAAATAAGAAAATGTAAGACTGCAACTGATACGAAAAGGATTGAAAGCATAATGAAATTAATGTATTTAAACCACAGATTTGAAATTTACTTTCCAAATAAAATGATATTTAAATATTTTCTAGTCTTCTATTACTTGCTTTCTAAATACTTTTATTAGTGTATTCATTAATTAGATTGTTTGTGTTTAACAGTACGTATAAAAACATAGTAAAATTTATTTTTATATTAACAATAAATATTATTTTAGTCAGGTCATTAATAAAAAAATGATTTTGTAAATATAGATTTCATTTTTCTTTTAGTTTTAAAAGATCTTTCTCTTAAATTCTCTTCTTAAAACTTTTTTTCTACGACTGCTATAGAACATAGCTCTATTCTCACATGTAGCGATGCTACAATGTTTAGACTTTTCCAAAGCCGTGGGATAAGTGAATCTATCCCACGACTTTAATCATTTATCCCACGATATGTATACATCATTCAAAGCTTATTTTTATTAAAGTAGGCCTTGTTAGGGTGATGAATTTCGCCCTGTATATTTAATCTTATTCTCAGTTATAAAGGTTCGCAGGTCACGACTTCGGGAAAATTTCACTACAGTTTTTCGTTTTAGGTCCCCCTGACCTCAAAAACACCTTCCGTTCAAAAGTTTATATATATATGTATGTATGTATGTAATAGTATGTATGTATGTATAGTTCCGATATAACGAAATCTGTGGACACGATAGCGGTCGCATTTCTTAACGGATCGAAATGAAATTTGGTACAAAAATCAATCGTCCCAAAATCTCGGTCGAGTTCGTTAATGGGCCAAATCGGTAAGGCCGTTTGGGCGTGACATCAAATCAAAATGGAAAAAAATTCGTAACTTTTTTACTTCACCCTGTACAAAAAAATGTTAGGATACTTTTTTGTTTGTCTTAAAGAGACCTACAACTTTTATCTAAAACATTTTTTTCTAAAACGTATACTTTTAATATAATTAATTAATATAAATCTACTGATGCGCCTGGCTTACCAAGGGCCATTTTTTTTTTCATTTTTTTATCAAATTCGATGTATTGCTGCTTAACCATTTCTGTAATATCTATTTTGTTGCTAAAAATTCAGATGGTACAGAATGAAATAAAGCATTATCCATGTTTACTACACATTTCTCTGGAAAATTAAATAAACCAGGAATAAGTTAATTAACAATCCAGTTTTTGAAAATATCACCATTTATAGTTTTCTGATAGTCAATGTCAGTATTTGAAGAGTCTAATAACAAATCACATCCCTCTATTGACCCACCATTTGCTCCTGCAAGTAAAATTGTAAATCGCTTTTCTTCGGATTAAACATGCAATGGATTACTTTTTAAATCAGATTACGGTTTCCATCGACGCGTTGGAGTACCATTTTTTTGTATCCACGTCTATGTACACGAATCTGATGATTTCATTGCGCTTTTTTAATTTCATAAATTTCTGAAGGAAAGAGATTTTGCTATGTCTTCGCTCACTTAAAATTTGTCGTCAGTTCACGTTTTTAAGTTTATATATCATTAATTTTGTATTAAGTTCGTTTACCGTTTAAATCTCAGTTTTGCTTTTTGTCAGTCAAAAGTTTATCTGAAGTAAAATATTCGTTTTTATAATTGTACGTCCAAATCTGTCGCTGCAATTTTTTTTAAATGAAGTTCTTAAATGTATCTGCTTTATCTTTCTTCCTTTTATTTTCCGCTTCTTTACCATTAACTAAATCTTTTTTTAAGATTTTTCGATTATATTTAACACTAACCTAAAAAAGAAACACGAAATATTTAAAAAATGTATGAAATAAAAATTTAAATGATATTTGATAGGTCATAGATTAATGAATGAAATATCGATTGGTCCATGTCCTATCAAATTACATTTTAATTATCATTATGGATCATTGTTATTAAAGAAATTAATGAAAATATTTTATTCTGAAACATTTTTAACTTTTACTATAGTGTGTAATCTGACAACATTGTAAAATAATGACTGACAGTAGAAATGTGAGGTTAGGTATGTTTATTAAATTATAAGTAATTTGAATGTAATAAGAATGTAAAAGTGTATTTAATGTAACAAATAACTTCATATACAACTATTAATGAAATTAAAAATGTTTGGAACTATTTGCTGATAAAAATATTGGAATAATTTTGAATACAAACACAATAAGTACTTACATTAAAAACCTAGGAGATCCCACTTCTGAAACTTTCTGGTCTTTTCTAAACATGTAATATCATCTTTGTACTCATTTTTTTGTCTCTACACATTTTTTTTTTCGGCATAATAATTTTTTTAATGCATTTAACCATTATATTTATGATATCTGTTGTCAAGCTTGTCAGATTGCGACTTGCAGTGACTTGGTTACTTTCAAACGCCAACATGACAAAAACCAATACCAACTTGAATAAATAAAAAGATAGCCTGCTAGATATAAATAAACGTTGAATCGTTAATACATTTAAATGGAGAATTGACATTTTTTTGATCATAACATAGGTGGCTTTTAGTCTATGTTCTTGAGTTTTCTGTTTTCTGTCATAAATGTCAAAGCTTTTATAAATTGTAATTTGTTTTTTGATTAAGCTACAAAAAATAGGATATCTCGTAGGATATAAATTTATAAATGTTATTAAATTTGTTATTATGAATATAGATGAAAGTGATTATGATAGTATCCCGCCAGAAATTATCGAAAAAGCGGCAAATGTCACTCTGGACTTATTACCAGTAACTTCCAGAAAGAAATATGAAGTAGCTTACGATAAGTTTATGGATTGGAAGAAAAATTGTAAAGTGAATTCAATTTCTGGAAACGTTCTTTTAGTTTATTTTGAGCATTTATCTAAAACTTTAAAGGCTTCTACAATACTCGATGTTAAGAAGTACAATGAATATAAAAGATAACATTGATATTTCTAAATATGCGAAATTGCGATCTTTTTTAAGAAGAAAATCGAAACAATACATCCCTAAAAAATGTAAAATTTTATCAGCGGAAGAGCTCCAAAAATTTATAAACGGGGCTCCCGATAAAATATACTTATTAGAAAAGGTAAGTTTTCGTAAAAATTATCCAACAATATCTAAATATTTGTAGTTGCAGTAGTAGAAAAAGTATAGTGTGCAACACGTGGGAAAAGCACTTTTCTTACTCGTGTGTTGCGGCACTCGCCTTTCAGGCTCGTGCCACAACTTTCACACTCGTAAGAAAAGTTCGACTTTTCCCACTTGTTTCACAATATACTATTCTGCATTTACTCCAGGCGGTGGATTTCCATAGAGAACAGATCAAAGAAATGAATTATCTCTTCTACATGTTTTTATAACTTTGTTTATGAAAAAGTTTCGCGGTTTTCATCTTTTACAAAGCTTCAATTAACCTAACGCAGAGATGAATGTTTAAGAAAACAGATAGAGTGTAAACGACTTGAGCAGATATTCTCAAGTGACCCTTAAACTTTATGTTATCGTTTTTAATCCAAAAATACAAGTTACACAAAAGGTCCGGATACTTGCACTGCGAGATGCAGATGGGATAATCAAATCTTATAAAAGTTGTAAAATTTTGTTGTCATGTAGACAAAGTTTTGAATTAAACACAAATACTTCACTCAATAGACATCTTCTCGTGGAATTTTGGAAATTGAGGTCGATTTTCTTGAAAATTTGGATTTAGGTAGTATTTATAACCTTGTTTTAAATTCTATCTTACGCCAAAGCGGGCTTGTGCCCTGGGGGTGCAAACAAACCAATCTGGAAGATGAACATTTTATGGAATGACCAGAGCATACATGCATGTGTGGAAGAAACCTTTTAATCGGAAAACACCAAAGAACACATGAACTGAGCACGCACGGATACGTGCGTCCTCACGCTATGTGCCCTCAAATCTGTACCCGCCTTAAAACCAGAGCTTTTGTCCGGAAATTTTATTTTAACACAATAGTTAGAATGTTATGAAAGCTATTACTTAAATTTAAATGGAATTATTCAACAATTCTTTAATATATTTATTGCTTAGTAAAAAAATTATGAATTACGTGAAAAACTAGGTCATTTGAGAACTGTTATATATTTTGTTTATTTTAAAAAAGCATGTTTCGTTTTAGAAAATTCGTACATATTTCGGTAATATGATAACAAAAATGATCTTACAAACTAAAAACTCAAGCAACATTGTTACACAAAATTTACTTGCTTTTCTAGTGTAAAACATTGTACGTATTTATAACCTTCTCACGGTATTAGTTAGCAAGTATGATGTATTTCCTGTACGTATACGGTACTTTCAGACCTTAGTTGTCAACCTCGTATCTTAGTACTGACGTATAAATGTTGTCAGCTATTGCCCAAGAATTTGTAATGTGATGAGTCCGACCGTTTTATGTTCTTAGTACTATGTAATTAAAGAAACAATAAATAATAATGAATATTAGCTTTGTTAACAAAACATCGGTATATTGTATTCATTACTTACTTACTATTCTGATCAAATATATAAACATAGACTAAAATTAAAATTTTTGTTCCCACGTTCAACAAAGATTTAATTAAATATCCCAAAGACGAAAGAAATTTTGGAATTCATAAAGAACAGTAATTTACGAAATATCTTTCCAATAAAGAAATAAGGTAAAAACTATATAATATTGATATGGATTTTTCTCTCGAGGGTGCACTATGTTTAAAGAAATGTTTAAAGAAATTGGTTGTATGTATGTATGAGCAAGTTAGATCTATTGTGTCCCCCTTTTCTTGCTATATTTCTGATCTTTCTTTGAAAGTTTAGGATATCATTTGGTTTCAAGTTAGGTAGTTGTTCCTTTTCTACTTCGTATGACTCTAGGTATTTACCCTAGAATTACTTAATGCGATGCATTCTGAGAGGTTTCATCCTCTACCTTATAAAATCTGCAGTTTGCTTCATCTACCAATCCTAGTTTCTTCATGTGTCCTTTTAATCGGCAATGCCCGGTTAGTATTCCTGTTATAACTCGGTTCTTCTTACTAAGGTTAACACAGCTGTGAGATCTCTTCTGGTTATAGTTTCCCAGGAGCGTCTTCGTGTTTGTCTTAGTCCTTCTAGATCATTCCAGTACTATTTTTTTCCTTAGTTTTTCTAAGATTATACTATTGCTGATTCCACAGGATGGTTCTGGTCCCAGAGATGGGGTTTCAACTGCTTCTTTTGCCAGCTTGTCTACTTTTTCGTTTCCTTCTAATCCTATGTGTGCTGGAACCCATAGGACGATAACAGTGTTATTCTGTCCTAATTCGTTTAATTTGCCTAAGCATTCCCAGAACATCTTTGAACTAATTGTATCTGAGTTCAGAGCTGCTTGACTATCTGACATCATTACAATCTTCTGTCTACGATAGTTCCTTTCAATGTTAAATTCTATACATCTTTTGATGGCACGAATTTTCGCTTGAAAGATGCTTGGGTACGCACTCGGGCTTTCTGAGTATTTGGTTCTAGGTCCAAAAATCCCTGCTCTTGTTCCTGTATCTGTCTTGGAGCCGTCCGTATACCATTTTATGGCGTTTTGGTGTAGGCACAATATGGTGTTTTTGTCCCATTAAAATTTACTTCCCAATTTTGTGGTAAATTTTCTTACAAAGTTAAATTTCTTTGGCATGTCATCTTAGGGCATTTCCCAAGTTTGATCAAGTTGGATTGATCTAAGTCTTTCCTTGATTATTCCTTCTTTAATCATTCTATATATTGTTTTCTTCCTAGCATTTTCTACTTGAAGATGCAGTGGCGAGAGATTTAGGATTACTTCCATTGCACCAAGGAATTGGTTAGTGAGGTTTCTGAAAACTATTTTTGTTTGTATGGTGATAAAATAGTCTATGTCGTCATGTATAGTTAGTTATAGCTTTTTACAAAAATCTTTTTTAAGCTCACAGTAGTGGAAAAAATACATTTTTGGTGTCTGAAATTAGCCGAAAGTTACAAGGATGGCCTACAGGGACCACCTCTTTCGAATTTTTATTAGCTTAAGTTAATGGTTTCGAAATGTCCTAGATTAGAATGGAAGATTATAATTTTTAGAAATATAAAATTCCCTTATCTAAAATCAGGCTTATCATTTCTGTAAAGTATTTTTTTTTCGTTTAAGTGAAACAGGATCAAAGAAAACATAATTTAATAAAACCAATTAGAAGAACATAACTTGAAATATTTTTTAAGAAATGATTATATATGTGAATTATTCATTTAAACTAATTAAATTACAGTCCATTACAAGCCGGAATAAATAATAATGTATCTGCAATTTTCTCAGATATTAATTTGTTATTAGTACTCATATCAAGATTTCGATCTCTTGGAGAACAAACATGACATAGAAAGAAGTGAAAGTAGTTTTTGAGTGAGTCGCAGATAAACTGCAAAATTATTCTGAATCCGGGTCAAGGACTTCTATATAGAAATTTGAAAGATTAGAGGATATTGTTGGGTTTCTGTTACGGATATCTATGTAATTTGAGATTTAGTTAATTGATTTAATATATTATTGAAGTGCAATATGGTCGGTTTCGCTGCATAAGTATTACTTACAACTTATAATTTTATTATCGTACGAGTAGTAATTTTTCAACATAAAAGTAAATTAAATATATTAAAATATATATGATAAAAGACTAGAATCAGGAAAAATTGTGTTTAACAATAAAATCATGCTCCTTGACGAATGCCAGCCGTATTTTATTTGATCTACATTTACAAGTTTTTTTATTGTTTCTAGATTTTCCGATTCTTTTTTCTGTTTTTTTTTTTATTTTACGTTATTTTCTCGTTTGTTTTGAGTTTTTACGAATTTCTTTTTAGTTTTTGATGTTTTTTCGTTTTTCCCATTTTTTTTTACAATATTTCGCGATGTGTTCTAGATTTTTTTATACTATTTCATTTTTTCTGTTTTTTGCTTTTTGAATTTTTGTAATTTATTCAGTTTTTTGTATTTTTTTTTTTTCTCATTAAGTATTTGTACTTTGTACTTTTTTCGTTTTGCCTTGCTTTCTATAGATTTCTTGATTTTTCTATTTTTCTCATTTGTCGGTAGTTTTTTAATCTATTCTTTGGCAACATTTATGTATTTTTTTTCGATGTTATCGTATTTTCCAGTTTTACCCAGTTTTCTTGTGTATCGTTTTTGATAATATCCGTGTTTTTCCATTTTTCTCATTTTTTGTTATTTAAATTTTTTTTAATTTTTTTTTCATTTTTTATTATTTTTGTGATTGTTTTTATTTTTATTTTCCCGCTAAAAAAAATTTAACTTCCCGCTAAAAAAAATTTAATTTTTTTTTAAATCGGGAAGTTATTGGTTTCACCCCGTTTTTCGAAAATCGAGTTTTTATCGGATCTCAACGTTTTGAGGTCTTAGGAACCTCCCCTGACTATTTTTACGAGGGTGTCTGTATGTACGTGTGGATGTGTGTGTGTGGAAGTATGTAAACCTCTTATAACTTTTGAACGGCTTGACCGATCGGCATGAAATAAAAAGCATTCCAAAGCGATCCATCTAACTTAGATTCACTGTAAATTTGAACCGATTCGAGCCAGTAGATTTCGAGAAATTTCAAAATAACCGAAAAAAACAATTGGTAAAAATGATGTTTTTTGGGCATATCTTTTTGGCCATTACATCGATCAATTTCATAACCTAATCAGCTCTTAAGCTTAAAAAACCACGTCAAATGCCGTTTTGCAAATTAAAATCGGTTGATTCGTTCGTGAGATATCGTTGTCGAAAAATTTCAAAAAGTTTTTTTTTTTCAATAACTTAGAGATTTTTTGACTAACCGATTTTGCACTCCCGGTAGCGTTTTTAGGTCTCAAAACACTGCGTCGAATGCCATCTTGAACATTAAAATCGAATAAGGCGTTAAAAAGTTACGGCTTTTTAAACATTTCAAAAAAAGTCAAAAACGTCACGTTACTATAGCTTTGCGGTTAAAACTAGCGGGAAGTTGCAAGGATGGCCTTTAAGGTCAACCTCTTTTCGAATTTTTTTTACCGATATTCACCCAATTTTCAGTTTTTTTGTTCCTGTTTTTTCGGGTTCGTCCTGTTTTTATTCGATTTTTGTTCTTTTTTAAATTTAATTTAACGACCAAAAAGCTATAGAATCACTAAACATCTATAGCTTACTAGTTAGAGTGATACCGCGAGTTCGAGTTCTGCTGGATGCACCATTTTTTTGAATTTCTCCTTAACGTTATTCTATGTAATCTTATTTTTATACTTTCTAAAACTTTAAAAATCCCATGAGAGATATGTCAAGATAATAGTTTACCAAGTAGATATGTGTTTACAGAGTCATCAGTTTATACGATACTTTCTAATTTTTTTAAAATCTGTTTTTTTATTATTATTATTTTTATATTACTACATTTCCATCGGTCCTTAATAATTATGCAAAGTTTCAAATTAATCTAACATTTCAAACTTGGTCAAAATCACGTTCAAAGTTTTCGTTACGTAGATAGATAGATCTTATAATTGAAACAATTATGGGGACTTTAACACAATTTATTAACAAAATTGTTAATATACACAGAACTCTGCTAGGACACGTTTAAACTGATTGACAAAACAATGAACTATTCGAAATATTTGAACTCCCCTTAACTGCCCATACATCCCCTTATATAAAACAAAAGAACATTCTAGAATGAACGCGAAACATAAATCGAACTTAAATAGTACACACTAGATATAAAGAGAACATTCTCGAATAACCTTGAAAGAGTCTTTCATGTAAAGGTCTTTTCCTTCTGGATCTGGATCTGGAAATTTGGAGAGGGGCGAGCTAGTGCTTAGCCAGCACGGAGGCCACATATGACCCATTGTGCATCCTCCCGTATTGTAGGGATATTCTCACCTCAGGCTGTCACCAGGCCTAGTGATTTAAAATAGGTGATGAGGCTCCCGAGGGGGATCTCCCTAACATCGGCTGGTGTAAGCCAATACTCGCCCAACACGGATCTTCTGATTTCAGAAAAAGCAGAGCAGTCATACATAATGTGTTCTACTGTTTCCTCTTCTTGTTCGCAGCCTCTGCATAGCGGCGATTCTGTTAATTTCATCCTAAAGAGATGTTGTCGCAATTGGCAGTGACCTGTCAAGATTCCCACAGCTGTTCGGAGATTTTGTCTGGTCAATGCCTTAAATTTTTTTGCTGTTTCCTTATTCGGACATCCCGTTACAATATGTTTAATATATTTATTTACATACCTACTTTAGTCAGTACATAAAAAAAATTAATACAATATTTTTGGGGGTCCCATTGAAGATTTAACGTGAAGCGGTCTACCATTTTTTTAACAAAGACACTAAGATATTGATGGAAAGATGTACATTCTGTACCAGCTCATCGACATTCACCTCTACATGTTCTACAGCAACTGAAAGGCAAAGTACCTTCTTCATTTGGAAACTTTCTGGCTTTGTTAAGACCAGGACCCAACAGCCTATGAAACTATCTAATAAGGGCTTCAGAGGCCAGGAAAGCATCATATTTTTTGGCTAGTTTCTTAACCAACTTCTGTTTCAAAGCTTCAACATCCATATTGGGAATGTTGTTAGCATTAGCTTCCTCACAATGTTGTTGGTCTCCCAAGACGCAAACTTGCATTTTTGGACGAGGAATGTGCTTCAATTTGACAGTTTCGCTGAAACGTTTGTTCTTTTGGGGATCGTTGAGTCCAATTTGAATCTCAACAGTTTCCTTTTCTTTTTCTTGGCATGGTCCAACACACCATTAACACACTCGTATAATGTATCACGGGACAGATTAGATGTTATAATTGCAATTTGGTTCTAACAATCTCCTTGGTCAACACTTAACTTGTAAAAGAAATGTTATCGATACGACCGAAGCTAATAAAAATGTGAATAAATTTACAGTTTATAACCTTTCTTGGATATTTTTTATCTGATAATTATAATGTTTATTTACAAATACTGTTGGTAATTTAGGAATTTCAAATATAGAGGAGGATTTTAGTCTACATAAATTCAAATAAACAAAGCCAATACTAATACTGGGTCGTGCAATGTGAATATATTATGTTAATACATACATTTACTTTTAGGCTGTCGTATTGGAAAATATCAATTTATAAGGTACTTACGCCTAATAAGGCCCAGTTCTTAAGATGGCCCACTTTCAATATTTTGTACGTCCAAAAGTTCAAATGAATTTAAATTTTGCGCCCATGTTCGGTTAGTGCCATAGACAAAATTGCAACTTCATAAATAAGGAAAACAGTCGTCATTTTCGCAGTGGTTGCCAGTTTTTTAGTGTCGTTGCATAGGGGCTGGCGATTTATAACCTTCTAATTTAAACCTTTTTAGTATTTTCTTAAGAAAACAAGAAGTTTTCATGTTTTTTTTTAAATACAGCGTTACTTGGGTTTATGGGCACTTGACTCAACGTAAGAGTTGTTTATATTATTTGTTAATTTTCATTTAAAAATAGTAGTTCCTGTGGCGGGGTAAATTACCCTATAAAGGCCCATCACATCCTATGATGGCTCGGGCCAGTCGAAGATATGAGACAATTCAGATGTTTTTGAAAAAAATATTTGGTCTTTAAATAAACATGTTTTTTCCAAAAGAATAACGCCACAACATTGTTATTTGTTGAGTCTATTAGAGGTTTTTGTTTAGTAGGTAAATTAAATTTTTCTAAGTCTAAGATGGCCCACCGTCCAATTTGTGACCAAAAAAAACTTTTGTATCAGACTGATTACCTAAGAATATCATATAATATTAGGTCAAATTTTACATAAATACTTATTTTTGATTTGATAGGGTTTATTGATTACATAATTAATATCGGGCTATGATAGGTGCCTATGTTCCTAAAAAAGCCCACTTTAGAGGTTTTAAAAAACAATTATTATCTTAACGAATTGTTTCCAAACATGTTGATTTGTATGATTACTTTATTCACAAATAAACGAACTATGTTGTGATAAAGGCAGTTTTCACAAATTTATATTTCTTTTCCAGCTATTAAAATTTAGCAAAAAGTGGGCCTTACAGGGCGCATGTACCTTACGTTAAATTTAGTTGGACAATTTTGTTTGTTATGTTAAATAACTGTGTCAAATGTTTGAAATTAATGAATATAGCAATGAAATAAATTGATTTAACAAGTTGTCAGAAATAAGTTACTTCTGCAGTTAATATTTACCTTTGTAAAAGTGCAATAATTAAATATTTATTTTGTTTTAATTAACTCATCAACGCAGCTCTTTAGAAAAAGTTTAGGATTAAATATGCATAAGTAAATTAATTTAAAAAATCCGATAACCTACAAAAAAACGAAAGTTTTATAGGGTTTCTTAAGCTACTATTCTGGTATTCAATTACAAGTATTGATTCGTAGAACAAATATTAATGTCACACTGTGCTTAAAGTCAATGACTGCTGGTTATACATACCCAGAAAGTTGTTTTAGATAGAAACTAACTGGTTTAAATCTGTTAGAAATAGTTTCCATCAAGAATTTCTTTGTCGAATTATTCAGTAATCACAAATAACAAATAATACAAGAGAAAAGAATCACCATACATCAGGATTTTTTTATTTTTATTAGATATGTTAAATACGAATGCTGAGTCTATCTTTCTTTAGTATTTTAAATTATGTTATGAAAAAAAAAATGTGTGTTATGAAATTATGTACTTTAATGTAATTTAGTTAACATATTGATCCAGGATGATCAAGTTAATGCCAGAATGGCCGAGTTGTAGTCGATTTGAATACTTGCTCCAAATTATACATATATTGATAATTACTAAGTAGAACGCCAGATTTTGGTAATGTGTAAATAATCGCTACTGTAGGGTAGTAAGAATTAAAGAGAAAAGAATGTTCCCTTTTTTGACTTATGAGTTCTTATGTTAAGTTGATTTTTATGTGTTCTTGTAACTAATAAAGAGTTTGTTCAAAAAGTTACGTGCCCGCCTTAAGTTTCTATTTTGTTTTCGTTACTGTGATGAAACAAATAATATTTACTTTTTGTGTTCCCTATATATTTATTAGATATGTTACATAAGATTGCTAAGCTTGCTTTTGGCTTAATACTGCAGAGAAGTTTATATTTTAAATGCTGATTCAAACCGACACAGTCGAAACTCGAAAAACTGTTACTAAATTTATTTGTAGTAAGATTATTTAAAGAAATCATTTTCTTGGTTGAAATTTGAAATAAATATAAGATATGATTGTAGATTATAGGCGGGATGAGAATGCGGTTTTATCTGAGTTTAGTTTTCTGAAGCTTTAACAGTAATGTACAGTAGTACAGTAAATGTTGTATTAATTTTTTTGCTTGTTTTTGACCTGGTGTGTTTTTTCAGTAGTTTTTCCCAATAAGGAATTTCATCCATAATGCAGCATTTTGAGATGCCACAGGAAAGTTCAGGTCCGATAAAAGAAGGATTAGCTCCTTCTTTTGCAAGACTATCAGCAATCTCGTTTCTGACAATCCCTTCATACTCTGTTACCCACAGTTACTTAAGAGACTGTTTGCAGTTCCTGGCTCTTTTGGCCTCGAAGGTGATAGATCGTAAGGCCTTGGTTATCGGAGACAATAAATATTCTGGCTGAACCAACGCGTTTTCTAATAGACTCTTAAGCACAGAAGTCTATTACTAATAGCTCCACTTAGAAGAGAGTGGGAGTGTTTTCAGGGCTATTAAGAGCCTTAAGTTAGGTCCTGTAACTGTTTTTACTACTTCTTCTGGTGATTTAGACCCATCCGTTAGATATGACCCATAGGTCATTTTAAACCACCATGTTTTCTCAAAAAGCCTACGGCAGGTTATATTTGCGAGGTGTGGATTCCACGTAAGTTTCCTGTATAGGATAACTAGAAGGTATTTTACCTCTTCTAAGACTGAAAGTGTAAGTTCATTTATAATAGGAGGTTGAATCATTCATGTCCTTCTGTTAGTGAATGAGTGCCGTTTTGTTAGGCTTGGCTGAAATTCCTTTCTTTGAACACTAAGTAGTTTTGAGGTTTAAGGCACTTTGCATGCGGTCAGTTACCATAATAACTAAATCGTTAGTATATTTCTAGTGTTTTTCATGGATTGGTTCCAAGATATGATAGATATGATTCTAAATGCCATACAATTAATATAATTCTTCTAGAACCATGCAAAAAGTGTGGTTCTAATGGGACTTATGTGTCAAACTCTATATAAAGTCCAATGTATTTCACGAACTATTATTTGAAATCCACGAATTGTTTTCTATGTGCAGTTGTGAAATATTACTTTGCTTACGGTTCGTTTAATATTAGGAAAAGATACAAACAACAGGCTTAACTCTTTTCAATTGGCACTGAGCCGTTAATCGAGCTTGCTGTTTTCTATATACTTCTATTACCAGTATATTTTTTTTATAAATTTCCGTTTACGTCGTTAATTTTTGAAGTAAAACTTCTTTAGCGACACTAGGAGTAAAAAAGTTATTCTAACGGACGTGACGTCATTCTAATAACAGAAACCGGAAACAAAACCTAATACTGACACGATTTTGCATGGGCGCCGGCAGCAGGGTGCAAGAGGGTGCGCTTGCACCCCCCTGCTATGAAAGAAAATACCTGAATTTACCAGAAAATTATATATTTTTTTAATTTTTTTATTAAATTATTGTTTGAATAAAAACTAAAGGCGTCGCGGTTGCTGTCCAAATCATTCTACATTCTATATTGTTACGACCCGTGGTAATAGTTTTTATAAAATTAATAGAACGATATCTTTTAACAGACTTTTATTATAATACTTGTTAAACTATTCGAGAACGAAGTAAAAGTAAAAGTAAAAGTGGCCTGGCTCACATAAAAGTACCCTTTTCCTGTTGTGCACCACTTGACACACCCTTCCCAGAATCCCATCAGGTCACATTCTACTGTAAACGGGTCGACCAGGGACGGTGTTAGGTTTTAGTCGGCCATGCTGCCCATTTTTCCGTCCCGGAAAACCCTGTGTAAGTCAGAACAATAAATTAATGTAAACATACTTAAACCGTTGTCAAGAAAAATCAATCAGACTTGGATGCTGCGCACACATCTTTGTCATGAATAATTTCTCTCTTTTACAACAAATTAAAAACAAACAATTAACAACAATAAAATATGTATAAAGAATAAAACAATATGAACAAGCTACTTTTTAGCCTTCTTCGTTTTCAGATTCCGTTTTGCTATCGCTTTCATAAGCAGCCGTAAACGGTTTCATTCTTTCAGCAGAGCTGACACCTAGGTACTTTTTACGTGCACGCGTTGAACCTGGCAGATCTTCAACCACGTATCGGTCAAGATCCAGGACTTTCTTTATTACGTAGGGACCGTTATATTTTGGCACCAGTTTTTGGCTTTTACCATCGTTTGCCAAATTTGCCTTGCGTAACAAGACTAAATCACCTACTCTATACCTGTGACATTGCTTTCTTTTAGCATCAAAGTGAGCCTTTTGCTTCACTTGCTTTTGTTGTATCTTCATTTCAGCATCTTTTCTGGTTTTTATTATATCCTTATCTACTTCATCCTGGACTACAGCCATACTTAGGAATGAATCTTTCATTCCCCTGGGGTTGTAGCCAAGGAGTAATTGATAAGGGCTCTTCCCTGTCGTTTCATTTGGTGCTGAATTAATGGCGAACGTAATAGAACCTAACGATTGATCCCATTTTCTCTCATCGTCATGACTAGTTGAAATGGAATTTAGTAAAGTTCTATTAAAACGTTCCACTTGTCCATTTGCTCGTGGTGTAGCCGTTGCGTTATATACGACTTGTATCGATAGGTCCTTGGTAAACCTGATAAAGGCATCACTCGTAAAGCTTGATCCTCTATCACATATTATTCGTCTTGATACACCAAAAGTTTCAAATACGCTTTCTAAAAAGTTTATTACTGGCTTGGTTTTTGTACTATTAACTGCTTTTGCCCAGAGAAATTTCGTGAAGGCATCGACTGCCACAATCAAATAGGAGTTTCCCTTCGTACTTTTAACAAAGGGCCCTACATGGTCAATATGCATAGTGTCCATTGGTACCGGCGTCTTTTCAATTGGATGAAGGAATCCTTCCTTCTTACCCGTTGGCGCTTTATTATATGCACACTCTAAACATGATGAAATGTATCTTTTCACATACTTTTTCATGCGTGGAAACCAAT
The DNA here is from genome assembly GCA_964028335.1 of Altica lythri. Taxonomy (NCBI): domain Eukaryota; kingdom Metazoa; phylum Arthropoda; class Insecta; order Coleoptera; family Chrysomelidae; genus Altica; species Altica lythri. Next base: position 56,333,742 of record OZ034805.1, on the reverse strand, counting down.
ATTTATTACTTATTAATTTCATTGTCTTCTCCACTGCAAAATGACCATTGTTATCGTGGTGATACATGGTAACTACCCGCCTAGCTGCTTTAGGGACGTACCATCTCAGTCCGTTTGCTGTTTTTCTATATAACTTATTATTGTTAACCTCATAGTCAATGTGAATTTGTTTTTCCTCTGGATCGTTGGCTTTATTCTGAAGTATATTAAAAATATTTTTACATTGATCGTCTTTCATTTGTACGGCTAAAACCCAGTCATCCTTGCTAATGTCCACTTGTAGCACATCCATAATATTAGGCTTTTTATTGTTTGTATCAGGCATGTCGACAGGATTTCGACTCAATGCGTCAACGTGTCCCATCCTCGTCCCCGCACGGTATTCTACACAAAAATCGAACTCTTGTGCAGTTAACCACCACCTTGCGATCCTAGGAATCAGGTCACGCTTACTCATGGCTGTTCTAAGGGCATTACAATCCGTAACCACTGTGAATTTTATTCCAATCAAATATACTCGGAACCGTTGTAAGCTATTAATCACAGCTAAAGTCTCTAGTTCATAAGAATGAAATCTTTGCTCCTCTTTTGATGTCTGACGACTAAAATATAAAACGGGTTTTAATGATCCATTCTCCTGTTTCTGCAATAATATACCACCAAGTCCTAGTTTTGAGGCATCTGTATGTACCTCCGTCTCAAATTTGGGGTCATATATTGCTAAAACCGGCCTTTCAACTAATGCTTCTTTTAATTTTTCGAATGATTCTTGCTGTTCTGTTCCCCACTCAAAACGAACATCTTTCTTTGTTAAGGATGTCAATGGTCGTGCTAATTGGGCAAAACATTTAACATATTTTCTGAAATAGCTACAGAGACCAACAAACTGACGTATTTGATGTACATTCTTTGGCACAGGGAAATTTTTAACAGCAGCAATTTTTGTAGTACCGGGCCTTATACCCTCGGTACTAATTTCATGACCAAGGTAGTCTATAGTTGTCTGGAAAAATTGACATTTATTTAGACGCAGTGACACTCCTGCATTCCGGAATGTTTCTAGCACATTTTCCAAGGCAATTAGTCCATCTGGTATACTCGAAGAGGGTACAAGTACATCATCCATATATGCCAAAGCTGTGGTAAACCTCATGGATCCCAGTATTTGGTTAATTGTTCTTTGAAAAACAGCAGGGGCGTTTACCAATCCGAATGGCATTCTCAGATATTCATATTGACCGTCAGGTGTTACGAATGCAGTCTTCTGTCTAGATTCTTCTGCCATTTTAATTTGGTGATAGCCACTAGTCATATCAAGTGTAGTAAAGTACCTGCAATCTTTCAATCTTTCCAAGTGTTCGTCAATCCTGGGAAGTGGATAACAGTCTCTAATTGTCTTAGCGTTCAAGGCACGATAATCGACGCACATCCTTGTTTCGCCATTTTTCTTTTTAACCAGGACGATTGGACTCGCATATGGTGAATTAGATTCTTGAATAATTTCAGCACTTAACAACCCATTGACAATTTCTCGTACCTTTTCTCTTTCGCTAAAAGACAGACGATAAGGCCTGTACGTTACAGGTTTATCATCCATAAGATTGATAGTCATTTCAGAATTCTTAATTCCACTCAACTCACTGACATTTTGTGCAAAGCAATCTCTATATTTATTAATTAATATCAAAAGCTTATTTAAGTCATTAAACGATAATTTTTCAGATACATAGCATTTTAATTCGTTTAAAGAAAATTTCGGCGGATAAATATTATCAACTTTATTGACACTTACCCCTAAATTTTCTTCAATGCATGGGACACCACGCGCTACGATCTGTCCTCGCTTCACAGTTAGGATATTTTCTGTTAAGTTGAGCACAGGGAGTTTAGCATCCAAGGAGGATGTCACGCAGCTTGGTACTACGCACCCTCTTGTTGGTTCGTACCACTTACGGATATTTACAAAAATATCTCCAGTATAGTCCGTGTTAGAATTACACTGAATGACACCTACATGATTTGGCGGTATTTTCACATTTTCTTTTGCTCTCAAACATAATTTTTGTGGGGGTAATTTGTCTACTTCAGGTAATTGCACCATTTCGGAGTTAAACAATCGTACACTATCATTCCGAACAACAGTTACAGCATCCGTTTTGTCAAGTACAGATCTACCTATTAGCAAGGGCATTGATTGTAGATGGTCCCTTACTACGAAAATGGGAACCTCAGCTTCCAACAAATCTACCTTTAATTTTACCTGTGACCGTCCCAAGGCTTTTGTCACACACCCTCCATAACCATTGAAGCATACATCAGTTTGTTCCCAAGTGATTCCAACGTATTTGGCATCACTTTCACGGATTATAACCACTTCACACCCTGAGTCAATAAATCCTTGAATATTATGTTCGTTTATTAAACAATTGACAAAATATCTGTTGTGCTCCGGTGGTTTCGTGTGGCATAGCATAGCACTACGTGTTTGTGATGGCTTATTTTTATTTCTATAGCAACTTTCTGCCTTATGCCCCAACTTTTTGCAAATCGAACATTCCATCTTAGGTGCTGGACAGTCCTTATAAATGTGTCCATACTGTTTACAGTTAAAACATTTTCCCTTTGGCAAAATCTTCTTAACCCCAGATTTAATTTCGGCTAGATTCTGGTCAGTTTTCTTATCCGGCCTCTTGTTGCTATAATACTGCGGCTTTGGGTCATTCGTTGTAGTCGTAATTAACGTTGACAAGTAATCAGAATACAAGTTTTCTGGAGTAGTGTATCTTCCAACTTTTGCTCCTGATTGTATCGTACTATCCTGTATCCCATCAATGATTATCGCTACAGCATTTTTGCCTGTAATATCACATTGTCGAAGCAACTGGGTTTTGGCAAAATAATATTCAGTCCACGTTTCGTTAGGTCGTTTTAATCTATGTATGAGATTTTTAAGAGCTGTTGGGTAATCCTGATGATCAGGGAACGCTTGAGTTAATAAACTCTTCCATTCAGCCCAAGAATGCATATAATTCTCAAGGCTATTGTACCAGGTCTTCGCCAGTCCCCCTAGTCTGGACTGCATGTGATAAATAGTAGTCCTTTCGTCCCACCTATTTATCTCAGCTAACTGATCTATTTTGTCCAACCATTTCCGACAGTTTTCATTTTCTTTACATGAAAACTCCGGAATGCAGTCTGGCCTTATAGACACTCTTGTTGCGTTATTGTTTTATAAAAGCTGATTTACCAAATCTTCTAGTTCTTTAATTCTTTGCTGTGCATCCTGTGTTTCTTGTACCACAGAAGCACGACTGGAATTGTCTACAATTTCAGCAGCATTCGATAAACTATTTCGATTCGTATTAGCAGGCCTGTTTGTAGTCTCATTGGGTGGTGTATAACTCTTTGTATGTGCCTTATATGCTGTTCTTTTCCTGTGTTTTCTGTGTTTTCGTTTATAACGACCGGCACAGTCACTACTAGAAGACGAAGAACTCGATCTACTAGATGTAGAACAACTAGAGCTATCTCGCCTTCTTTTACCCATATTCACAATTGTCCACAAATAAAACAAACAACCGAACAAATTAAAACTAATATGTTCAAAATGCTAACAAACTAAACTTAAACACTTAAACACTATAAAACTAACAAGTCTTTTCGGATAGAGCGTGATATATCCCGCCGCTGCACTGTTACGACCCGTGGTAATAGTTTTTATAAAATTAATAGAACGATATTTTTTAACAGACTTTTATTATAATACTTGTTAAACTATTCGAGAACGAAGTAAAAGTAAAAGTAAAAGTGGCCTGGCTCACATAAAAGTACCCTTTTCCTGGTGTGCACCACTTGACACACCCTTCCCAGAATCCCATCAGGTCACATTCTACTGTAAACGGGTCGACCAGGGACGGTGTTAGGTTTTAATATATATATATATATATATTAGATCATAATAGTGTGTAGATGCAGATGCACCCCCTGAAAATAATCCTGGCGACGCTCATGCGATTTTGCCTCCTATATTAAATAAAATTAAATCTGTAATTGTATGAATTGACAGCTGATCATCTTGTCAATCGAAATAAATTGCTTTATATAAATAGTTTTTTGTGTATAAAGTGTTTGTATTAAATATGAATAAACAATGTGGATTTATTAATGAAGAAAGTGATGAAAAAATATTGATTGAAAATGAGTGAATAGGTAGGTACTCTATATGCATAAATTTTATTTTTGGTGTGTAATTACACCATTTATACCTAATTATTTATACCTATTATTTATACCTAGCTATTTTCGTTTTATAGACTTAGAGCTAAAAAGAAAAAGAAATTGTGAACGTCAAAGGGGATATTATAAGCGCCAGAAAGATTTGAAGAAAAATGAACAAAAATGAAAAAATGACGAGACAGCCACATTCATTATGATTTGATTAAGTAAGTTTATATACATACATACATATTATGATAGTAAATAATTGTTTATACGGAATCTTTACGTTGAGTAAAGAAGCATGTTGCACGTTTTTGTTCATAAAATAATAATATTCAAAATATTTTAACACTTTCTTATACTTATTTTAGGTTTGGTTAGGTAGCCATAAAGGCCATAAAACCACTAGTCAAGATGGCTAATCTTTTACCACCAATAACAGATCCTTCGTAGACGTGAAGGAAACAAACTTAACTCAGGATTTTAAATTTTATGGAATATGCTATAAAATGCTACAAAATGAAATGGTTATCTAACTATCGAAGGCTCTTGTGTTGTGATGTATTACAATAAGGTAGATACAGCTACAAAATCACACATTCTAAACGTAATGTGTGTATATTTTTAATATTGTTTACCTATTATTGAAGCAAAACTTCTTTAGGCACGACTAGGGGTAGATTCTAAAGGAAGATTCTGATGGAAGTAACTGTATAATTTTAGCTATGGGAGGAGTTTAAATTTCCTAAATTTATTTATGAAATTTTCAAACGGTTTCAAATACATTAATGGTATTTATAGACTAAAATCTATGTTTCACATTTTAGTTATCATAAACCTATTATTTCATATATAAAAAAAATAATGATAACTTTCAAATTCCTATTTCTAATGAATAATATAAATATAACATCTCATTTTTTTTGTAAAGTATATAGGCAATAAATATGATTGAATTGTAATTAAATATTTATTTTCCGATACGTACGTCAACAAGTTTTACTTCAATCGCGCGTAAAGGTTACACGCACACTCTTTTTTTTTTTGTAATTGAATAATTACGACAGAAAAGTTTCTAATTGCATTTTCCGTACACCCAAAAACAATTTGTATGGTTTAACGTCAATTAACACTAATAGAAGCAAGATTAGTGACCGCTATTAGGAGTTGCAATTAGTCAATAAAATTTTTAATAGACCCAACTTCCTTCGTGTTTCGCTGATTAATAAAAAAGACCGTAAAATTATCAAGAATCAAACAGATTAAGTTGGTTTCAATAAAAAAATATGTGATACAAGCGTTTAAATAATATCTTCGTGTAGGTCTTAGAAATGTCATCATTTTTTCGGATTAAGATCAGTTAGGATTTGAAACATCAGCTTAACGTTGATATCATGTAGGTGTTGCTACCAATCAACTTGATATGCAGATACCGTAAAACTTTATTGAAGTATAGACACTGTAGAGGACTGTAAACGCTTGTCAATGAACCTCAACAGGTTTTTCGCACTAAGAACGACTCCCATGAAGTATAATTCTGTTCTCGAAAAGTCTACGAATTTTAAAGATCTTGGTGTTGTTTTTGACCCTTTCCGCTCATTTATTGAACATATCGACTCTGTTCTAAAGGTTGCAACTCAGATATACAGTTTTGTTGTTAGTTGTAGTAGGTACTGATTTTAGAAATATCGAAACATTGAAAAAATTGTATTACTGCTTTTTTCGTATATAATATCATAAGAGAGAAAATTTTGCCGGCAAAATTTTCGACTGGTATGAAAGTTTGTGGCTTGGCAATTTAAGCTACGGTTTGTAAGAAGTGTGCGCGTCGCACGTCTTACGGCTTAAGCAGAATAAGCTCAGCTTGACTCACAGTCCGGTTTGCGCGGGTCGGTTTTTATGAATTCTCAGTTTATAATATTCTGTTGAAGTAAACGGATAGCGCAGAATGCTATAGTTGCGTTTTTGATCGAATAAATTGAGAACGATGAAGAAGACTTATTGTTGCTGACAATGAAAGAGCCCAATAGAAACGTTGATGATTTATTTTCCTGTCGCAAATCCGAAGGAGCGTATGCAGTTACAGTGGAAAGACGACTTTTTGGAAACGAAATAAAATTTCGAGAATATTTTAGCCTTACTAAGTCAATTAATGTTTCATCCTCCTTGGGTGGAAATTTTTGGATCATAATGATTTGCTTCAGCTTATGTCGACGACTGCGTCCAAAACCAACGAAATTGATCTCAGCGCACACGCCAAACTCACACTGCTTTCTTAAACTCATCCGTACAACTAGACAGACTCTTACAAACCGTATGCATAAGACACCTGATGTTAAATTAAAGCGCACGTAAGCTCTGCTCAACTTAGTGACGGTTCTTAGAAACCGTAGCTTTACGCGAATGAAATTTTGACGAAATCACGAGACGTCAGTCGAGTGATTTTGTCAAAATTTCATAAGCGAAAATTGCCAAAAAGCAACAAACTTGAATAAAACCAGAAGAAAATTTGGCCGGGAAAAAATTTTCTTTCGAATGGTATTCGACAAGACTATTTCACGAGAAAAACAAGACAATATCAACGAAATTAAGACGCTTCAATGACGTTTGTGAAACTGACGACTATAGAAATACCAGACACCTTAGTAACGGATCTGTCATAGTTTTGTCGCTGAAATATTACGCATTGTCGTATATAATATCATAAGAAAGAAAATTTTGCCGGCAAAATTTTCGACTGGTATGAAAGTTTGTGCTTGGCAATTTACGCGAATGAAATTTTGACAAAATCACGAGACGTCAGTCGAGTGATTTTGTCAAAATTTCATAAGCAAAAATTGCCAAAAAGCAACAAACTTGAATAAAACCAGAAGAAAATTTGGCCGGGAAAAAATTTTCTCTCGAATGGTATTCGACAAGAATATTTCACGAGAAAAACAAGACAATATCAACGTTTGTGAAACTGACAACTATAGAAATACCAGACACCTTAGTAACGGATCTGTCATAATTTTGTCAAAGGTAATACCACGAGTCCTTAAAATTTTATCGATAAATTTTTAGTTTCCACGAAAACTTTTTTATTTGGCAAAAATACGAAAACAAACTGAAATGTGATAAAATCACGAGTCCGTAGGACGAGTGATTTTATCATATTCAGTTTGTTTGAGTAGTTTTGCCTAAAATAAAAAAGTTTGAGTCTGGAAAATAAAAATTTATCTAGTAAAATTTTACAGGACGAGTGGTATTTGAGAAGATTATTTTGTGAACCATTCTGTACAAAAACTAGGATACGTGTATTTTGTGTTGCCTACCTATGATCTAATTTATTAAAACATTAATAATCAAGAGAAAGAAAGGAAGTGGGTTTACACAGAATAATTTTTAATAAATATATTATTATTTTAAGAGAAAATACTTATAATCTTTTGATCTTTCAATAACTTTAATAAAAAATTTGACAAATTACCCTTCCTATTATCTTATCCTGTGCACTAGATAGTATTGACAGTTGTCAGTTGTCGTGAGCGTAGAGAAAACAGGGTTATAATTTGAATAAATATTTATTTTTATACCTATTTATACAATTATATTATTAAAGAGAAAATTACCAAAATAAAAATTATTAGGTATATCTATTTAAAGTTTACCTACAAGACCACATTTGGCTGTAGGCATATAAAAGTTTTAAATGCATGCAGAACCAGGAAGCAGGTTAGTTTTAAAGTACCTACATATTTGATTTTTCATTATCGTTTAGATGAATTGAATTGTGATAATAATAATAAAAAAATATATTTCAGAATATTTAGATAATATAAATGAATGTTGATTTATAGTAAAGTAATTATAAACACGAAAATTGATTGTTCAATATTGTTATTGAATTTTTGACAGTTCTATAATTTTATCAATAGTAGTAAAACCACTAGTGGTTTTATCAATATAAACCGGAATGATTGGCTAGATTTAGCATAAAACATTGAAGATTAAGCGTTTTCATTGGACGCAATCACAAAATTGTGATATTTTGACAGGTGAAAAAAATAATCGCTGAAATATTACGTATTGTCAATATGAAACGTGCCGTTGCTATGCAGTTTTGTCAGTTAAAAATAGTCTAGTGAAATACGTAAATGGAATATGCATTTGTTGTGTGAAGTAAGTACTATTAGAATAAGATTAATAGACTTGAGAATGTACAAAGACGCTTTCTAAAGTTGATGTCGTACAAATCTACTGGTACCTACCCTACAATTGGTACTCCCCAGAATAACCTCTTCAATCCCTTCAAGTTCATTAGTTTATATCTGAGACGTAACTATCATGCCGTTTTTATTTTATACAAAATAATCCACAATAAACTGAGCCTTCCGGACAGTCTAGGAAACCTGGATCTTTTTATTCCGCGACTATCGACCAGAAATGATGCTACCTTCTATCTGAATGCACCTCTTAATAACGTTTATAAAAATTGCCCTGTAAAATGTGTAGTATTTATAATTTTGTCAATAATACATTTGATATATTCCACTTTTCACCTACAGACATTTGTAACCATTTTTTGCATTAGTATAATTTACTTTCTTTATTTGTATTTAATTTCTATGGTTATTTATAATTTGATCCTGTTCTGTAATTGGGCTAGTTTTGTAGAGCATTATAAATAAAATGAATAAAATAAATTATCTAAACAAAGCTGATCAAGTGGAAGAGCAGTCACAACCAAAATTGTACTTATAGCCTCTTGGTGGTGAGTTTTAATTTTTTGTGAGACATTTCTATTACTAACTAACTTAGATATCGCTAACTCAATTCGAATAACATGTATCCTTTTTATTAGGAAAATGAGATTTTTTATTGATGCGATCGACATCGTGTTTCTTAGCTCTACATTTACAAACTAACGCAAATATTAATAGAGTATCTGGAAGCAATACAGTAATCTTCTTTTTATTAGGAAAATGAAATGTTTCATTACGCAATCGACATCTCGTATTTCTCACCCTCTGGATTTAAAAAATAGCGCAAAGATAAATAGAGTATCTGGAAGCAGTAGAAAATGAAAGTTTCGTGATAAAATTCTTCTTTGCTTCATGAAACATTTCTATTGACAAATGATCACTAATCTATAAATAGACTCTTATTTAAAGTTTCATTCATAAAGGTGTATTCAATCTTTATATCAATATTAATCCATATTATTATGGTAAAGAAATAAACAAATTGTTAATATGCACATATATAACATTTTAATACAATTGTAAACACTTTTTTAATGCAACTAGTATAATCTATAACGATTATGGAATGCGCTATATTTCACGGGAGAATTTTTAGGATCTATGGGGGCTGGAATATTAAAACGAATTAATATCACTTCTTTAATTTTACTTTATTTTATTTAACCCGCTAGAGAAAAGAATATCTTTACTCATAGAATTCTCTGCCACGACTTACTTTGAACATTAATTTTTAAGATATATTTACTTATATATCTACTCTTAAGTTTCTTTATCATCTTTTCCATGCTTATTTTATATTAAGCACTAATTTTTTTAATACAATAAAACAGTTTTTTTCACTTAGGCACACTTATTCTACAAGAGAGTTGCTTATTGATTAGGCCATCATTGTATAAACAAAACATCAAATACCATACTCAAAAAATTCTTCAGCATACTGTCATATTTCCACAGTATGCGAAAATAACATCGATTCCTGTTTAAAAATAAGTTAAGAATGAAAGTATTCTGTGGTAAAAAAAGGTACGGCTCAATTTTTAACTTCCCGCTAAAAAAAATTAAAATTTTTTTTAAAATCGGGAAGTTATTGGTTTCACCCCGTTTTTCGAAAATCGAGGTTTCATCGGATCTCAACGTTTTGAGGTCTTAGGAACCTCTCCTGACTATTTTTACGAGGGTGTCTGTATGTCTGTATGTACGTGTGGATGTGTGTGTGTGTGTGTGTGTGTGGATGTATGTAAACCTCTTATAACTTTTGAACAGCTTGACCGATCGTAATGAAATAAAAAGCATTCCAAAGAGTTCCATCTAACTTAGATTCCCTGTAAGCTTGAACCGATTCGAGCAGGTAGATTTCGAGAAATTTCAAAATAACCGAAAAAAACAATTGGTAAAAATGATGTTTTTTGGGCATATCTTTTTGGCTATTGCATCGATCAATTTCATAACCTAATCAGCTCTCAAGCTTAAAAAGCCACGTCGAATGCCGTTTTGCAAATTAAAATCGGTTGATTTGTTCGTGAGATATCGTTGTCGAAAAATTTCAAAAAAAGTGTTTTTTTTTTCAATAACTTAGAGATTTTTTGACTAACCGATTTTGCACTCCCGGTAACGTTTTTAGGTCTCGAAAAACTGCGTCGAATGCCATCTTGAACATCAAAATCGAATAGGGCGTTAAAAAGTTATGGCTTTTTAAACATTTCAAAAAAAGTCAAAAACGTCAAAACACGTCACGTTACTATAGATTTGCGGTTAAAACTAGCGGGAAGTTGCAAGGATGGCCTTTAAGGTCAACCTCTTTTCGAATTTTTTTCTAAGGAGGCCTACGAACTTCCGATATCAGTTATAATCTGATACTAACAACAAAATACAATCTCAGTAACTTATTGTTCCGTATATATTTATAATCAATAATAATTGTCTTGTATATACTTATTTATTATTATCGTTAAGAACCGGAGTTAATTATTAAATCAATTAGTTTCTTAGCCTGAAACCGGTTGTTTCGCAAATCGTGCACTAGTTAGTTTTTATGTAAGTGTAACGTGTTGTGTTGTTCTACATGTTCCGGAAAGATGTTATCTATGGGTTTTATGTTGTTTATTAAAATCTAGATTAGAACATAATATCTTTTATATAATACGTATTTATATTTCACAAAAAAAATAGTTTGTCTCGAGGTAACTTAGAATTTTTACTGACTTAGGCTAATTAAATTGGTTTGCTTACAGCGATTTGACTATATCAGCTATCAAATGAAATCGTGCAGTTTTTGGTAGAAAAATGTACATTTTTATTGATAAACAATAAGACACTATTTATTCTTCGAAGTAATTACTATCATACTCAATGACCTTTTGTCAACGTGGAAACAATGTTTGTATGCCGTTATTGTAGAACTCCCTGAAATTGTATATACATAGTCAAAAAATTGGCGGACTTCATTTATTACACCATCTAGACTAATCTAGAGTAGTGAACTGTCTGTGCCTCATACAGTTCTCAATATATAAACAAAGATGATTATCATTTGGCGAAATCTCGGGATAATCTGACCGGTGCGGTAAAGTTTCCCAGCCGAGTTCAGAATTTTTTTCTCGGGTCCCTCTTGCGGTATGAAGCTTGGTGTTATCATGTAAGAATATTACTTTCTTCCGATTGATCAATGAAGGCTGTTTCTGGATGAGTGCTACTTGTATTTGTTGAAACTGCTTACAATACAAGTTAACAGTGATGGTTTGACCTCTTCTCAAAAACTCATATTGGACAATTCCAGTTCGTGTCCACCAAACACATAACAAAACCTTGTTTTGGTGCGAGGAAACCTTGGTCTTAGGTGGTACCAAATCAGTAGGCGACAACCAATGATACGAACAATTAGAATTTGAATACAAGTTTCATTTTTCGTCGCAGGTTAACAATCGGTTAAAAAATGGTTCATTATTGTTGCGTTAAATTTGTTATTATTGGTCAATTCATGTAGGACCCATTTTTTAACTTCCTCGTCTTTTCTATCTGATAAAGATGCAAACGAATACTTTCAGGACTCATACTAAACATTTCTGCAAGTTGTCCTCAACCTGTCGAAGATCCTCGTTGTTCAATATTTTTAGTCTCCTGATTGCGGTTCATCGGTCAAAGTAAGATCTCCCGAAAAAAATTTTTGGACCACTTCTGTGCTCTAACATCGCGATATCTTAGCGAAAAATGCATCAAATTAAGTTTGGCAAGTCTCAACATGTTTGTCTTGAATTAAATAATAACCGTAGGTATGCAACATGATATTAACTAATTTTAATATAACTTATTATAAAATGCTTGTGAACAAATACCTTTGCCTTTTTAATTAGATTTTTGACACTTTAAACAGTTTAAACTAATATAACTTTGTTGTAAATAATTATTTTTAATTTAAAAGTTAAACTTATAAAATGAGCTATTATAAAAGGTTTCAGACGGATAACGCACCATACCTACTATTCATGTAAATTATATTGAAATACATGAGATTACTTTAATCTTACTTTTGGCTACATTTATTAAGCGTATTGCTCTTGATAACTTAAATCGAACGTCCAACGTTTTAATCATTAAATATTGGCTTATAATAAACGCAAAAATTTCAGTATCTCCTATTTGTATCGAACTATAATCGAGCCGTTCAAAAGATGGAATGACCACGTGAACGGCACGCACTCTTTGAATATTACTCTCCCCAACCAACGTCACAAGTCCGATTTACACCACTCAACAAAAAAGTACCCACCCTCGATGCTTACAGTTTATATTATCTTTGGTATGAGTACAGTGTAAACTCTGCTTCGTTATTTCAGTTTAGAAGGCGTGGCATCGTATGATTAGGCTGGCCAGTCACTGATCACGCGTCCTTGAATTCCATCTTTTGAACGGCTCGAGTATAGATAATAGGCTAGTTGACTCTTTTTTAAACTAGGTCCTAAATAGTTAATATTTGTACTACTAAGGTAAAAAAAAATATTACTATATTTTTTCAACACCTATGAAACCACAAAACTGTAATTTAAAATCCATCTCTTCATGTAGGTGCGAAAACGCTGTCCGCCATGTTATGACGTCATACGTATTGTAAACAATCATTTGACATATAAACACGGACAATTTTCCAGTTTACTTTACTTTAAAAACATTATTTCAACTAATTTCCATAAAAAATACAGTAATTATCGTTATTGCATCGTCCGAGAATGCAAAAACACATCAAGGAATACAAATAGATGTTAGTTACATTATTCAGAGGTTACGATACTTATGACATAAATGAGTAGGTACTTTTGAATCCCTTCTGCACGAAGACTAGATACCAGGAGTCTACACGGTATAGGCTTTTCCATAATATTTCTGGTCTCAATAATCAACCCAGATCATTGTTCTATATTTGCCACTGGCGGCGCGAGTAACCATAAGAACTTATAGAGCCTTATAAGAACCGATGTTTATGACATTTAAATTTCGCGAAATTAAATTCAATATATATATATTAAAATTAGTTGTCATAAAAGCTGTCAATAGTAACAAAACTTCCCGCGTAAGGATTTAAACGAGTATCTTAGGAACACGAGCGCACTCTACCGGCAATAGTTCTGTCCCCTAAATTGAGACCATTTTTTTAACATTACGTTTAAACTCCTGATACCTATCTATACTTCATGCCCTTCTGAAAAGAATAAATACACTCATTCTTCCTTTTTAAGTCTACTATTTAACAACTGCACTGTACTTACATAGAACTCTTGACATTTCTTAGCTCGGCAGAGCAGAAATCTGGATTCAAGGCAAAGAAAGTACGAACCATTAATGTATCAATTTTTGGCAAATTTGTGCTGTCTGCTTTTGTGAAACCAACGTCCATAATGAATTTATTATTGTTTTTCAATAAAGCAAATAAATTAAGAACGTGATAAGGATTTTTTTTGAAATATTTATACTTGTAATAACACCACGTCAAATTACTCGTTTTGTTTACAATTTGTATGACGTCACAACATGGCCGACAGCGTTTTCGGCGATTCAAATTAAACACATTTTTTAAATTGAATTTTTAAATTCATCTTATGCATTTAGTTTTTAAAATCGATATATATCGTTTTCGTAAGCTAAATATAAGAAATACTCATTTATTGTATGAAATTAGTTGTGTCAAGTAGCGTATTGTTTGTAATAATCATACACAAGTGGTAAAATAGTGACGTGTTCCAAAAAGATTTTATTGATAATAACCATATCAAGTAATTTGTTTTATGATATAAGCAATAAAAAATGCACCAAATATGACGAAAATACCAAAATAATTATTTTATGAAATTTAGAAAAATATTGCAATTACATATTAATTAACTATAATTAATTTATGCCGTGAAATGTGTTCATTTAATAGAAACTAGGTAACTACATGTAGAGCAAGAAGTTTTTCGTACACATGACAGAATTAACCAGTGTGAAAGATCTCTCTTGATATATGTATACAGGGTATACCAATCAGAATGAGATACAGAGCGGTAATAGATTCTTAACGATCTTATTATTATTGTTAAAATATTTTTGGTTAACAATCCCATGGTAACTATCCCAAACAATTTTTTAATAAGATTCAAAAATGTTATTGGTTATTTTTTACATAAATAAGTCAGAGCTAAGATAAACTAAGTCATTTTTGTTTAAAACAGAGGATGCATATTTAGAATACCGTTTTTATGTATGAAAAATTGCTTGTATTTTGTTGTTGGACAACCCATTGTTTAAACAGAAATTTTGATTAAAACTTAAAGTTTATCTGAAGTATCTGAAGTTTTTAAATTAAAATTTGAATTTGATTGTTTTTAAGTGATTCGTTTTGAGCTATTTTTTCGTGTAAAAATCTAAAAACAAATGGTTTTTTAACACGCATCACCAGTTTTAATGGATGGATTTGGGTAGTTTATGGTTTGTTTGTGTGAAAAACTAAATATTTTAATCAAAATATCCATTAAAACATTAACAAAAACTTAAAGGAGTGCACCCCTAGAAAAAATTAAATTGTATTTAAATTATTTTTAAGATTAGGAGAAATCGAAAATTGTCACATCTGGCAGATCTCGAACCTGCGATCTTTACACCTACCTCAGTGAAAAATGTTCTGTAATATTTCCTGCGAGAGAGAGGGAGAGAGAGAGAAGAGAGAGAGAAAGAGGGAAAGAGAGAGAGAAATGAAAGACAAAGGAGGGAGAGTGAAGTGAGGAAAGAAAGGAGAGAGAAGAGAGAAAGAGGTGAAGGAAAAAAAAGAGATAATAAAGATAGGAGAGAGATGAAAGAGAAGAGATAGAAAGAGGAGAGAAAGAGAGAGAAGGAGGGAGAGATAAGAGAGAAAGACGAGAGATGAGAGATAAAGACGAGAGAAAACAGAGAGAAAGAGAGAGAGTGGGGAGAGATGAGAGAGAAAGTGGAGAGGGTGACACAGAGATAGAGAAAAAGAGAGAGAGAGAGGGCACATTTTTTTGAAGCTGGTATATATTCATAAATCTGTTTACCTTATCACCCCTTCACATACAGATACTTGGTGATTTTCCAAACTTTTGAATGTATTCTATTTTGGTTGACATACTATTTAAGAATTTATTACACAACTTTTTGACGTAATAATTTACCCTGGCATTATTCTTTGCCGTTATGATAACGTAATATTTTCTTTAACCACGGAACCGGTTTACACCAACTAGATATGAATACATCCTCGTATTAGTCAAGGTAATTTTTAATTCAATTTCAAATGACGCAAGTGTGTTTTATTTCATTTTCTAATATTAACCTTATATCTATTTATTGATATTTTAATTATATTTGATTTAAATACATATTTGAATCTGATCTAAACTACAGGTTTAACGAAAAGGTGGATTTTCGGTAATTTTGTTTTACTGTTAGTTTGATGAAGAACTGATGATGACTCATTCCAAATGGCATTGTTTCATAATTCCCACGAGCGTGAGTGATGATGAAAATAAACACTGTATTTTTTAATGGCATGGCATTGTTAAATGTATAGCACAATTTGCATAATTTATTAAATGTATTCGGTAAAAGAAATAAATGTCGAGATTAACGAAAATGAAAGTGGCAATGAGTTCTATGGTTGTATATATACTTTTGCTAATGGTAAACAAAAAACCCATACATTATACTTGTAGCTATTTAAAATATGACTAATAACTATTTTTAAATAACATACTTATAATTTATTTTATCCAGTTTATCGGTTCTTAAAACATAATTTCAGTAATTGATTTATTATTATTACATTAAACGACGCCCATCGAATTTTCCGAGCTCTCCTCGTAATCCGTGCTCCTTGCGTTCAACTGACGCACTACCAGTTTAAGCTGAACCCTATTTTATACGATTGATCATATAGATCTGAGCTCTATTTTAATGGAACGTATAACGTGATTGACATAATTTGACATAACTTCTTTATTTATTAAGCGATCTATAAAAAATGTTAAGTGAAGTCATTGGTCCACCAAAATTTTTTTCCTGAAAACTGCATCCAAATCGGTTTAGGCGTTCCTGAGAATAGCGTTAACAAACACACAGACAAACAGACGAAATGAAAAAACATTGTTTTTAAGTCCTCTTGCGTATATAACATAGAGCATTTTTAGGAATTTGGAAGTAAAATAGGCAAAAATTCCGCATAGCAGCTTTGTCTAAAATTAAAAAAAGTACCGAAATTTATTATTTTGTATTTAAAAGATATATCGATAGGTATCCAAAAAAATTTGCTGAACCGGACCCATAGGCAGCCGAATAGTCCTTTATTAATTCATTATGATGTAATAAACCATGAAGAGTTGAGATCGTGGGTGTATCCGGTAATTTATAAAATTATTCATATTCTAATATACGATAACATTTAAACAAGTTTTCTTTTGGTATGTGTATACCAATAACTTATATATATATATATATATATATATATATATATATATATATATATATATATATATATATATATAATGTACTTAATTTTCTTTAACCATTTTAATATGTTTCTTTTTATTCTTGGGTAAAGGTTATAGTAATAAATAAGGAACACTGATTTTACAACGTTTCGCACATTTTTTATTGTGCTTTATCAAGTCTAAAAATAATTTATAAAATATCAAATTATGTTTACAATATATATAGAATGTACAAATTTAAACATATTAAAAATTCTTTAAAAATTTCTTTTAAAACAGTGTACTTACCTTGGAGTTAAATATTTTAAATTTATATCATGAAGTTTTCAATTTACTTTACTTTGATGGAATATGTCATTAATACAAATTATTTAGTAGATAGGGAAGTAAATGAATGAGTGAAAAAAAAAAAGAATTATCTAAAAGTGTATCTGGTGTTATTAAACATATAATATATTTACCTTCTTACTATTTATACTTATTTTATTAGGTTGTAGTATATTTGGCTTAAATTATTTATATCTTTTTTGTTAGAAAACAGATTAAATGGACACAAATATACGAAAAACGCTTCAACTGCGTTACATAAACACGAATCCCAAACCAAGCATGAATTTAACTTTAATGAAACAAAAATACTAGCACAAGACTCTAATTACAGAAAATTAACCATAAAAGAAATGATTGAAATAAAACGAGAAAAAGAAGCTGTTAATGACAAAAAAGATATAAATAATTTAAGCCAAATATACTACAACCTAATAAAATAAGTATAAATAGTAAGAAGGTAAATATATTATATGTTTAATAACACCAGATACACTTTTAGATAATTCTTTTTTTTTCACTCATTCATTTACTTCCCTATCTACTAAATAATTTGTATTAATGACATATTCCATCAAAGTAAAGTAAATTGAAAACTTCATGATATAAATTTAAAATATTTAACTCCAAGGTAAGTACACTGTTTTAAAAGAAATTTTTAAAGAATTTTTAATATGTTTAAATTTGTACATTCTATATATATTATAAACATAATTTGATATTTTATAAATTATTTTTAGACTTGATAAAGCACAATAAAAAATGTGCGAAACGTTGTAAAATCAGTGTTCCTTATTTATTACTATAACCTTTACCCAAGAATAAAAAGAAACATATATATATATATATATATATATATATATATATATATATATAACCGCATGGATTATTTTAATAGGTAAATATTATGTCCTATACAATGATAGACACAAATAGAGTACAGGTGTCAAATATACAAGAATTGTAGATTATATGAGGTGAGGTAGCTTTATACTACACTGCAACCTAAAAAATTTTTTGGATAAACCCTTGAATCAATGTAAGAAAGTCTGTTATCTGATTAAAACATACATTTGTAACCTGGTTAGCCTCTAAGAAAATCTGTCCCAGGTAGGTATTTATGACGCTGTCGAAAAATTACTCTGCAGTTACAGAAAATAGGTTTAGCCGTTTCATCTGTATACTCACAGAATATGCATGTTCCACTGTCCACTTTTTCCTTTTTACCGAGATGGCTGCTCAATGGTCAGTATTCTGTAAGAAGAGTTCGGGTTTCTAAAGATCTAAAAGTAATTTAGAGTAGCGCAAAGATGGCCCTATTTTTGCCTGGCTTTTGGCTGGAATGTTTTTCCAGTAGGCAGCACTGAGTCCTCTTTCTCAATTACGAACCTTATCCATACTGCGGTATTTTGAGATGATACATAAACCTCCAGGTCCGATAAAAGAGAACTAGCACTTTCCTTTGTGAGAATATTAGCAATCTTGTTTCCAACAATTCCTTTATGCCCTGGTATCCTCAACAAAATTACTTTGTTGTATTAGACCAGTTGATTACGAGACTGCAGTTTCAGGCTGTTTTGAACTCGAACGTAGTAAATTGTAGAGCTTCAAAGCAGCTTGGAGGCAATTCAATTGATTGTAGCTTTTTTTTAATGTACTTCTGAACACAGAAGTCTATTGGTTAAAAGATTGTAGGAGTGTTTCCCAGAGCTATTGAGAGCCTAACATTAGGATCTGTACCCGTATATCTACTCCTTCTGGTGTTTTAGACCCATCAGTAGGGCTCTTTTTGTAAGTTGTGCGATTTCGTTTTGTGTTAACACCCACTCATTAATACTAAGATTCAGTGTGAGTTCGAAATCTCGTTTTAAAGATACTTTAATATATTTTCAATATTTATACAAAAAATGCTTATTACAATACTTACTTTAGACGAAAAATAAAGTGCGAGTCGGACCCGCCCATAAAGGGTTCCGTAGCACCACATAACGATATAAAAGTTCTTGTAGTTCGTTGTAATTTTGATCGATGTTTAAAAAAAACTACTTACTAGATCTCGATCAAACCAATTTTCAGCAGAAGTTTACATGGTAATGTACATCATATATATATATATATATATATATATATATATATATATATATATATATATATATATATATATAGAACTGTTTAATTTTTTGGGGATGTCGCCAAAAAAAATATTTAGGGCTGAATTAAAACTCTTTTCTACTACTGACCAAGCTTTCGGAAAATTTTATTTCCATTTTCAAGGCTAAAATTTGGATAACAGATGTTAACATTCTTATAATAACATTATAAAAACAGGTACTTACTGTGCAAAATGTGAGTTACAATTTTACATTGACAACCATTATTAATAGAAAATGTTCTTTCTTTTTAAATACAACTACTACATTTTATTTCTAAGAAAACACTAACAAATACATGTTGATATTCGAATAGAAATTAACGATTAAACGGGACTGATGGAGAAAAACAACAGCATGATAAGTTTTTGTGTCAGACTACTTTGAAATGTAAAACAAAAAAAAAAAAAAAAAAAAAAAAAAAAAAAAAAAAATATTTTTATAAATAAATATCCACATGGGTGGTACAGTGGATCGAAAATGATTTTATTAATATTTTCTATTTAATATTATATATATTTTTAGTTTGATAATTCTCTTATTCCAGAAGTTACAGGAGGGGGACACACATTTTACCACTTTGGAAGTATCTCTCGCGCAAACTATTCAGTTTAGAAAAAAAGGATATAAGAAACCTAAATATCATTTTTGAAGACCAGTCCATTGATACCCCATACGTATGGGTTTGATGAAACAATTTCAGTTTTAAGATTTTTTTTCCATTTTTGTGTAAAATCTTAAGGCGGTTCACAGAATACTTCTACTTACCAAGAAAAAAAGTGGCTGTGACATACGGACGGACAAACAGACAGACAGACATGGCGAATCTGTAAGAGTTCCATTTTTTGCCATTTGGGTACGGAACACTACAACAAAAACAAAAAATACGTTTTTTCACCTAAGAAAGCTCATAAATAAATAATAACCACAAATATCCTGTTGAATGAACATTGGGACATTGCTCTTCATGATGCTCTTCATATTGCAGGACAGGTTACATTTATTCCCGAATTACAGCGCAAAATCATCCTTTTTGCCCTAGAGCCTGGGGTATTGTTTATTCCAAATGGTTAATTATATTTATACTCTTTAGTTTTATGTAAATTAATACACTTTCTCATTTATTTATTAAAGATCATATTATTAAATTAAAGATTAAACATTTAAGTACGTTCTTAAGATGGATAGCAAAGCATCCTCATCATACAATATTTATGGGGCAGATATAGAATTTTTATCATTTATTAAATGTAAAACAAGACACTTAGCCAATCCACGGAGAAGACGTAAAGAGATTAAAAGAATCAAATATAATGAAAAAATAAAATTGATTGGTTTTGATTTAAATAAGGTCACTGATAAGTAAATCAAATATGAATTATGTCCTATTTTGTTTATATTTAAATAGATATATTTTATACGCATATATTTTTAATCAATTGTTTTCTTTGTAACAATAATTATATTTAACACATTGTACTCAATTTTCTAGGTTAACGGATATTGAAAAAGTATAAAATAATGCAGAGATGCTCTAAATTACTGTGAAACTATTGACATTAATTGTAATAATGGATACACAATTTCTTTGATTTGAAATGTACTTCATGTAAATATAAATTTAAATCATTTTCATTCGTTATTGCCAGTTGATATATGAATATTATTGTCAAAGAGTGTAAATTATCAATTTGCAATTAGTTATCAGTGTTTTTGCCATTATTTATAAATTAAACACTTTATATTGTTTTATAAGTAGCTGCTTAAATATAAAGTTGTCTTGTTCATACTAACCGGAAACTAAGTTATTAAGATTATAATATATGCCTCTTAAAGTACTATTTTTATTTTAAATGTTATTCTTTTGTTTACAAACAACTTTTCGATAACCGAAATAATTTACAAGGTAAACAATACCTATATGGGTTATTCGTCTATTAAATTCCAAACAACGTTAATGTAGGAAGGTGCCATCGGATTTGAACGCATAAATGCAACTACGATCATTATTTCCTAATAATATAGTTTTATTTGGGTTCAAACTATTACCGTTCTAGAACTGCACTGAGTCTGCGCTGTTTACATGAATGTGTTCGAATTTTCTTGAACTAATTTAGAATTATGTTCGATGTCTTTTAAGTACTGCCCTAGGATAGTTCTCAAACAGTAAAATTACTACGAGCTCGAGAGGAAGAATTGTTTTTCGAGTGTAGATTTCTCTTGCATGTTCGGGTTTATAAAAATACAGATATACATAAGAACAGTTTTCGGATTTAACAGACAGCGCATCTAGTTCTGCACAGTCAACATTAAATTCAAGAACTATTTTAGAACGGTCCGACTCCGAAATAACAAACCGGATTAAAGTTTATTGCTCATCCTGACCCGGTGAACTGTGTACCGTCTAACACTGATTTCTTTTTCTCTTTTTTTTTGTTGTTTCAAATTTTTTCGATTTTGTTATTGTCTTTATTTTATTTTTTTGTTTTGTCGTTTGATGACATTTTCTTTCCTAGTTTCCTGGTTGTTAATACTTTTTCTTTGTAATGTATCGATTGAATATATTAGATACTAACTGCGCCACCTCACCGTGGTCTCATAATACTTGATTAAGTAGGAAATGCTCGTTTAAATATATGATATATGTACTGCGCCACCTTACGGTATATGAGGTGAATAACGAGGCGTATAAGTAACAAGACAAGTGGCTAACAGTCGGGAAGCGTCAGGGAATTAGTAAAAGGTAGAATAGACTACGATTTTGGAGTCAAAGTACTTACTGTAGATTTCCACAATTGCTTTGTGTTTTTTGACTATTTTTCATTTTACTTTAGTTACTCGTTTTTCGATTAACTTAGAAATCGAAATACAGTACTATTTTTCATTTTACTTTAGTTACTCGTTTTTCGATTACCTTAGAAATCGAAATACAGTACTATTTAGGTACCAAGTTTTTGCGCAACCTACATGTTAAACAATGGTATGGATTTTTTTAACAAATTAACACCGTTATTTATTAGGAATTTATAAAATGTAGCTCGGAAATTTAAAATTTTCATTATTTATACATACACCCGCATTCCTTATTGGGGATAAGTTATCATGAAATAGATTGTAGATTATTTTAGATTCCTACCCAATTTGGAGGATGTCAGAGCTATTCCTACCAAAATTTCAAGTCTTTACCATCGGGTTATTCGATCGAGACCAAAATTAATAGGATTCTTCCCTTCTTCAGAGACTCCTCCATTCGCTTGTTCAAACAGAGAGAGAGAGAGAGACATTATCCGCAAGGCCAAATACTCAAACCACCTTTACCCAAATTACAAAAATACTTCCCCTTTCTTCTCGATTTTAGACGCTACAACAACGATACGTCAGTCGGATCCTACAGGGAACCAACATCACACCCCAGAACTCCAAAGAATTCCGAAAAATAAGATCTCCTTTCCTCCTTAAGACTCCTTTGAACCGTAGACATTGACCTACCTAAAGAACTCGACCCCTCCTCTCCTACAGGTAGACGACAGGATTATAAAAAAAACTGAGCCCTTGCCGAAGGTTTCTGAGGTTACCTTGGTCCTTGCCAAATAGGAGGCCTCACGCTACAGCGTCAATCTCCCAAACCCACATTGTATTTTGTGACAGTTTAGGCACGTTCTAGAATAAACAAGAAATGAACACCGAATTGCACCAGTGACTGATACTGACTCCATCCCAAACTCCACCATCCATCCGTGAAAAGGACATTAAGTCCTAAAAACCGGGTTCTAAAAATTGACACCCAAAAGTCACCATTACACTCTTGTAAATTTATTATTCCTTGCAGTCCCTGCTTGGAACAAAAACCTCCAACAATACACCCTTGAAAATCGATTATTCCTTGCAGTTCTTGGTTTCACTTTCAAGTCCTTGGGTCTATTATCCTATTAATCTGGAGGACAAGCGCTGTAGTAATATTGCTACCCTTTTTCTTGCTATAGTCGAGTAACATTGCTTTTGTAGATCACAATTATCAAAATTAGTCACAATGATGTTTAATAACAGTTACAATTACTCAAAAAATTGCATAGCTGGATACTTTAATGACTAAAAAATATGATAACATACCATATACCTACTATTTCCTATCTACATCATTACCTTCTATATTCACTTTACATGATAGAACTAAAATTGCGATACGGTTCGTCGGCAGTATTTTCATTCTTATCAACGGAAACTGTACCGGAATTCGTTGAGCCTTGCCATAGCGAAAACGCAGATGAGGATCACGAGTTATTGTAAAATACGTAGTTGATGATAAAGTGTTAATTTGTTTAAAAAATCAATTATTATAGTGCACTTTTCTGTATATTTTTAGATTTTTACCGTTATTTTCAAGCTATTTGTACAGTATGATTGTATTTTTCCTTATTTTTTTCCGATTTGAAGTTATTTGTTAAACTCGTGTACCCCTAGTAGTAATTATTTTAGATCTAATGATACAATAAGCTCCAAATTAATATGCAGTCGCGTCGTTCGGTAAAAGTTCACTCTAAACGTGAAACGTACGAAACCTTTGAGGATATCCTTGAGGAACTTGAAGAAGGTGAAAGAAGAGATAGACAGTGTTGTGGATTGTGTATTTCTTATAAAGAATTTTATAAAATTTGCTGTTGTTGTTGTTCTCGAGAAACTGGCAAAGAGGATGATATTGATTGCGCTTTAATTAATTACGTCCAGGTATTACGGTCAATTTATTTTACTGTTCATATAAAATTATTTGAGACCTACAATATTGCAATAGGTTTTTATACAATATTACGTTTTTTGTTATTTTTTATAAGCCGGCTGAAAAGATAGTTTATATTAAGAAGTAGTTTGATACGTTTCATTACTAAAAATTATCTTCAAAAAAGGTTTCTTTAGCATCATTAACTTTACCTAAAAATTTTAAGAATATTGTTTTTAAAACCAAAACCAAGTTCATTTTTCCTATCGGAAAACACGTAATGCATGCTATTTCAAGAATTCATTTCAGTTAAAAAAGCTTTTAAACCTTTATAAAAACAAATATGTATATAAATAATAATTAAAGAAACTAAAAAACAAGCTGTTATAGAATCCAAATTAAAAAATAAAGAAATAAATAATATTCTTTATCTACTCCTTTGACAGTAAATGTCATTTATACTCATTGTCACCATGCAGGGTAAGTAAGCTATAACGCACAGTTGTGCGTAATGAAATGTCATGTTGGAATGACGTTTCATTACGCACGACTGTGCGTTATAGCTTACTTACCCTGCATGGTGACAATGAGTACAAATGACATTTACTGTCAAGGAGTAGATAACAGTACAGTACGTACGTCATATAGTTTTTTAGAGATATCAAATATTTAGAATTTAAATTAAAATATTGAGTCGTAGATAAAGCATAGTACGTAACTCGAGTGGTAAAAGGTATTACGTACTCGTGTAATTACGCACTCGCCGCTACGCGGCTTCGTGCGTAACTTTTCCACTCGTACGTAATGTCCTACTTACCACTCTTGATACGTAATATACTATAATTCATATGTTATAAAAATACAGCATTTTTCTTTAGTTTCTTTTTACTATTAAATATTTGTTATTTTTTATTTGGATTTTATAGAAGCTTGTTTTTACTGTTATTTATACGTATAAGAACTAAAAAAAAACAGAAGTCGAACGGATTCGAACCCATTGAACCTACATTCGAAATCAATCCTACTTTAAGGGGTAAATATTTATTAAATTATGTTTTTTCCCATACAAAAAAAAATTCGAAAAGAGGTTGACCTTAAAGGCCATCCTTGCAACTTCCCGCTAGTTTTAACCGTAAAGCTATGATAGTAACGTGACGTATTTTGACGTTTTTGACCCTTTTTGAAATGTTTAAAAAGCCATAACTTATTAACGAGTTATCCGATTTTGATGTTCAAAATGGCATTCGACGCAGTTTTTTGAGACCTAAAAACATTACTAGGAGCACAAAATCGATTAGTCAAAAAATCTCTAAGTTATTGAAAAAAAAACACTTTTTGAAATTTTTCGACAACGATATCTCACGAACGAATCAACCGATTTTAATTTGCAAAACGGCATTTGACGTGGTTTTTTAAGCTTGAGAGCTGATTAGGTTATGAAATTGATCGATGTAATGGCCAAAAAGATATGCCCAAAAAACATCATTTTTACCAATTGTTTTTTTCGGTTATTTTAAAATTTCTCGAAATCTACCGGTTCGAATCGGTTTAAACTTACAGGGAATCTAAGTTAGATGGAACTCTTTGGAACGCTTTTTATTTCATTCCGATCGGTCCACCCGTTCAAAAGTTATAAGAGGTTTACATACATCCACACACACATCCACACGTACATACAGACATACAGACACCCTCGCAAAAATAGTCAGGGGAGGTTCCAAATACCTCAAAACGTTGTGATCCGATGAAAACTCGATTTTCGAAAAACGGGGTGAAACCAATAACTTCCCGATTTAAAAAAAAAAATTAATTTTTTTAGCGGGAAGTTAACAATGTTTTACGATTATTTATATATATGAGAAACTCGAATTAAAAAAAAAAACAGGTGTCAAACGGATTCGAACCTATAAAACCTACAATCGAAATCAATTCTACTTTAAATCGTAAATATTTATGAAATTATCGTTTTTTCCAAAACAAACATTTTTTGCGATTATCTATATGCATGAGAAATTAAAAGAAAACAGAAGTCTAACGGAATCGAACGTACAGAACTTACATCTTAATCCTACTTTAAATATGGTTCCCTTTGTCCTCGCCAAATGGGAGACCTTACGACGGAGAAGACACGCCACAGCGTCAATCTCCCAACCCCACATTGCACCACGTGGTCACACTTCCACACACACCTACACTGACACAAAAAAGAAAGGGAATGACGGTTAAGGCACGTTCGAGGAACTTTGGAACCAAATCACAGGAGTTACAGAAGAAACAACATCAACTATAAATGGGGGAGTTTGTGAGTGCGGGGCCGGTGACCGGTGACCGATGCTAACATCATCCAAACCTTCCCATCCACTCCCTGAAAAGGCAATACGTCCTACAACAGGGTCCTTACATCCAACACTGACTCTATATCTATTCATTCATTCATTTATTACTATTTTAAACCCTAATGTTTTAACCAATTGCGCCCCTGGACCGAGATAACAATTTTGTTTAAAATAAGTAGATATGTGTTTACGGAGTCATTAGCCGATACAATACTTTCTAATTTTTTTTAATCTGTTTTATTTTTCTTTTTTTTTTTTCTATTATTGCATTGTAATTGTTTCTCGATAAGTATGCAAAATTTCAGATCAATCGGATATCAGGAAGTGGGTGAAAAATGGTTTGCAATGTTTGAAAAAAAAGGTTCCTTACATACATACGGACTCTGTTTAATTTGGTTTTAAATTTTCTGAATAATATGGGAAAGCTCATACCGGCTCATACCTATATATTGAACACTTTCTGTATTTATTTCAAAGTTTTTAAATGTTTTTCTAAACCCTTATTTTTTGCGATATAGGAATTATTAGATTATTATGCCAAAAAAATGTAAAAAAAAATAAAGGGTGATCCGAAAGCATTGTTCATTGTTTTTAAGATAATCGTGACTCAAGCATTGTATAACCTATACCACAAAACTCTGACTAAATATAGTTATTATATTTTTTATGTCCTGTTGTCTGCGGTTGTAAAATAAAACATTAAGATCAGTTATCAAAACTATTAAATATTAAGTAAACCAATATTGAACCAATATTCTGGTCTCGAATAACTTCTAAAATGAACAGAGTATTAGAAAATGCAACTAAGAAACTAAAAAAAGTATGTTGTAAATTTCTCAATACTATTGTTTCGTAAATGTTTATTTTGTCGAGGTTTAAACTATTATGTCAATAACTATCAAACGGTAAACCAGTTTCTCAGAACCACAGGATCTAAAACAAAGAACTCTTAGGAGGTGCAGTCGACACCTGAAGGTAAAAGAATAAACAGAATAATAGTATCTAAAAAAGAGTTATTAGAACGTAAAGACCAACAACCAGGTGGTCCGCTAGAAACGGGTACCATGGATGAAGAGAAAGAATTTCTTGTTAACAAAAAACGAAATAGAGATGGCATTGAAAGTAACAAAGATGATGGTAATTGTTTTTTACATTTTGTTAAAATTCCAAATTCCTGAATAACTTTCATTTCAGTGTTTTAAACTTAATATCAATTCCATATTTACAGGAATTTTCGTTATACATTAAATATTGTATTGCTTCCTTGTTGGTTTTATCTTCTTTTGTTGTCCAAACTTAATGTTTTAATTGTGATTAATATCGAATGTTATTATTTACTTATTTACTAACTAAGGGATAAGAAACTGGACAGTTGTGCAACTACGCTGTACAGATGAGCTGTTTTTTTCATTTGTACAACTTTTTTAAATTTATTCTGCCATAAAAGTGACTTTTTTGCCACCTAAAATCAAAAAATGACCCTTGGCAAATTCGACAAGTTTATCAACATTAAGAAAGTAAGAAATGATCATTTTTAAACATATTAATTTAATTTACGTGGCAAGAAGGTCCTTAATTAATAAAAAAATAGAAATTGATTTCTCAAAGAGGTTACAAAAAATAGTTAAATATTTTGATGTGAAACATCTATAGCCGTACGTGAATCAGATTTCTCGCGTGGCGACGGTGACGTATGATTCGTATGACGTAAAAAACCTAACGCATCGATAATATATAATAAAGAGATGTACTGATACCTTATATGAAATTGGTCTCATGTTTTGAGCGACGCGACGGTGGCGCGCCAACAATAGGGGGAAGAAGCTCATTGATTCAAAAATTTGGCGGGACAGGGTATGAATTGTTTCATAAAAACCTAACTCGATTCCGCCTACTATCTATTCTATATATCTAAAAATGTTTGTTTGTATAGGCAACATAATATACCTACATATTTTGCTGACCTGTAAAATTGACAGCTAGTCAATCAAAATTGATTGTTGGTGAATAGTTGTCATATAGTTGTCCGCGTAAAATTTGTGTATAAGTTTTAAATATGAATAAACAAAGTGTTAATAAAGAAAGTGATGAAAAAATATTGAATAAAAATGAGTGAGTACCTACCTACTCTATATACATTGGGGTGTCCGTTATTTCCCAAATTTGGTTTTGTTCTCCAAACACCCATCAAATTTTTAGATTATGACCTAACAAAAATTATCAGACCTCAACCAGCCCTTAATATTCACATTAACCCGTGCCTAAATCATAATACATTTCCCATTTAAATACCGTTTAAAAGTTATTCAACGATAAAGTTGTATTCATAGTTAAATTCATCATTTTTCTATTTTTTATTTAGTATTGCTTTTTGTTTGTACTAAAATTATGAAGTAACTACAATTATATTAATATAGTATATATTATATTAATATAGTAACGTAAGAATTTAAGGCAATTAAATAAAAAGCTAAACGAAATCACTTTTTACATTTATTCAATAAATAGTCATCGGTATCTGGAAAAAATCGTAATATTTTATTTTATCATTATGACATATTTAGTTCCTATCACAATCTGTTCTTTTCTGCATATTACTTTTACACAATAATGTCGATGTTTCACATCTGCCAGACGTCCCGTGACGGATCACATTTTTTTTTCAATGTATCTTGACTTTTTGTTATTATTTCAGTTTTCCGTGAATTTTTCAAGTTTTTTTTTTTAATTTTCCAAGCTTTCATAATTGTGTATGGTTATTATTTCCTAAGTTTTTCACGATCGCTAGAACATCCGATACGAACACAACTTTAATTCTATATAACAATACGTTTACATATGTTGGATAAATACCTGTACGTAGGTATGTACATATGTAATAATGAGCTGCCATGCTGTCAACTAATGTATGCATGCGCATTTTTCTCTTGTTCCCATGTAACACTTTTTTCTGTTGATCTTTCTACGTTTACTCCTTTCGCGAAAACATTCCATAAGAAACTCAGCTGTTTCCAAAAAAATGGTTATTGGTTTGTAGGATATTGCAGTGAAAAGAACCAAAATTGACTCTACAGAAATTCTTGCGTGCAGTATTAATTATGTCTAGTTTGTAGTGATTTCATTCCTTTGTTTCTATTCTGATGGTCATACAGTTTTTGAACTAGTTTATTTAGATTGCAGCATTTGTTACACACCAAGACTAATTTAGTAACAACTTTCAGAAAGAAAAAGAAATCTAACTTACAAACCTTCAAAGTGGAGAACATGGGTCAAATATCTAGGGCTAATCCTAGATAACTCTGGAACAAACAGGAAAACGAAATAATGCATAAAGCTACAAAAGGCCGTATTGGTGTGCAGAAATATTGCAGATGTAACTCAAATACATAAAAAGCAGCTGTAAAAAGCTAAAAATATGATGTTTTCTAAACCATTTTGGGTGAAATGAGACCCGAAAAAAATATTATCCAAAAAGCGCTAAAAGGGGGTATTTCTAGACCTTTTAAGGCTTACAAATGGGGCTCCTGGGCTTAAATAAATCTGAAAAAATTCTTTTTTTGTAGTACATACTACACTTTGGGGATAATCGGTAGACCACAAAAATAACTAAAACGTAAAAATATTGCTTGTATATATCTATATATTCCAATACCAGAATTTTTTCACTTATTTACAAATCGCAAGCTTTGCTTTTTTGTGTTATTATGACTCTTTGTAAATATTCTGCTATTGTGTTTCTTTTTTGAGTTATCACTTCTTAACAAAAGTTAAAAATTTAATTTTACCAAACCTGCTTTTTTAGCAAATGTAAACCCCAACAACGATAAAATCACAAATTCCGGACCTGGAGCAATACCTACAATTAAAACTTTATGCCCAGATGAGGAAGAACATGATGGTCTGTTGCAACCAAAAGGTAGTTGTTAAAAGTCAGTTCGTTTTATGCTTTCTACCCGATTATTTATTTATTTCTTAATGGCAATTTACATAAATGTGGTAATTGAAACGAACATCCGAGTCGGTTCGTTAAAAATGTTATCGATAAACGCTAGGATGCCTGGTTTAATGAAAAGTATTATATAGAACCTCCATCAAGGTGGCTGACCCAAAGTGGAGAAATTTGTCGAAATTTATTTCAAAATTAGGTGCATTTTAGGTGCTATTTAGGTGCGCCAAACAAAAATTAGGTGCACTAACCGTTTTTGAAATATTTACGAAAAACCATGGGTCAGCCAGCCTTTAACAACCTAGCTGACCCATAAGAAAAAAAAACAAAAAACAAGGATTAAATAATCTTTAAATTAGGTGCTAATTAAGTGCTTTTTAAAACACGAAACATAAAATAAAAAATTTAAAAATTAAACGTCTTAAAATTGAATATATTGATTGTGTATGGCAAAATGCCACATTTCTTCTTGCACTTTGAACCAAAATGGACATCGGCAGTTTAAGAACAATTAAAAATCGGTAAAAATTTCTTGTCCTGTAATTTTTTTAATGGATAATTCGGAAGGTCACCACAAATTTTTTTTTTTATTTTTTTTTAACTCGGACCGCTGAGCGAGACTTGCAACCGGTCATTTCCGGAAATGATGATTAATATAAAATTCACTTTGTCAGAGATTTAAGTGCTTATTAAGTGCAATAGTTTCACGAGCAAAATAAACTGCTAATGAGCAATTTCAACTGAAAATATTTGGCCAAAGTTTTCTTGCGTCTTAATTAAGGGTGTCAATCTGCACTTTTTAAGCACATGATCAAGATCAAGATCATTAAAATTTTCTTGTAATTCTATTACTTAATAATTATCTCCTCCGAAATAATTTTTCTTTTATTCGGTTTATTTTTGTTTTTTTTTTCTGTCAACTTTAAATCTAAATTAGCGTCGATCAAATTCTCATTTGCATCTTTTGTAAAGTCAATTAATTATCGGAACTACGCGCAAAAAAACTATGGAAATTTTATGGGATTATTTCGTAGGTATTTGTACCAGTTTTTAAGTGCTTAGAAAGTGCAGAATGACACACTTGGTTTAAGACTTAGGCTAAGAATTTCAAGTTGACTTGTCTCATCAGCGGTTTGTTCTGCTATTGAGTCTGTTGCCCTTACTGAGCACTTAAATATTTGAGAAAAAGTTTTTTATAATAATTATTATATTTGGAAGTGACCGGTAACAAGCTCAGCAGTCCCAGTTAAAACAAATATTTCATTTCGGACGAGAGAATTATTAAGTAATAGAATTACAAGAAAATTTTAATGATCTTGATCTTGATCATGTGCTTAAAAAGTGCAGATTGACACTCTTAGTTGAGACGCAAGAAAACTTTGGCCAAATATTTTCAGTTGAAATTGCTCATTAGCAGTTTATTTTGCTCGTGAAACTATTGCACTTAATAAGCACTTAAATCTCTGACAAAGTGAATTTTATATTAATCATCATTTCCGGAAATGACCGGTTGCAAGTCTCGCTCAGCGGTCCGAGTTAAAAAAAATAAAAAAAAAATTTTGTGGTGACCTTCCGAATTATCCATTAAAAAAATTACAGGACAAGAAATTTTTACCGATTTCTAACTGTTCTTAAACTGCCGATGTCCATTTTGGTTCAAAGTGCAAGAAGAAATGTGGCATTTTGCCATACACAATCAATATATTCAATTTTAAGACGTTTAATTTTTAAATTTTTTATTTTATGTTTCGTGTTTTAAAAAGCACTTAATTAGCACCTAATTTAAAGATTATTTAATCCTTGTTTTTTGTTTTTTTTTTCTTATGGGTCAGCTAGGTTGTTAAAGGCTGGCTGGCCCAAGGTTTTTCGTAAATATTTCAAAAAGGGTTAGTGCACCTAATTTTTGTTTTGCGCACCTAAATAGCACCTAAAATGCACCTAATTTTGAAATAAATTTCGACAAATTTCTCCACTTTGGGTCAGCCACCTTGATGGAGGTTTATATAGACACATAATAAAGATTGCAATAGAAGTAGCTTAATGCTTGAGTACTTGCCTATTATATGTAAAAAGTATCATAATCGACCAGAAGATCCTTGTATACAAAGTAGACTAAAGTCGAATATAATGATCTATCTTTTTAAAGTTCAATTTTTGCTCATTTTATATATACATATAATAAAACTGTAACTGATCGCTGTCTGTACATGGTAAATATATTTATACAGGGGGCGGTTTTATATGCAAGAGAACCCAAGATAATGTTTTTTCATTTTGGCTATTTGTATTTGTATGTTTGTTAACGCTAATCTCAGGAAAGCTTAAACGATTTGGATGCAGTATTTAGGAATTCTGATTCTGATGGACTTCACTTAACATTAATTGTTTTTTTTTCATTTAAATCGGTTAACAATTGAAAAAAAATTCAATTTATGTCAATCACGTAATATGTACAAATAGAGCTCAGGTTTATATGATTAATTATATTAAATAGAGTTCAGCTTAGGTTCAGTTGAACTCGACGCGTGGGTAGCACGAGAGTATGGGGTGCGGTAGGCGCTAAGACACCCAATGCGTCGTTGTTGAACATATCGAATGTACGAATCTCTGCTTAATGCAGAGATGTAACATTTGATATTCGAACAATAGTTTTAATCAATGAGAGCAGGTAAGTTTATTATAATATTATATGCGATGACCATAACATGTATGTATGAGCAAGTTAAGGGTAAGAGATACACCTGCTACATATAAGATTTATTGTGTCCTCCTTTACTTGCTATATTTCTGATGATTTCTCAGACTTATAGCAGCGCTACCAGTCCTATCTTCCTTAGAAAGTTTAGGATATCATTGGGTTTCAAATTGGGTAGTTCATCCTTTTCTATTTCGTATGCATTCTGAGAGTATGTGTATTGAGGTTTCATCCTCTACCTCACAGAATCTGCAGTTTGCTTCATCTACCAATGCTAGTTTCTTCATGTGTCCTCTTGATCGGCAGTGCCCGGTTAGTATTCCTGTTATAATTCGGAGGTTATTCTTACTAAAGTCAAGACAGCTGAGAGATCTCTTCTGGTTATAGTTTCCCTGAAGCGTCTTCGATTGTATTAGTCCATCTAGATCATTCCAGTTCTTGGATTTTTCGCTATCCATTTTTTTCTTAGTTTTTCTAAAGTTGTACTACTGCTGTTTCCACAGGATCGTTCTGGTCCTAGGTATGGGGTTTCAGCTTCTTTTTTGCCAGCTTGTCTACTGTTTCGTTTCCTTCTAATCCTATGTGTCCTGGAACCCATAGGAGGGTAACAGTGTTATTCTGTCATAGTTCGTTAAATTTGACTAGGCATTCCCAGACTATCTTTAAACCGATTGTATCTGAGTTCAGAGCTTTGATGGCTGTCTGACTATCTGACATGATCACAATCTTCTGTCAACGATAGTTCCGTTCAATATTAAATTCTATACATCTTTCGATGGCACGAATTTTCGCTTGAAAGATGCTTGGGTACGCACCCAGGCTTTCTGAGTATTTTGTTCTAGGTCCAAAAACCCCTGCTCCTGTTACTTTATCTGTATTGGAGTTGTCCGTATACCATTTTATGGCGTTTTCTCTTCTAACAATCTTAAAAGAGTTTCCAATTTAAAACTTTCTAGCAATATTTTGTTCCAATGTTTAAATTATAAATATATTTTTGTAGTAATTTAATTTTGATTATTTTTTATTTAATGCTGAGCTATTGTTTTATCAATACAAACTTTAATTATAACATTGACTCACCTAATTTTTAGATAAATTTTAATAAGTCATCTAAATCGTTAAATAATAAATTTATTGTTGCTTTAAATTATAAATTTATTAAAAATAATTTTTATCAAATTTACGTTATTTCACAGTTAGTACCCTATATGACTAATAATCGAAAATCTCTTTAATTATATTATTTATTATAAGTATTCGTAGAAGTTCTTATCATGATTCAAAAATCATTACAATTATTATTAATTAAATTAAAAAGTAAGAATTATAAGCTGATAATTTTAGTGGCATTAAACAAACGACAGCTATTAGAAAATTAAACCAAATCTAAAGATCCAAATCCAAGCCTTCTCGTAACATGAGCCATGTGAACCACACCGACCAGAGCAATGGAAGTACCTAATGCTTGTACTTACCCCCCTTGACATATTTGTTAAGGAGCATCGCTTTCGCCCGATTGGTATCGAATCCACTGTAGGGACCGACACCCATAGGGACAGTATGTGGAGGTGGACACGGATGCCGTCGTACCAAGATTTGTCTCTGGCAAAATCTACAAAATATTGACAGATAAGACACCAGACCCCAACGTAGTGAAAGTCCGAGCGACTATACGGATGGATAAAAAACGCAGCAAGGTGTTGGATGTGGAATTTACTCTAGATCCTTGAGCCTGAAAATGAAATGGGTAATGGGACAGACACCCACTACTGACCTTGAATAGACCACGTATCACTTCAAGTTTAGTACTGGAATGTCACCAAACTTTTACTGAGGCCAGCCAAAATAACACGGTCACTTAGAGCTGGATCAAAAAACATAGGAACTCTAAAGGCAATTGTATTGTAGACAATTTAGCAAGGAGGGCTGCGGGCTACAAATATGTTAGCCCTCGCCCATCTACCATGCTAACAATGTCCGCTGTCGTAAACCTTATCAAACAGCATTTTTAGCTAAACTTTAAACAGTGCTGTGATGAAACATGGAACTGTAGACTGGCAGGGAGTTATTACCTAATCTTGGCGAGTAAAGAAAGAGAACAACTTATCTATGAAACTAATACCATTTTTGTAACTCTTAGTCATCATACATAATTAGGCTCTTAACTAGATTCCTCTAAAGCCGGCTCCACACATGCGTATACGAATATTCGCCAATTGTACGAATATTTGGAGCAAATAATTGTGTCTGAATATTTGCTTTTGTCTACCATCCACACATATTACTTTAAAAAGCGAATATTTGTATTCGAATAAAAATATGGAAAATATTCGGATTCGGAGATTCTACTTGTTTATATGAATTGGATGACGTTTTATCTTTAAAAGCAAAAACATTTATTTAGATACATTGAAACAACTTTAAACATACAAGGTATATTGCAATATTTCTATTCCTATGGTCAGGATGGTGGGGATCCCAAAGGCACGGTTTAGCTTGATAGCCTTCCAAAAAATTTGTAACTGCTTCATTTGTCCACACCATGTCAACTATCACTATTTTTAGCAATTCTATCACAATACGAAACAAATCTAACTTAAAAAATGTGTTGACATTCAAGACGAATGTGTGGACGGTAGTGCGAACACAGACAATACGAATATTCGTGTGCTTTTATGTGTATCAAGTACCGACTCAAGACGGAAAACATTCGTGTTCGGAGAAATACGCTGAATATTCGTCAACGAACACGAATATTGTATCCACATATGCGGTATTTTTCGCAAACACCGATTATTCGTTGACGAACAACGCAAGTGTGGAGCCGGGGTAATAACAAAAATATGTAGGTAAAGTAATATTCGATGTTACCCCATATCAAAAAAAAGTAAATAAGATTTTAACGTATAGCCGTTTCTTCTTTTTTTTAAATCAATATTTGAATCACGAAGACTATCTATACTTCATGATTTGAATAATGCAATTTGGAGTCAATGGTTATTATTTGACACATTTTCCAGTTAATAATTTTTTTATTGTTAGATAAACAACCCTGTTCAATTCAGCTTATTTTTGTGGTTATATCACTAGGCAACGTATCTCCCTATTTTAGTAGAAGTAATTTTTTAATCAGTCGTTGATTCAGATACAACAATGGTGTAGTCAATTCTCAGCGATTCGATCTTGTTAACAATAACAACTCAACAACTTTCTCTAGTTAAACGTACTTTTTTTATTCACGGTTTCACTTCATTTGATTTCAATGAATGAAGTCAGTAATGTAAGAAATTAGAAAAACTAATTCCGCAAAAATAAGTATCTGTTGTTTATTGTTGGTGTTTCAAAACTAAACTTAAATTCTCAAACCTTTATTGCTTGACGTTGCATAGCAATATAAATAGCAATGGCAGAAAAAGTAAACAGTGTCAAATTTAGATTTTTCATATTTTGTCTTGTTATTCAAAAGAAATTAAATAAACTAGCTGTTTTACCACAGAAGAAGTTCTCATTCAATTAATAAAGGAGATCCTGGTCCAGATCTGATTGAATTCGAGATAACTTCATTCTGTTGGGAATCAAAGGATTATAGTCTTCTGCGGTTCCGAAATAGTTGTTTACACTACGAGCGGTAGAAAATACAAAACATACTTACTTCCTCAAGGATTTTAAACTGCTATATTATTTGTATATAAAATTAAATTTGTAACGTTGATAATTTTGTAAGGTGCATTCCACGATAAATCGTTGCTTCCATTAAGATTCCGTGACTCGGTCCCATTGCGTAACTAACAGCTTGGCGATAAAGTTTAAAGAGTCAAATTTCACATAATTTTATATGAGCCAAATGCTCATTGCACATTATGTAATTTTTCTCATTAATTGTTTATTATAAAAGAGGTGTTAATATCTAGTTTGTCGTTAAATAAAATCTCTATACCTATAACTGTCTTTGGCGATAATTTGGTTTAAAAGAAAGGGGAATTTATTTAACGATAAATTCGGAATCAACACTTATTCATTGTTAAAGTTTTGGATAGGCCATCTATTTAATAATTTTGTTACAGGATAAGCAAAAACTGACTTATTTTGTGTATAATTTGTACAAATATAAAAGCGTTATTTTTTCATATATGTATTTTGTTTGATAAAGTTGCAGTATATGATGAAATATAAAAAAAATTATGCTAATTTTATTTTTATTGCTTAGTTTTATAATTAATTTTCAACAAGTAAATGTATCCATAATAACGTTTATTAATTATACCTGACACGAGGTCTGGCAATTAAGTTACGATAAGGTCTTTATTTCGGATTTTTTTACAATTTTTCATTTTTCTTATTCAATATAGGTACCCCATTGACTGTTGAGTAGCTGCGTCGATTTTGTTTACGTTCTTTATAGACCCTTTACGGATTCCTTTTAAGCAGGATTTGGTTTTTAGGAACAGGTAGAAGACATAGTCTGGCGAATAAGGCACGTGTTTCAAGTCTGTGACCAAATAGTCCTTGACAGATAGCGCATTATGAGCCGCCGTGTTGTCTTTATGTAGAATCCAGAAAATCTCATTCTACATTCTTTTTTTGCGAACTTTTTTCGGAATCTTCAGAAAACGTCTATATCAGTATTGATTAACTGTCTGACATTGTGATACCCATTCCATGTGGACTACACCCTGTATATTAAAAACAATAAACATCGTCGCTTTTTTGGCTCTCGGGGAGTTTAGAGGCTCTCATTGCATTGCCTCTTGGTTTTAGGGCCGTATTAAAAAATCCGAAATTCGTCACAAGTTATGACCCTTGAGAAGAAGTTTTATTTGATAATTACAACGGGATTGTCTGCTGCAACTGGCTGGAATTTTAACCCAAGGTCAAGGGATATATTTAGAACACAATGTTTTTTAAAAAAAATCAGTCTCAGAACTTAATTGTCAGACCTCGTATACCTATTATAACAGTAATTGCAATCCGACTACTTAAGAGTAGGTATTCACAACTGGGTTTTATTGCAGTTATTAGTAAGTCAACTACAACTTCAACTTCTTGAGTACGTGCAGCCGCTGCATATTGTGAAAAGCCACATTTGAATTTTATTTGTGTTACATTGTTGTGTCTTGTTGAAATTTTGGTGTATCTGCTGGTTGCTATTATTATTATTATTTGAATTTTGAAAATAAGATTTCGTCTAATTTATTATATTTTAAGAATATATAATTAGGATTGAAGAAATCTTTGTCTGTAATTTTTACTAAAATGATTTGGCGTGAAATGTATATATAAGTAGTTATATAATAGTTATCTGTTGAAGTGTTTTTACCATGCATTAGAATGACGGTATTGAAACATTTGTGTTTACTGTGATCAAGCCACAACGTTTTTACTTCTTGAGCCTGCCTGGGGTTATCAAATACTGTGGAGAGATCGACAAAGATGCACACTGTAGGCTTAAACGAGCAGACGTCAGAAAGAAGAAGTTGGAAAGAAATGTTGAATCATTTTAGATTTTAAGACCGTGTTAGTGTCAGTTCCTAATCGACGTTATTCTTAT
This sequence comes from Altica lythri, assembly GCA_964028335.1. Lineage (NCBI taxonomy): Eukaryota > Metazoa > Arthropoda > Insecta > Coleoptera > Chrysomelidae > Altica > Altica lythri. Next base: position 56,295,090 of record OZ034805.1, on the reverse strand, counting down.
TCTTATTGTTCGTAAGAGTGCTTTTTAAACACAAACTACTTCCGTTGTTATGTAGTTTGTTTATTAATATAGCCCTACGTTGTGCAACGTGGTGTGTGTCTCTTGCTAGGGGCTGGGTTGTATGGTTTTGTGGTTGAATTTTACTGGTAGTGTTGTCCAATAGAGCATTGATCTTATAAAGAGTCTCCGATCTACTTTACGGTGGATTCTTAGATTGGAATAGGGATATCCTTCTTCAGTTTTTGGTAATGTTGTAGAAAAGAGTTTGAAAGCAACATTTTCATTAATGTAAAGTGTCTTTCTATTGTGTAGTGGTTGAATGTTACCGGTAGTGTTGGCCAATAGAGCGTTGAGCTTATAAAGAGTACCCGATATACTTTACGGTGGATTCTTAAGTTGGAAAGGGGGGTTTTCTTCTTCGAATTTTGGTAATGTTGTACCAAATAGTTTTAAAATGACATATTGGTGAAAGATTCAGGATCCAACATTTTTGGACGTTATTGGATAATAAGAAATTGCTCTGACAGTAGAAAGTATAAAATTACTTCACCAGATTTCTAGTAGCACTCTTCTATGGGTTAATTACTTACCTGTTAATCTCTTTTCTTTTTTGTTCCATTTTCAACTCAAATTATTCGTTACAGAAATGTGTACTTACAGTATAGTTGAATCACACTGTAAAACACTTTCTTATAACCAATGTCTGTAAAATAGTTATCGTTTGCACGGTAATCGCTGTAGGTGGGCTCAGACGATATGACATTTAAAACCTGCATTTTGAAAGTGCCAGAAGCACGTACAATCTCTATAGCGATCATATTTAGCGACGTGACCTGTTATTCAAACCCAAACGAAGTAATCTAATACAGAATACAACTACAATTTTGCTTATTTTTCATTAAATTAAACTCTGCTTTACTATAAAAAATTAACAAAAAACCTTTATTTTGATAATGGCAAGCATTTTTTAGGTATAAGAACACAATTTCTAGTTTGACTACTTGTTCTTAACACTTGTTTAGATATGAGAAGAATATAAAATGCGATTTCACACACACTTGCACATTTTATGAAGCCACAAGTTTATTACTTTTTTTACACAGTAAACATTAAAAGAAAATAATACATAACTAGTTAGATTAAAACAAAAAAAAAACAGGCTCTGCTAGTCTGCTTCTAAAATTGCATGAGAATGTATTTTGTGAGTCTCAAGGTTAAGTCCTAAGATTTCATAACGGCGCCGGCGTGAATATGTTTATTATTTACAAAACCCAATAGTTTAAACATAATACTAAATTCACCAATTGCCAAAAAGTATTGATTTCAAAGACATAAGACATAACAGTTACATTATACATGGTAAACTAGAAAAGTTAAAAAAATATTCTGTAATCAAAAAAGGTTCTGGATCTAAATGAAAGTGGTGAGCTGTGTTCTACCAGCACTTTGATTTGCAGACATTACATAATATCAATGTAATCCACCAGGATTTATCAACATAAATTTCCGGATTTGAAACAAATTACAGAGGATATACTCACTCCACTGTATTATTCTCTTCATTACATCTCAGCTATACGTTTTAAACTAAAGAGTTCAAAGAGTTGTAGTCAAGGATCAGTTACGATTTCCACAAATATAAAATTCTGTTTTTCATGACATTATATTTTATTGCTGTGTCCACGCCATAACAAGTCTACAGGGAGTTTCATACCTTTATTTGATGATAAAATTCCGGTGATATGTTTCTTTGAGCAGTCTCTTCATTCTTTGTTGGGTTTTGGATAAATTTGTTTAGATTTTTATGCATTTAAAAAGTTACTGATCTTCATTTTGTATAAGACTGACTACTAGAGGAAACTGATGGTAGCGTACCTATCTAATTTTATGGCGCATTCGTACCGCTTAACACTAATGTATTTTTCTCATTTATCTTTTTTCAAATTTTTACGATTTTGTCTCTTTTTTTTATTGTTTTCAATGTTCTTTTTTGTTTTGTTGTTTTCATCATATTTTCTCGTTAGTTTTTAGGTTTTTATTTTTTTTTTTTTGTTGTATTTCGTACTTAACTTAGTAAGGATTGCTCGTTTAAATCTACGAAATATTTACTACGCCACCTTGCGGTGGCGTCATAACACTTAATTAAGGAAGAAATGCTCGTTTATTTTTCGTTTTTTTTTTACTTAAGTTCATTTATAAATCGAAACACAAACACCAACTAATTTTTTCGCAACCTAGATGTTGAATAATTTAGAAATCAAAACAAAGCACCTTCCACTGGGCCTCTATACAACCTATATGTCAGAACAAAATGTTTATAGAGAGTTATATCAATTAACTTACGCCGCAGTCTATTAGGAATTCGTAGAACTGTCACATAAATAAGTGCAATAGTAATTAAAAAATATTGATAAAATTTATCTTTTTAAATGAAGTATTTATTAAAAATTTCTTAAAGATCTTTAAAAAACGCTTATAATCAATCTAATTTCGTTGAAGTCATATTCGTCTCAAGAACACCTCAAAAACAAACAGGTCAGGTTACTCAAAATTTTCGCAGTCTTTAATCATTTCAAGAAAAATCAGGTTTCCGCTCGTCCCACAGGTGCTGCAAAAATAAGATACTTGTCAAACTTGACTAAAATTTTATGAGCAGAAAGGTTTTACGATTTAGATGTGTCACGAGCAAAGCTCGGTCATCCAGGTATTTATATTAATATAGACTATACTAAGCATAAAACAACTTTTGGAGACAACATATCTGCGCTCTTTCATCTTGAAATTCTTTATTATTTGTCCAGATTGATATAGATTGATTTAGATAAGATAGTTTTATGATTTTTTTTTAAGTGTATCTGTTTTCTAATTTATTTTTTTTCATTTCAGATGAATCCGGAGTCACCGAAGCTCATTCATCGCCTATGCTGGCAACTCCCAAAACTGGAGGAAAAAGTCCGGTAACTTCGGTATTAAGACGTAATGGTTCAAGAGTTAGTCAAGACTGGCAAAATGATGAAGAATTTGATAGACTTGCTCATGGAAGAGCGAGCTTATCCACTCTCGGGGTAAGTTATAAAATAAGTACCACTTATGATGATCAGTTTTCGTCTAAAAAAATAAAGTTTTCATTAAAAAAAATCTAAACTAAAATAGTTTTTGGTATTTCACTTGCTGTTTAAAGGTAAATTCATTTCACTTTTCCTTTTTTGGTTTAACGCTGATCTTGGTGAATTAACTAACATCTTAACTGTAGAAGTTTACTAATCCCAGGCAGATCATTTTTATTTTAAACTAGCTGACCCAGCGAAATTCGTACCTCATTCGAGACCCAATTGTCTTGCAGTGACGTCATTGTGACGTAAATGCAAGTGGAACCAATGCGAAGTTCGAATAAATGATAGTTGCCATGTTTAACTTACTATCTTTGTCTTATTAACGCGCAATGAAAGAGATAGTTTTAAGAAAAATGTCAACACTGGAGAACATTATTAAGTGTGCTAGTGCCGCTTGACAACTTATTTGTATCAGTAAACCCGTCTTTGACCACTAATAAAGTTTGTAATAGAAATTTTAAACACCTTTAGCTGCAGTTTTAATTAAGGCGGAAACATACTATCAAAACGTGACACGACGCCACGCCACCCGACGCATGTTAGTACCTCTCAATTCCATATATTTAATACAGTTAGAAGCACATAGACAACACGCTATGTGACCACACGCCGCAACATAAATATATGGACTAACATGCGTGGCGTCGTGTCACGTTTTGATAGTATGTTTCCGCCTTTATTTTCATTTTATTGTTAATAAATCTTCTTCTTTTTCTTATTTTAAGACAATGTCTTGTTTTTTCAGTTGTACCTAGCCTAAGTTGTGTGTTCTGTGCCCAGCTTTTGTACCATCGTTTGGAAGGTGTTCATGGTGGTCTGCACGGTTTCTTGTCTCTTGCGATTTTAGCTAGTCGATTGTTAGGCATTCTGTCTCTTCTTCTTGTTCTGAAACATCTTGCAACATCTTGTATGTCACAATGCGATCTGATGTTGCTGCATCTTACTCTGTCCCTAAGGGTTTTTCCCACAATTGATCTTAGCGTTTTTATTTCAGTTGTTCTGAGCAGTTTCTTAGTAGCGGCTGTTTCTGCTCGTGTTTCTGTAACGTACACATGTCTTGTTAATTCGCTTCTTGCTTCCGATACTTATAAATTTATTCCTCCATATTACACCGCTAAGGTATCTTGATACCCTAGCTGCGCCAATGTGTTCGAACTTCTTCTTTCAGGTTTCTATTACTTGTGATATTAACAGCTATACCCTGGCCGCTGAAAAGATGGAATTCAAAGATTCTTAATCAGTGAATACGGGCATCTGAACGGCTTAATCTTACGATGTAACGCCTTCTAAACTGCAGTAAACTAAGCACAGATTAGACTGTACTCATACCAAAGATGATATAAACTGTGGGCTGAAATAAGGAGTACATTTGTCTCGTGATCATTCCATCTTTTCGACGGCCAGACTATAGGTATTTAAAGGACATGATCTGTTCTATGCTTTTATTGTAGATCGCTCATTTGCACCTTTTTTGGTTCTCGATATATTGTGCTGAGAGACTTTATTTTCTGGACAGAAATCATCATGTTTACTTTCTTTAAAACTGTTTTAAATCTGTAAAGTAATATTTGTAAATTATTCTCATCTTCCAATATTATTTCCGCGTCGTCAGCAAAGCAAATTATTTTAAATTCTTTCGTACCCATCTTATATACTTTTACCGCAGATTTTACTTCTTTAAAGATCTTATCCATTAGGACATTAAATAGTATTGGGCTAAGACTATCCCCTTGCATGATTCCTGTTGAAACTTGTTTTCTTTTGGAAAGTTTGTTGTTTGCTTTCAGAAAAGTACTGTTTCCGATGTACATTTTTCTAATAATTTCAATTATTTTGGGGTTATAATTTCTGACCTTTAATATTTTTAAGACATCGCTAGGTCTAACACTATCGAATGCTTTGTTAAGTCAATAAAGCCCATAAAGACAAGTTTTGTTATACTCAATTGATTTTTCCGCTATTTGTCTTAAAATTAATATTGCATCTGTGGTGTATCTATTTTGTCAAAACCCCTGCTGTGTTCTTCACTGGTACCAGTCTGTAGAATTTCTTCGGCTAAAATTTTTGTGAAAAACTTTGAAGGTGCGTTTAACAAACTAATGCCTCTATAACTTTGTGATTCCATCTTTTCTCTTTTTTAAAAATTGGGATAATTATACTCTGTTTCCACAAATCTGGCACCTTAGATATATTATATATATTACTAGCTGTACCCGGCGCGCGTTGCTCTGCCAATAACTAAAATAACTTTAAGAAAAATAAAAGAGAAGAAGAGATAGAGAAGGAAAAAAGTTTATAGTTTTGTTTTACTTATCGCACCAAAAATATATTTTTCGAACGAATTCGTATAGATATCTATTAATCAGTATTGAATTTGATACATGGAAGCGCTATCTGGTGGTAACTTCCATTAATAGGAATATCATATTCATCTTTACCCATTAAAAATACATTATTATACCGATTTTCATGACAATCGGTTGAACGGGGCAGAAGTTGCTACTCTGCAGCGCCCCCTGGTGGCGAGTGGCATCAATGAGCATATCATACAAACCTTCTCCGTAAAAAAATACATATACATACCAATTTTCATGACAATCGGTTGAACGGGACAGAAGTTGCTACTCTGCAGCGCCACCTGGTGGCGAGTGACATCAATGAGCATATCACACAAACCTTCTCCGTGGAAAAATACATATGTACACTAATTTTCATAATAATCGGTCCAGTAGTTTTTGAGTTCATGGAGTACATACAGACATACAGACAAACATTCATTTTTATATAATATATAGATTAATTAATATAGGTAATACTGATATTTTCTTTTATTGAAATAAGCTGGATACACAACAATTGGTTTGTTTATGATAATACTGTTGCTAGTGCGCGTATTAAACGTGACTTTAAAACGAGCAACTTAGCATTCGGATTAATTTATTGTTTCTAAATACATCTGTAAATGTCCCATAAGCGAATGTTGTCATTTCAAAAAGGTCACTGCGGTCAGAACCCACGCATGACTAGATTTAAAATACAACTGAAACTGAAACCTATTGAAATATTCCTCCTACTATAAATTTATTTATAAACGTAATTAAATTAATTTCAATTTGATATTTCTGCATTACATTTTTTATAAACCCTTAATCTATTGTATGCGATTCTAAATAGCTTAAAATCAAAGCGGTAGGTTTGCGAAAGAACGTTTTAGAAAAAACGACATTTTGTCCCAAAATTTGCACATTGGCCTAAGGGTTAAATAACGAAAAAAAAACGGTTTTTATAAATTATAGAAATTATTAACCGACTTAAAAAAAGGAGGCATATATCTTCGGTATTCAGAATCCCATTGGAAAAATTCTTTTTGTATCCAAAGAGTACAGAGTCCGTGTGGTCCCATAGAAAGTTGGTAAACGTCGTGTCATCAATGTGGAAGATATTCCAGAGAACATCTCAAAAATCAACAGATTAAGATCTGGAGTTACGGTAATATGTTATAGGCGACTAGTGCGTTTGTAACTTTTTATTAAAGGAGTAAATCATGATATTTGTTGGTTCTTAAACATTCAATATGGCGATTTTTATATGACCTACTACTACCTATTCAACATTACAATTTGTTTTAAAATTGGTATCCGGAAGGTTTTGAAAATAGTACCGACATCATGAATTTGCACGCACATCTACACAACCGACTTCAAAAAAGGATGAGGTTCTCAGGTACTAAAACTAGATTTCGAATGTTAGTAACTTAAATCTTTTACATAAATTGGAGCCGACTTCAAGAAAATCGAAATCAGATGTCTAGTTGCTTCCATTTTTTTCAAGAAACAAAGATTTTATTTTTTGCGGCATTTTTTTAAGTTCTTAAAATGGACTATTAGTCGTTAATGTAATTTATAACGTAACTCTTACTCTTAGCAACAAATAAATAAAACCTAAACGCGCCGTAATCTCTATGTAATGTTTTCGTAAGAAATCATCAATTTTTTTTATAATAGTTTAATGTTACTCTTAGAAAACCATTGTTAATCTATATTTTATTTGTTCAGGCACGTTCAGATTCAATGGCGAGCGTGTACTCTGGAGCTGGTGAAGGACGATACGGAACAGTAGCTGTAAAGGGTCAGGTTGAATTTGGACTTCAATATAATTATAAAGCAGTAGCTTTGGAGATCCAAATTAAACAATGTAAAGATTTAGCTCCGGTTGACACAAAGAGGAATCGATCAGATCCTTATGTTAAAGTAAGTATTTACTTTTAAACAAATCCGTGTTAAAACAAAAATATAACTTATCTAATTTTTAGGTATATTTGTTACCCGACAAATCGAAAAGTGGTAAACGAAAAACAAAAGTTAAAAAACACACACTTAATCCTGTATTCGATGAATGTCTGAAATTCCACATGTCCTTGAATGATTTAGAAACAAGAACTCTGTGGTTAACAGTTTGGCATTCTGATATGTTTGGTCGAAATGATTTTCTTGGTGAGGTCATGATGACTTTAGAAAATAAAGTTTTCGATGATCCTACACCGAAATGGTACAATCTTCAAGAGAGGGTAAGTAAACTTATTGCTTATTATGCAAAATGATTTTTTGTCTCTATAATTGTTTACCACACTAATTGTTTATAAAAATTCACCTTTTTAGTTTAATATTTATTAATATGGGACCCTACTGTAATAATGGAGTAATTGATAAGATTAATAGCGAGCTCTATAATTGTTTACCACACTAATTGTTTATAAAAATTCACCTTTTTAGTTTAATATTTATTAATATGGGACCCTACTGTAATAATGGAGTAATTGATAAGATTAATAGCTAGATAAAGAATAATTATATTCATTTTTTTTTTAGACGGAACCATTCGAAGATGCACCATCATATAAAGGAGATGTGTTAGTGTGTTTGAAATTCATTCCCCCTGACATGACAGTTCAGAAAAAAGGAAAACGATCGAGAGGAGCTCTTCATGTATTAGTTAAAGAGGCAAAATGTTTGACAGCGGTCAAAGCAAATGGTTCATCTGATCCATTCTGTAAAAGGTAAGAAAATAATTAACAACATACTACACAATTAATTATAAAAGTTATGTAAAGACAGCAGTCGTTGGCAAAATAATTGCTAGTCACAAAAATACAAAGACCATAAACTCAACAAATTGTGTAAAAAGCCCCCATAAGTGTTTCAATATTAACAATTTTATACAGAAAATTAGTTGTGCCAATGTTTATAAACTTCATAATATAATTTTAAAAAAATTATTCTTGGTAAAATTGTATTTTCTGCTTTGGTTCTAAATTAAGGCAATCCTCAGTGTTTAAAAATACTTCTTGAACTTAAAAGGTTAAACGTAAATACTCCAGCAAAAGGAAAAAGACAAAGAAGAAACATAGTTACATATACCTGCCAAAAGTGGTAACGTATTACATATCAAAACCAAAGGAAAGAGAAAAACAAGAAAACATGAAGAACATGCTAAAAACACGAAATATTTATCCAGGAGTTAAAAAGCAAAAGCCAATATATTAAAAAAGTAAAGTAACAACAAGCGAAGAAAAAGAAATATTAACAAAATGCAAAGAATGATATGCAGAACTATTAAATCACAAAGACATTTATAGAACTAAACCACACCGAGGTAACCGAGAATTTTACAATATTAGACAAAGCTGCAAAGAATGTATAGGAATTCTGATGGATCTAAGTTAGTATAGTGGGAAATTGAAAAAAGGAGTATATAGATTTGAAAACAGAACACGGGTTACTTAGTAGGGAAGAGGAAAAGAAGGAATATATGGATTTGAAAAGGTACAAACTTTTACTTATCTATGTGCAGTATTTACAAGAAAATCGAACATTAAGAAAGAGATACAGTCGTGGATAACAGTAGAAAATATATCTGTATAAGAAAGCAATTCAACCCACAGTAACCTATGGAAGCGAAACATGGACATTGACAAAAAATGAACAAAATATACTTATTCGAAATATGGAAAAAATCCTGAAAAAATATATGGAGCAAAAATAGAGAACATTTGGATAAGAAAAAAACATTCCAGTCCAGAAAGAATGACGTACATCATAGTGCTAAAAAGAATACTGAATCACACAATGGCATTAAAAAGAAAGACCGAGAAGCAGGAGCAAGAAAAAGACTAGCAAAAGTTAGGATTGAATAGATGAAAAGAAAACATGATTAACTAAAAGGAATGGAGAAAAATAATATATCAAGTTATGGGTCTTCTAGGCCTCTAATGCTAATAAATATTAAATGAGTTATCCCAATATGTGTTGAGGTTCTGATGTCATTGTACAGAACTGTTATCAAATATGTATACTTAGTGTAAATATTTAAATGTTACCTGGGTAAAAATACAATAATAATAACAATATTTGAAATAATTAGATAGAAACAGATGTTATACAATGTTTTTATTTATTTATTACTAGCTGTTGCCCGCGACGTCGTCTGCGTGTAATTCGAATAAAATCAAGGTCTTTATGTAAGCACACGCCTGAGTAGCTCGCAGATTGCAGAATTTTTTCAGACTTAAATGACATTTATCGTTATATTTTGGACAATTCACACAATATCTTTATAAATTATAGCCTATATGTTATTCTGATCTATAAGCTACATTACTGTAAAGTTTCATTAAAATCCGTTTAGTAGTTTTTGCGTGAAAGAGGAACAAACATCCATCCATACATCCATCCAAACAAACTTTCGCCTATATAATATTAGTAGGATAGGATTTATTTATTTGTTTTAATACCTATTATTAGTTTCGGTGGATTAACTTATTAACAATTCATTTATCTTAATCTGTGGTTATACTTAGATTTGGTTAATGATTTTTTATTTTTATTTTTAGTTACCTTCTCCCAGATAAAGGCCGAAGTTCTAAACAGAAAACACATATTGCAAAGCGTACCACTAATCCAGTATGGAACTATACCTTTATATACGATGATGTATCTTTACAAGAATTATCTGACCGATGTTTAGAACTAACTGTTTGGGATCATGATCGACTAGCTAGTAACGAGTTTCTAGGAGGCGTCAGATTTTCTCTAGGAACAGGTATTTATACTATTTTTAATTCGTGTATAACCGATTTCTTATTTTCTACTGGGAATTTTGATAAATTATATATATTCATTTTGCTTGGATATACTTGAAAATTCTTTTAAAGAAGAGTTCTTCTTCTTATTATTATGTGTTAATCCGATATGTTTAGCTCCCTTCCTGTGATATTGAGCTCCAACTTTCTTACCATCTTTTGGCTGGTCTGTCTACCGGTCTTCGCGTATTTGGTTTTTTCGACTTTGCTCATCTTTCTTCTGGCATCCCTTCTACATTGTATCTCCAACACCGATTGATTGTGCTAACCCATCGTATCACATCTTGTATACCCAGTTCCTCCCTGATTTCCTATTCTTTGTTTTTCATGTTTCAGCTCTGGTTTCTGTGGCGTACGTATAGGTCTTACGCATGTTTTGTATATTCTCATCTTGATTTTTGCAGCCATTATTTTGTTTCGCCATATGGTATGCGCTGACACTTGTTGCTTTTAAGGATTGTGTTCTTGTTTCTTCCATCAGATTTCTCTCACTTGATACCTTTACTCCCAGGTAGTTGAATCTGCTCACTTGAATCAACAAAAAAGATGAATATGGATATGTTGAACTTTATCGATTTTTCTATCATTTGACGTAATATGAATATTGTGTCCACCGTTGATCTGTTGGACCTAAATCCTTGCTGTTCTTCGGATATTGGCACCTTTTTCATGATTTTTTGCAATAATTTTGGTAAAAAGCTTAAGGACCGAGCTCAGTAGCGTTATGTTTCTAAATTTATTTGGGTTTTGTCTATCTCCTTTTTTATATATAGGAATAGCTATGCTTACTCTCCATTGGTTTGGTATAGTCCCGGATGTAATCATCTTTTTAAACAGGCTGGTGACTTCTTTCTGAAGTTCCATTCCCTCACACCTGTTATGTTCATTATTGATATTGTCGACACCAGTTTTTCGGTTTTTCAACTTCTGTATTGTCGCTTGTACCTCCTCTATTGTTACTTCAGTCTCAATATTGTCATTTGGAAGGATCTCTATTGTTAGATTTTATTTTTTAAATACCTATGTATTGGTCTCGTCAAAAATCATCAGTTTGGTTTTCTTAGGCACAGATCTACAGAAGAAAACTTATGAAACAGATATCATGGAGTCGGTTGAAAGGGGTGTACAAGTAGATTCCTCTATACAGGTTTTAGACAAGATTTTGAAAGGGCTAATTTTGATTATTATTAATTAAGCTTAGAGCTACTGGTTTTTCGTCCTCCTTGGTGGGATGGTTCGTTTCTAGAGGGTCGTTCACATAGTGTTAAGATCAAAAATTTTACTTCAGTTAGGTTTCATGTTTCTTCCAGATTCCACAGGGATCACATTGTGCTCCTTTAGTTTTTATTCTATTTGTGAACACTAGGGAGAGATTGTCCCATTCTAAAGTTACCATGTTTGTAGATGACTTAAAGTTATATAGAGTAATAGAGAATCTTGACGAAATTCTGCATTTGGTGATGAAAGTGATTTGGATGAAATTTAGTAGTGGCCATTGCCAATAATCTATTATTGGGTAAGAGAAAATTAGAGTCATCTTATAGCACTAATGATAAGCCACTAAGTACTCTTAAATAACAAAGGATCTTGGGGTGAAGTTTGATAAGAACATTTTTAGATCATATCAACAAATTTGGTCTTAGAGGTTATAGAATGTAGAGTTTCATGATTAGAAACTTTAGTAAATTCCCCTAGGAGGTGTTAAAATTGTTGGATTGTTCATTGGTGAAGTCGGGTCTGGAATATGCTTCGACTGGGGTGTCCCCTTTTTATGTCTGTCATTCTGATACTATAGAGAGGGTACAACATCGTTTTTTGAGGTTTGCAGTATTTAAAAATAGAATTTCTGTGAAGGTATATCATAGAACAAATATATTGAACGAGTTAAATTTATAGTTACTTTGGAAAATAGAAGTGTGTTGTATGATTTATGCTTTATAACGTAGAGATTTATTGAATTTAATAAAGCTAAATTTTCCAATGCGTAACTATTCCTTATTAATTATCATAGTAGATGCAGATTTGCAGTGCAGCTATGACGATATTTTTTTGCTATACTTTTCATAGACTACATGAGACTTTAAACAATAATAGTGGTAATAACCTTCATGAGAATAATAAAAAGAATGCGTAATTTGTAATCCATGCTGTTCAGTACTTAATCCATCGCACAATTGTAATTTGGGACAGGACTCTCTGGATCTGGAAATTTGGGGAGGGGCGAGCTAGTGCTAAGCCAGCACTGAGGCCACATAGGACCCATTCTGCATCCTCCCGTGTGTAGGGATATCCTCATCTCAGGCTGTCACAAGGCCTAGTGATTTAAAACAGGTGATGAGGCTCCCGAGGGGATCTCCCTGACATCGGTTGGTGTAAGCCAGTACTCGCCCAACACGGATCTTCTGATTTCAGAAAAAGCATTATATGTTCTACTGTTTCATCTTCTTGTTCGCAGCCTCTGCATAGCGGCGATTCTGTTAATTTCATCCTAAAGAGATGTTGTCGTAATTGGCAGTGACCTGTTAAGACTTTGGGACAGGACTTTTAAGGCTGGAGTTTTAACTCTATATTAAAAGATGTCGATGCTCTTGATGATCGTCTAAATATATACTTTTCTAGATGGAAAACATGCTAGAAAATACTCCACCTAGTATTAAGCGATAATTCTGATACCGACATGATCACTCCCAGCGCATTATGCAAGAAAAGTAAAAGAATGATTAAACAAGCATTACGGTATAGATATATTGGTCGTTTGACCACCTTGGTAATCAGATATTAATCATTTAGATTTTACCTTTTGGGATCACCTTCTTCTTAAATTTCCATCCCTTATCGGAGGTTGGATATCATAATGGCTATGGTCACTTTGTTGGCTGCTGCTCTGAAAAGTTGTACTGCACTACAGTTAAACCATTCTCTAAGGTTCTTCATCCAGGAGATGCGTCTTCTTCCTATACTTCTTCTTTCTTGGATCCTTCCTTGCATAATAATTCTCAGCAGCTCATATTTTTTTTCCTCTGGTTATGTGACCCAAATATTCCAGTTTTCTTCTTTTTATACTGTTCATAATTTCTAGCTCTTTATTTAATCGTCGTAGCACCTCTGCATTGGTAATCCTTTGAACCCACTGAATTTTCAATATTCTTCTGTAGCACCACATTTCGAACGCTTCTATTTTTCTTATATGTTGTTTCTTCAGTGTCCAAGCTTTCATTCCGTATAGTAAGATAGAAAATATGTAGCATCTTAGAGCGGCAACTGAAGGTCTTTGTTTGTAAGCATTGTCTTCATTTTTATAAATGCTTGCCTTGCAGTTTCACCTACAACAATTAATCTACCGTGTTGAAATCAATACTCTTGAACAATTATTACCATTGATTAGGCTAATAAAATTCGTAATTATAAGAGGCATATTTTGAGCAGCTTTACTTTCTCTTTTTTTAAATTTCACTCTAATAAGATGTATGTCTAATAATACTTATTGATTACTTCAATCAGAAATGGAAAAGACATATTTTTTGTTCTATTAGCTTTTATAAATGAAAGTTTGTTTATTTTTTAGGAAAACATCTCGGAAAACCTGTGGATTGGATGGACGCTTCTGGACGAGAATTGTCGCTATGGAAAGATATGCTCGAAAAACCTAATTTTTGGGTGGAAGGTTGCCTTTCGTTGCGATCTACGTTAGAATCAAGAGGGTCATAACCTAAATAATAATAAAAAGTAATAAGAGTTTTGCGAGAGCATATTAAAAAGTGTTGAAATAATATCGATATTATTTTTGAATGTTTGTTAATGTTTTTGAACTTGTACATTAGTATAGAAAATGTGTTATCATTTTCAGATGTAAGTAAATTTTTATTACTATACATAGTTATTTAATGTAAGCCTTTTTAAAGGTATGTGTAACTCATATATTTTCTTATAATAATAAATGTTTTCTATGTTGTTTTTCTTTAATTCACATAAACATAAATCGTGACGTGACTGCAAGTGATCACCAGCTATCGCAACTGATCACAAGTGTTTGCAAGTGATCACAAGTGATTGCAGGAGATTACAAGTATTTTCAGGTAATTACAAGTGTTTGCAAGTGATCACAACTAATCACAACCAATTTCAAAAGATCATAATACTTACAGGGTTAAGAAAATTATGTTTCCCCTCCTAGGCTAATCATTCTTTCATTCATTTCAAGGAGTCATATGCGCAATCGATTAGTAATAATCCGAATAGTTACCCTACAAGTTTTGAAGGTTCCATATTCTAACCATGTTTCCACAAAATCGTTAATATAAAATAAAATAGATTATCAAAAAAAACACTTTAATTGTAAATTAAATACTTAAAATTAAATTTCAGAAAAGAAATAAGAGAAAATTGTTATTAATCGAAATAACAAAAAATTACAATTCTTAATACTATATCATATAGTTATATACTACACATATATATTAAAATTTGTTGGGATAAAAACTTTATCTTGATTCCGGTTTATTTTTTGGAGGTCTAAATGTTTTAATTTTTTTCGTCGACTTGTCTTTTGATTTTTTATTTGCTTGAAAATTTTGCCAACTGTTAACTCTGTTTTGTCTCGATTCCTAAAATTAATAATAATAAAAACACCTAAGTCTAAAATATTTACATTAATATTGTACTTATTTTTTGAGTTGATCTATTTTTATCATTTCATAAATAAATACCTGACAAATAATGAGTTAACTTACTTCAAAATTTTTTTGCCATTCCTTTTGTTCCTTTGCATTTTCTTCTTCTTCGATTTCAGCCTCCCGCTTTCGTTTCCTTTCTTCTTGATCCCTTTCAGCTAATTCTCGCCTCTTTCGTTCCATATCTGCAAATAGTTTCATTGTCAAGACATAAACTGCATGTTTGTATTGACCAGGATCATCCTCGGGTATTGTGTCTTTGCCCTCTTTTTTGGCTTTCTTTCTCTTCTCTGTTAACTACAAACTTCCATAGTTAAACAAAATAGACAATTACCAAATTTATAGATATATAATCGGAATTAAACGAAATCCATCCATGTTACAGAAAGAGTGATCAATTGCAAAGAGTATCAGAATATGTGGCGATGTAGGTATTTAAAGGTACTTTTACCAAAAAATCAACGAACAGCCTATGCTAATGTTATTTGTCTTTGAGAAGAAATTAGGATATAAAATAAAAAAATGCAGAATGATTTCCAAAAAAAATACCCAAAAGGAAAAAACATGTGGAACTCGTGAACTCCGTGAAGTGAAGCTTTTAACACAGAATGGTGAATTAGGTGGCACTTCTTTCAGACACAAAGTAAAATGGAGATCCCCATATGGCAATACCGAAAATCAAATAGGTCACATACTATTATAGACCAAACACCAGAGAAGCCTCTAGATGTAAGAAGTTACAGGGGTGCGGAAGCCGATAACGACCATTATCTATGAAAAATCAAACTAGTTTTAACACCCCAAATATAAGGAAGGAATGAAATAAGATCAGTTATGACAGATTGAGACTTAAGAACGAAAAAATAAAAATTATATAGACAAGCTGGAAGAAAATCTAGAGCAATTACAACTTAATCAAAGCTTGGAGAGTATGTGACAGGAACTAGAGAATTAAATTAAATCTGCCAAAAAAATGTTCGAAAGGAAGAAACATGGAACTAAGATGAAAGAATGGTTTGACGAACAATGTGAGATTATAAAGAAAATGCTAGGTAAGAATACATCAGAAAATAAAAACAAACTAAAGGAATTAAGAAAGAAGGCCAGGTCGGTTCGTGGAAAGAAAAAAAGAGAACACCTTGAACGAAACATGCAAAATATTAAAGAAAACTTTAATAACAAAGATATGAGGAAATATTATCAGGAAGCAAAAAGAGAAACAAACATAGAGGTACACCGACAAAACATGCTATTCTGCAAAGACGTGGATGGAAATCTGGTGGGAGGAATGCAAGAATTATATTAAAAAGATGGAAACAACACTTTAACAATATATTAAACAGTAATGGGACCGAGATAACTTTTGAAGACATAAACTTTGAAAATTACAAAGCAGATGAAAAAATACTAACGATAGAGGAAATACAAGAAATAGTGAAAAACTTAAAAAATAACAAAAGCGCAGGCGAGAATGGAGTACTAAATGAATTTATGAAAAGAAACAATGCCCGCAAAATGGTCTGAAACAATATTGGTATCAATCCTAAAAACTGCAATAAATCAGGGAATTGCTCTACTTCATGTAGTGTACAAAATATTTGCAAATCTGATAAAGGAAAAAATAAATAAATACGAAGAAACAGAAATTGGCGAATACCAATCAGGTTTACGCGGAGGCCGATCTGTTACTGATCAGATTTTTG
The DNA here is from genome assembly GCA_964028335.1 of Altica lythri. NCBI lineage: Eukaryota > Metazoa > Arthropoda > Insecta > Coleoptera > Chrysomelidae > Altica > Altica lythri. Next base: position 56,278,466 of record OZ034805.1, on the reverse strand, counting down.
ACCTAAAACAAGTGCTCCATAGCAGTTACTAGTTTAATTAACCAATATACGCCCTATTCATTCATTTCACGCAGGCTAATGGATACACAAATCTGAAATCTATAAAGGAATGAAGAACCTAGGTATTCTATGCAAGCTATAATACTGACAAAAATGACCCTGGAAAATACTGAAAATAGGGTGCGCGTAAACGGGCAGAATTCTGAGGCTTTTAAAACAAACAGAGGAGTGAGGCAAGAGGACTCTCCATTCACAACACTTTTTAACATTGTACTGGAAAATATTCTAAGAAAAAGTAATATTCAGACATGGAATAATACAAAACCTCAAACATCAGTGTCTAGCATATGCTGACGACATTGTACTAATAGCTAAAACATAGCAAGAAATCAAGAACATAACCAAGAGGTTGGAAGCTGCTTGCAAAAAAGAGGGTTAGAAATAAACGAACAGAAAACGGAGTATATGGTGATGACAAGGGACAGAAAGCCAGAAAATGAGGACTTGATAATAAATAACTGCTCAAATGACAAAATTTATACTTTTTAAAACACGGAAAATTTTATCTACCTGGGAGTAAATATAAGCAAGAAAAATGATGAAAGCAGAGAAATTAATAACAGACTAAACAAAGGAAGCTGAAGTACATGATCAATCACGAGAGTACTGAAATCAAAAATGGTTTCTAGAAGACCAAAAGACAAGTTGTATAGAACAATTATCAGGCCAGTAACTCTTTATGAGTGTGAGACATGGACGTTAAATAAAACCGAAGAACAGAAATTAGAATTCTGGGAGAGGAACATTCTACGGAGAATACATAGAGGGAAAAAAGCTGATCAACTATGGATATGAAGAACAAATGAAGAAATAATGGAACTGTAATATTACTTTGAATACATTCAGGAAAGCATTCTATATGTATTTTGTTATAATTTTCATTCGTCATCTTGCAAATCAAAGACATAATAATGATATTTGTAGTATTTTTACAGAAAACATCAAACACATTAAAATTAATAATGTGGATTAACTTTGATAAATAAGATTCTTTGAATAGTTGTTATCCTAAACAGTAAGTTCAGGTCTACAAGGACTGCTTAATCGTACAGATTAAAATACAAATACAAAAAATCAAAATTGACTGCTATTGATATAGTAGCAAAAAAATATAAACATGTCTAAGAAAAATTAAATTTCATTCTTAAGTTGTGTGACATTATAGATATTAAAAAAATTCCATAATCTGCAACAATAAATCAAACAGGTAAGCCACCGATAGATGAAAGAAATGCAGCTTAAAGGATCCCCCAGACCGACGCGAAACTTCCGCTGCCGCTGCGGAATAAGTTTCGCAGCGGACCAAGATACACAGCGGTATACGGAGATGCCTACACCAATCGGGGCGAATTCCGCCAGACTCGCGGCATTGCAGCGTTCTGCGGAATTGACGCTGCTTGCACGGAACTTCCGCTGGTCCGCTACAGTTTCGCGAGTATTCAGTTCAATTCAGTTGTGATTCTACACCTGTTTCATCATCTGATTTGTTAAAATGGCTGTAATAGAAAAATTAATTGAGTGTGTAAAAAATATCCCATGAATTAAATGAAACATATAATACGCCGAAGTCATCTAATGAATTATCGACAAGTCATTCATCTATTCATCAATCAAACCGTAATAAGCGATCAAAAAAAGTTATAGACGTTAAAAACCATTCTCCCACTGCTGCAGTAATAAAATATCTATCGGAAAAATCTAAATCATCCAATAATTTAACAGAATTACATCCACTAGAAACACCTAAGTAGATCTGGTGTCCGCGATAAAATCGCTGTTTGGTGTGAACAACTCAGTTTCGCTGCCGTGCCGTTAGCGAAATTTCCGCAGCGAAACTTTCGCGGCGGAAAAGTTTCGCGTCGGTCTGGGGGATCCTTTACTAGATTGGGTATTTGGTCTAAGACAGGCACCGAATTGTAAAAATATTTCTACGTAGAAACGAGAGACATTGTTGCTAATAATACAAAGACAAATTCAAGCACAATTAGTCACTCATTCTAGAGAGTAGCCAGAAATTTAAATTAAAAGGTCTTGGTTAAATGCCAAAATTAAGACTTGAAAAAAAAAGAAAAAAGTTGCATCCTATAATTTCCAATATCATTCGAGGAAAAATATATAGAAAGAATGACCAGAAATTATTACCACATTTTTATATTCATTGTTAGATTATAGAAATTAAATTGATATAAAAATAAATTATGTGCAGCTGTGTAAAATATCAATAATTATCTGTAACTGTATATTCACAAGAGAAAATTAATATTTTACCAACCAATAATCGATTAGAATCCTACGTTTCTAAAATACAAATTATTAAAATTAAGAAAAATAAAATCTATTTTTTTCACACATCTGCGGTTTCTAGAATACCGATCTGAAATTCGAGTCAGGACTATCTTTTACAACTAGAAACAATAATGTGTTTATCTAATATATAGTCACGTAAGTTTATTGAACGAAAATTAAAAGTTACGTTTATAATAGTGTTGTAAACAAAGTTATATTTGTATAGGAATTGCAGACTGGTATACAGAAAGTGGCTGATTTATCAAAACAAAAATTAACACTCGAGCAATCTTAGATTCCTCGTTCTTGAGTACATTAGTATTATTTTTACCTTCTGAAAGTAATTACCCTGTATATTGAAATATTCGTTTTTAGTATTTTCAAAGATATAAAGCAAAAGTCACTTAAACATTAAAGAATATAATCGTTTTTTAAAAAAGTTTTCATTTTACTGACAAAAAGGTTTCAAATAAACAAACTAAATACTAAAAAACGTATTTAAAAAATGAAATTTAGATAGAAATCAGATGGAAGTACACAAAATACCTTTTACAATCCTATGAACTAATTCAGAAGTTTAAACACATTATTTACACCTTTGATTAAAATACAATGAATCTAGTAAACATAACCAAACAATCTTCCGATTATAACATCTAAAACGTTTAAAAATCTCCAAATATGCAAATTGGTTTTAGTACTGATATAACCAATAATAAGGCAATTACTAAGTATGTGTTCAAATGAAAACACATTTAAAAACAATTAAACCTACCATTAAATCCGTTCTTCCTACAGCTTCTTCTATAATGTCCATACACTTTTTTCTAGTTTCTTCAGATTCCAAAGTTTTCCATGCTTTATTAACTGCTTCAAAAGCTTGTTGAGCCCTATCTGGATCATCCTGGTTTTTGTCTGGGTGAACTAAAATAGACAATCTTCTGTATTTTTTCTTTATTTCATCAAGAGCTGTTTCTGGTTCAACTTGTAATACATCAAACGGATTTAAATTTCTGTAAGTAGACCCCGGTCGCAGTAATCTTTCAATTTGTTGTTTAGGTGTGAGTACTGAGTCTCTTTTTTCTATTTCTTTAACCTAAAAACACAACAAGTAGAAAAACAATGTTAATGTAAATAATAGTATAAAATACTTACTTCTGTATAAAATGCATTAAATTTTAAGTCCTTATCGTTTTGTGCACTAGTGGACATTTTATTCACTTTCTTAAAAATACAAAACTATTATAATCTAAATCATTTAAAAATTAATTTATTTTTAATCACTATAAAAGTATTTTTGACATCTAGTTTTAATTGACACTTGACAGCTGATCTTGTTGTAATGAGATATTCTGATACACTGATTATTCTCTCGTGCAATTTCTCTTTCTAACATATTCATTCCATATTCCGGTATCTCTCTCTTTAGACTAACCTTAAATCAGAAATTCTTTAGATTGAGGACAGGGAACGTTATATTATTTTATCTTAGTTTTGTAACTGTTCTGTAGATGGCAATACCAGAAAAGTTTTCGAATTTTGAAATTATGAATCCGGAACAAATACTAACATTTTTTTTTAAATCCAATAATGCAATTTTAACAAATTTTATAAAAAAATAATGTATTTTTGATCTTTTCGTGTCTTTTAATAAGTAGTAGTGCGAGTAGTGTAGTTTTATCCAAAATACATTTAATGTGCGTGGGTTTATTTGATTACTAGTTGTACTCGCGACGTCGTTCGCGTGGCGTGTGATTGTTGTATACAAATTTCTTACCCCACCCCATTTAAGGAATGGGAGAGAAATTTTTATACACCAGATGTTAAGTTGAAAGAAGACAAATACATCTGTGAAAAGCGCATTCGAATCGGATCAGTAGTTTTCATGTGATGCGCGCACAAACATACAGACAGACAAAAGAATCTAACCACATTTTTGGGTTCTATTTCGATGTACCAGCGACGTCGTTCGCGTGGCGTGTTGATTTTTGTATAAAAATTTATTTCCTCACCCCGTTAAAGGGGTGGGGGAGAGAAAGCTTTATACAGCAGATATTAAGTTGAAAGAAGACAAATACGTTTTTGAAAACCGCATTCGAATAGGATCAGTAGTTTTCATGTGATGCACTCACAAACATATACATTTCTACAGTTTTATATCTATAGATTAGGTATTGTGTTTAATGTTGTAGATTTGTCTGCAGTTGTCTAAATCTATATATTTTACTATTTACAATGTTGGATACTGTTAGGAATGTAATACCTTGGTGTCGTGAGAGCATCAGGAAACTTTGTGACCTTATGTAATCATGTAATATTGTAGATCTGTATTTGTACATACAAAAAATGTACATTTAAAGTGTATCTCAAACAGAACTCGTTATTTATAGAAATGAGTTCAATTTTGGTAATCAGTGGTTTCTGTGGTCGCTAAAAACGAATATGTCATTAAAAGTTGATTTACAGAATACCTGGTGCACAGGATACCGTCTGTTTACATCGCCTCCTGGAGTTTTCGGTAATATCGATATACAATTAGTCAAAACTCAATACCCTGGGGTTTTGGTCTCGACAAAAACAAATATAACATAAAAAGTCATCTCCGGAGTACCTGGTGCACAGGATACCTACTATTTACCTCGTCTCCAAGAGTGTTCGGTAAATTCATTAAATAATTAACCAAAACTCAATAGGTACTAGGTTTTTTTTAATCGCTGAGAACGTATATAATATCGAAAGCGCTCTACGAAGTACCTGGTGCTCAGCACATCAACCTTTACGTCATCTCCTAGTTTTTTTTTTTAATTTAGTGCAAAAACCATCGAATTATGAGTTTTAACTAATTGTATAACAATATTACCAAAAACTCTAGGAGCCAAGGCAAACAGTAAGTTTTCTGGTCACCAGATCACTTTTAATTTCATATTCTTTTTCAGCAAGCTCAAAAATACTTCTAAGTATAAAATTTTGACTAATTGTATAACGATATTACTGAAAACTCTAGGAGACTACGAAACAGTAGGTATCCTGGACACCAGGTACTCCAAAGATCACTTTTCATGTCAATTCGTTTTCAGCGACCCAAAAATTTTCGAATAACAAAATTGAACTCATTTTCGCCAACAAATAACGAGTTATGTTTGAATTGCACTTTAAAAATGCGTTTTTTGGGTACGCAAAAGCAGTTTTCCAAGTTAGAAAGTTTCCTGATGCTGTCACGAATCGAATAATTAAATTTGTCTTGCCGTTGAAATTTCAAAGGTAAGGCCGATTTTAGTACTTTAATTGCCTCGACTATTTCGTATGGGTTTAAAATAAGCTTAACTTTAAGTAGGTAATTATCTCTAAAATGACACTTTACCGACAAAGATCAGTAACGTTTAGGGAAATTGTACAATTTTGGCCATACTTTAAGTTTTTGATGTCGCTGAGTCTGAATATAAAAATTTTTCGAGCGATGTTCCTTACAGGAAGTTGTTATACAAATGAGATGTAGCAATACCACTGAAACATCGATACTGGTACTGGTAAGGGAATTGAAACAAAATTATCGATACCGGTATCGGAAAGGGTACTAAACAAAAGTATCGATATCGGAATTGTCAAAAATCATTAATAGTTCCCTTGATTCTCGAATCATGGAGAAAGATGAAATTTATACATCAGTTCGGGTAAATTTTACTACATCATAATGTTCAAATAAAAAAATATAACATTTATGTAACCATATTATTAAAGAGTCACCAAGCTTCTTCGCAATTCACCAAAAAGAATCACTTTTCCAATCTTCTTCCAAAGTGTCGATTTTTGTCTTTGACCATAGTTGCTCCCGCCTTTGAGAATAATATTTCATCAGAAACCAATCACCATTAGGTATACAAAAATGTTTTCTCGCCTCCATAAATAAGGACGGGAAAAAATGTTTCATGTCCTTTTACTGAACAAGATCAGTTCTTAAAAGTGACACAGGATTTGATAAATATAGTAACTGAATCAATCTGCATGTTTCCCTCTGGTTTTTCCTTACCCATAAACCAAGAACTTGTAGTGTTTCTATTTGTTTCCAAAAATCATAATCTGCTTTCTATTGGATAGAGTGAGAGACGAGGGAACACGCAGACTATTATTCTACTTTAGGAGAGTCTTGGATTCGGTTTTAATCATTCGTTCTATGCATTATTAAAGCTCTCATTAAGACTGAAAAGTGTGTTAGGTTATCTTAATATTTAACTTTGTGTCAAAATTTAAAAAAAGTTTGGCAAGCGTAACAATGATTGATAGAAACTAAGTTTTTAGTTTTGGGTTTTTCATAACATTATAATTCAACAACACTTTCTTACTTATTAAAGATTTTTTAATTTTTCACAATCTTTTCCAATATTTCGCGATAATTTTTAATTTTTCACGATCTTTTCCGATTTTTCACGACCTTTTTCCAGTTTTTCACCATTTTTCCAGTTTAAACAATGTATTAATTTAGTATTATACGTTACAAGGTCGGTAGGTGACTTATTACAGTACGAGTTAGTTTACGAACGAGGCGACGTAGGAGCCGAGTTTGGAAATGAAAACGAGGACTGTAATAACACCTAACGACCATGTATCGTATATTATATTTTATTTCATCCTGTTTTTATAAATTAATAAATTCATAAAAATGTTAACAGTAGTTCGTAACTTGAGACTAAAAATAGTTTGTAACTTGATTAGTTATGTCAAATTACCTTGAAAGCCTTCTGTCACTGTCAAATAATTTTTTTATTATTAAGGTTTAATTGTTAATATAAAATTGAATAACATTGACTTCCTTTTAAATATGGATGTAAAAGTAAGTAATTAATTATTTTATTTTTATTTTATAGTCATTATAGTGTTTTTAAATGTCAAAAATTAAAAGTAATTGTCTTCCCTTAAGCAATCAGAACAGAGTTGCTAGGCAACACATTACAGTACCTGATACCGTAATGTTATACTTACCGGCGCCAAATTGGTTATAGGGAAGTGTATTTACTGGACAGGATGAAATAAAAAGTGATTACGACACGATTTATGTTATTCTATGTAACTATAGGTATACAAGTACCTAGATAGATTATGTAGGTACCTGTATGTATGTATGTAATAAGCCTGTAATGCGATAAACTGTCGTATGCTTGCGCATTTTTGTCTTATCACTGGAGAATAGTATATTGTGTGGCAAGGGGTGAAACAAGACGATTTCTGACGAAGGTGAGAGTTGAATGTCCGAGCGAAGCGAGTGCTGTCATCGCCCTGGTCAGAAATCGTCTTTGTTAGTAAAGAAAATAAAATTACAAAGAAACAAATAGATGAGTCATATATGGAGATAAGGACCAGAAGCCGTATCAAAAGCTATGGTAATGGAAACTAGGAGGATAAAGGAAACGTGGTCGACCTTGATCGAAATGGTTAACTGAAGTAGAGGAGGACCTAAGCAGGGCAGGAATTACAAAATGGAAAGAGAAGACAAAAGATCGGAACAAATGGAGACATAAGCGAACAAATACAATTATGATGGGGACTGACACACCCCGTAGGCATTGGGATTTGATTTTTTGTACGGTGTCGCTGGCATTATACAACTGGTTGATCTTGGCATTAGTTCTCATTTGGTACTGGTTGGTATTCCAATCGTAATGCGGTCCGAAGATCATTCTAAGGATTTTTCTCTCAAAACATCTAAGCTTCGTCTCCATTGCTTTTGTTTCATTACACTTTTTCCCTCATCTGCAGATAAAGGGGGAGGCAAGAACCTGAGCCAAAGTATTGTTAATTTATAGAAGGAAATGAAATCGAAAAGTCTATTGTATATGAAATCTGACTACATGGTAGCCTAAAATACCATTTAAGTTCTATATCCATCAAAAACATATAAGCTTTAAATTTTTACTTTATTTATACATTGATCTAAAACAATGAGTGAGGTTTAAAATACTTGTTTCAAAAGAATCAAACAAGTATATACGAAAAAACTAGAAACCTTAATTGATTAATAAATAAACAAATAATAATGAGATTATTGGTCTCTAAGAAATTGTTGAATAATTTCTTGAGTATTGTAGTGTACAAACAAAAACTCCCCTTGTTAGTAGGCAATGTTTAAGAAATAAATGGACGAAAAATGTGAAAAAATAGTTTATTGACTGCCCGAGCGAAGCGAGGGCTGTCTTCGCCCGGTCAGAAATCGTCTTTGTTTCATGCCGTGCCACACACTATATTTTTCATATCAAATGCATTGAAACAGCGAGTTTTGATCTCTGTAGCCAGTTGAAGTAAGACTATTTCAGACAAATAGCATAGTAATATCTTGACGATTTGACGACAGCTGTCAGACGATTATGATTTTATTCGCTTTTGTTTATTACAAATACGATTCTGACAGACTTGAAATAAAGACATAAATCTATACATATAATAAAACTGTAGAAATGTATATGTTTGTGCGCGCATCACATGAAAACTACTGATCCTATTCGAATGCGGTTTTCAAAGACGTATTTGTCTTCTTTCAACTTAACATCTGGTGTATAAAACTTTCTCCCCCACCCCTTTAACGGGGTGAGGAAAGAAATTTTTATACAAAAATCAACACGCCACGCAAACGACGTCGCGGGTACATCGGAATAGAACCCAAAAATGTGGTTAGATTTTTTTGTCTGTCTGTCTGTATGTTTGTGCGCGCATCACATGAAAACTACTGATCCGATTCACAGATGTATATTTGTCTTCTTTCAACTTGACATCTGGTGTATAAAAATTTCTCTCCCATTCCTTAAATGCGGTGGGGTAAGAAATTTTTATACAACAATCACACGCCACGCGAACGACGTTGCGAGTACAACTAGTAATAAATAAATGAATGTGCCGGGCAGGAATAACGTTGTTTCTTCCCTGGGGCAGAAAAAACTGTCAGTTTCTGACTGACAGTTGCATTGGTCTGAAATTGTATTGTTTCGACTGACAAAACAGGGATCAAAAAGCTGTTTCAATGCATGTGATATGAAAAATACATTTAAGTAAATTATTAGTGTCCGACCGAAGCTTCGGCTTCGGCATCGGCCACCTTCGGCCAAAAAAAACATCTTCGGCGAAACCTTCGGCTTCGGCCCAAAACCAGGCCGAAGCCGTAGGTTTCGCCGAAGGTCCGAATAACCGTCGAGATTGAACGAACTGTTACGAAAGACTGAGTGAGAGAGCGAAGGACCGGCCGTGTTTGCTGAGGCCGCGGGGAGTCACTGTCAAATATCACATTGCATGCGCATCAAGACAAGTCTAAAGGCGGAAACATACTATCAAAACGTGACACGACGCCACGCCACCCGACGCATGTTAGTACCTCTCAATTCCATATATTTAATACAGTTAGAAGCACATAGACAACACGCTATGTGACCACACGCCGCAACATAAATATATGGACTAACATGCGTGGCGTCGTGTCACGTTTTGATAGTATGTTTCCGCCTTAATTGTAATTTGTGAATTATATAATAAACAAATGATTATTTTTTACAAATAAATCACAAAATCACAAACTTTTATTACCATCTCTAAATCAACTTCTATATAAGACAGGAGACAGGAGACAGTCAATATAAACCTTTAATATTGAAGTTTTGAAATAATTTTAATATTAATTGTAGCTTGTAGACAGTATTGAACAAAATTATAAAATTAATTACTGAGAGATTATAAACCTTCGGCTTCTGCCGAAGGTTGTGGCGATTGCCGATTAATCGGCTTCGGCTTCGGCCAAAAATAGACCTTCGGTCGGACACTATAAATTATTAACATTACCTATTAGAATGCTCTATCAGGGTCGATTCGAAATTCGGTAGATGAAATTCATAGACTGTTGGAAAAATTCAGATAAATATGAAAATAAGCCAATTTTGCAATAATTTTTATCGGTTGCAATTGAGGTTAGTAATTCCTTATAAACGTTGATAAACGCTAAATTATTCTGTCTGGAAAAGTTCTCTGTATACGTTTAAAAGATAATTATCCGGTAATCAAATGATAAGAGCTACGCCACTGCATTTTTAGCCATGCGGTGATCGAGTGCACCAAAAGGATTTCGTCATCCAACCGAAAATAATTTTTTTTATAAACCTGATATTTGAATTGAAAAACCTTGAACGTCTCAAACGCAAATACTGTATTTTTTTATTGTTTAATGTCATTGCATTGTTAGGTTAGGTCGGGTACTTAGAGATTTCTCGATAATAAAATAGAATGCTAATCCTATGTGATATGAGACTCGAAAATAGGCCGTATCATTGGATTTTACGTAAAAATACATGTTTGTTTTATGATAACGCTAATCACCTGTCGAGTATGTTTATAATTTAGCAAAACTCTTATTGGCTGGTGTTAATTATATTAATTTAATTTGAACAACACTGTTATCTCTTCAAAGTATTTGTTTCGAAATGTCTGTGACAATATAAAAAATACAAGATTTTTTAAAAAAGTTTTCCATAATAATCCAATCATATATGTAGATACAATAAGACGTGTTATTCTAGAACATACGTTATCTGCACTAACATGAGGGTTGTCGTTTTAGTTTTGCATATAGCCGCTTACAAGGCGCTACAAAGAGAATCTTTAGACACAAATCTAACCTTAATCCTTAACCCTTTGTTTACATAAATCCAGAGTTTCATTGCGATTCAAAAAGTCGTGGAGGTAGGTACAGTAAATTTTTGAAATTAGCAAGTCGGTCGAAAAATGGATCTTGGCCGAGAACCTTTTCGAACAATATTTTTTTACAATTTTTGGAGAACTATTTCCCGCTGGTATTGCGAATTTCAACGTGGTCGCTCCAGTCTCAGCAATGAATCCAGGCTAGGTCCACCCAAAAGAGCAGTCACACAGCAAAACATTGATTCGGTTCGTCAGCTAATTAAGACTGACTGCCGTGTGACATACAGGGAGATAGAGGCATTATTGGGCACTTCAAAGACCCCGATCGAAAAGATTCTACATGGAGAACTGTGTGTTACGAAGTTGGTTTCCCGTTGGAAACACCAGAAGGATTTGTTTGATCTAAATCTTAAATTTTTGATTTATTATATTTCTTATACTCGTCGGGAAGTATGTTGTAGAGATGAAAATCTATAGTATTTTTACTGGATTTATCAAGGCGAAGCCTAGGGGTTCTTAGTTTTTGAGAGCCCCGAGTTTCATAGGAGCGTATAACTCCCTGTTTAACTAGGGTGGGTGCAATGCTATGAATCTCTGAGAGAATTAAATATATATAAACTAGGTAAAGTCAAAATACCCAATTGTTTAAAAGAGTTGCGACAACTTTTTCTGTACCCTAAATTGGCAATAATTCGTATTGCTTTTTTGCAATCTGAAAGTTGAGTGGGAAAAGATAGAATTACCCCAAAGTCGAATTCCGTAATTCAGGTGAGAGTGAAACAGAGAAAAATATATCGTTTTTGAAGTTGATTTATTGCTTATTTCCTTTAATTGACGCATGACAAATAACGAAACTGATAGCTTGTTGTTCAGCAGTTCTATATGGTACTTCCAGTTAAGTCTGGTATCAAATGTAGCGTGGTCATCATTTTGATTCTTATTGGCGATAAATCTTACATTTACTGCCACTAACCGTTGTCAAAGTGTGTCAACTTGCTTTTGAAGTTTGAAAAACAGTTACTCTCGGTTGGTATATAAACGTTTGTTTACCAGACGTTATCGCAAAACTTTGACAAAGCAACACGGACGAATCATCCTACATCAGAACAATGCAAGTGCTCACACTGCTCAAAAGACAATCAAGTATTTGGAGTTTCAAAACATCGAATTGTTATACAAATCACCGGATAGTCCCGACCAAAGTCTTTTTGTTCCCAAAGGCCAAGAATTCAATGCATGGGTAGCAATTCCAGTCGCCAGAAGACGCCATCGATGCCTTAAAAACAGCGTGTTTGCAGGTGGAATAACTGTTTTACCAATGGGTAAAGTGTATCGATTTTGGTAGAAAATATTTTAAAAAGCAATAAAGTACCTACTTACTTTAAGTCCATTTATTTTTTGTCTTTATGTCTAAATGCAAAACTAAAAGACATTCGTTGTATCCTACTTTTAAATTCGTTTTTATTTTTTAGTTATTCTCATAGAATGGATTAAAGAAAATGATAGATAAAAAGAAATTTAAAACATAGTTTGCCATTTACGGTATTAATCGGAAAAAGCAAGTAGGTATGGCATACCTGAGGAGTAGCGTAAAATGATGGCATCTTCAATTCCAAAGTACGATGGGAAACCACATAAAAATTTACAGTTTGATTGCTCGTAATGAGAAAGACACTGTGGAACGCCGACTTCGTCTCGCCAGACCTCTCTAAAATGGTAAAATTTGAGCGCCCTCTTTGGGTATAAGAAAACCGGCTGACTTTTTACAGGTAGCTTCTTTTTACAGTATATATTTGTAAAAAAAATCCAGACACTGTAGGAAGTAGCTATCCATAGGTATACCAGACAATCCAAAAGTCGAAAATTTTAGGGACACGCTTTGGGTAATAAGAAACATGTCTGGATATTTTTCATTAGTTTGTTTTTGACTGCGTGGAGTTTTTGATAAAAAACCTTCTGTATTCCAGACCACACTGAATACAGCTAAAGTCATGCCAGACATTCTTAAAGCCATAATAATACCATAATTTAGTGATTATATTTAAATTGAATCATTATTTGCCATGTGTGACTTTAAACATTAAGAATAGTATATTATTTAACTAGCGTATAATAGTAGTTATTATTCACGAAGATGAAGTTTACAACACGGCCACAGGCTAGTTTTCTAAATCGTCTGAGTGAATAATAGCCCTTATACGCGAGTACAATAACTACTTCCTACGTGCCTGGTTTTTTATTTCTTTTATAAAAAGAAGCTACCTGTAGAAAATCAGTTGGTTTCCGCATACTCAAGGAGGGCGCTTAAATTTGACTATTTTAAAGCGGTCTGGTGGGACGAAGGCTATGATCAAGAGTCTATAACTCCACTAAAAACTTCTTCCATTTTATTCAATCGATTCTATGAGAAGTATTAAAAATTTATCTTTTTTGCTTTCTACTATTGTTTTGTGAATTTTATTGTATTATTTCTATCAGATCCTCTTCTGTTATCCTGTGACCTCTTCTTTTAGAAGAAGTACTGCTAAGTGTACAGCCTCATATTTTTAATTTCTTTTTATTAACAAATTTATTGTTAATTCGTTTTTTTTTCTTGATTTCTACTACCTACTAGACTATAAATTTTTCCATATATTTCTCTGTATAACTTTTTTTATATTTTTCCATCCGTTTTGGTTAAACCACCTGCTTAATTATTTCTAAACATGCTGACAAATACTATAAAACTTTGAGGGTTAATTTTTTTATGAGGAATCACTACCTGAATTCTTTAGTATGTTTTCTGGAAAGTCTATGGAATTATGTAAAACACATTTACCTATCTGTAAACACGAACAGAAGAAAAAAATACAATACTTTTCAATTATAACTTTCCCACAAACTGTTTATCATCCTAACAATTCCTTAATTCCTTTATCCCAAGTAGAAAGAGAGAACAATAAATTAAGTCTCGTGTTAAGTGAGAACATATCTTTTAAATGGAAGTGGAGAGAACTCTCCAAGATTAACGTTAAGAGTCAAGTGGCGATTCACACGATGTATTAACCCTAGAGCATGGTGTGAAAAGCTATTAGCAGTCTCTTTTCCTTTTCTGTTGTACGTACATCATGATCCGATGGGTTTTACATTAGTATAGTTAACCGATAACATAAATAAAGAGATCCACAGTGAGTCATTCAAGTATTGCGTATATATAAAGAGAGAGAGAGAGAGAGAGAGAGAAAGTACAACAGAATAACATATCTATTACAAAATCCCAAATTTGAAATTTGGTACGACACAAAGTTAAAATTTGCCGCGTATTGTAACGAAACAGGTTTCGATTTATTTATAGTTTATTAAAAGATTAAACAAGTAACTAATACTAAAACTCTATACAATTTATACTTAATTCAATTTTGAATATTTATTTGCAAAGAAAAATGCTGCCAAAAGTCATTCTTTGCTGGTGGAAGTTTAAAGTGATGATGCTCTATCCACACCTTAAACGCTTCGGAAGTGGCGATTTCAAAATCACGGACAAATAGCGTCCGGGTCAGGTCCAGTCCACGTCAGTTGAAAAACTGGATGAAGATCCATGTCAAACATAAGAAGAGTTTGTAGAATAATTGGGAGAAGCCTAACAAACCACTTCCAATCGTTTAAAAGCAACGGGAATGATTTTAAAGCAAGTAAATTGGGTTCCATACGAATTGTAGGCAAGAAACGTAGAAAGGCGATTTTTCGCATGCGATTTGTATCCCACTTGCAAAAAACAAAAGTGGATCCTTTACGATAACTCCAATCCACATGACTGGGGATGTAACTCCCCCCTGCGGACAACCTCTTTTCGTATTGATAGAGATAGTGTCTTCCTTCATTTCTGCAATTCTTGTAAACAGTAATTGCGACAACCAGGTGGAAGTCGTTCTATCTACACCTCTATCATTGAGTGCTCTTTTGACAGCCTCGTGTGGAGTATTGTCAAAAAACCCCTCTATGTCTAGAAAGACACATACGACGGTTTCTTTTATGTTTAGAGCGTCTTGGATTTCGTCACTCAATTGGATCAATGCGGACTCCGTAGATTTGCCCGCTTGATATGCATGTTGACGAGGGTGCAGTGGCACCTACTCCAGGACTTCTGGTGTGTAGTGTCCCGTTATCCTGCCTTAGGAATGAAGGTGATTCTAAACGACTCACTTTCCTGGAGGTCGTCCCTGAGGAAAATCTATATATGTGAGGTCTGTTCCAAAAGTCTCAGATTCTATTTTCGGAGCTTGGCCTATTCTTCGTCATTTGGTTGGTGGGATCCATCGAAGTAGTCCCCATTTGATTGAACAACACGCTTATATCGATGCATCCAGTTTACAAAGTGAGCGATTTCTAATCGAAGGCTTCTTTCTTGCTCTGAGAGCCGTTTTGGGATGGACTTAGCATACACACGAGTCATGCTTAAATTCTCGGTTAAAATTCGGTAAACTGTACTTTTTGGTATTGCAAGGTTATCTTCTAGTTCTTTAACAGTCAAAGGACGATGTTATTCAATTGCTGCTCGCACATACTCAACATTATCCGATATTTTTTCCCGTCGAAGATCGACAAGACGAGAATTACTGTCAACACACGTGCGACCAGTTTTAAACCGATTATACCACTCTTTTATTTGAGTTTGGCCACATACAATCGTTTCCAAGGGCCTTTTGCAATATTTTTTCAACTTTAAAGCAAAATTTGATCCAAATTCGTTGCTTTTTTTTTCTCTTATTTATAGCTAGTTAAAAATCAGTCGAACTTGAAAAACACTTTGAAAACAAACGCTAAACAAATAAACAATACGTCCGGTAGGTATCAGCAAAAGTCAACAATAAATTAAGGCTTCACTGTTGACATTCTTGCCCGGTAGGAGTCGCTAGCACACTTTGGCACGAAGAAATACATACAGGTCGGATACAATGGGCCTTTGGCGAAGGTTTCTGTGGTTCCCTTCTTTCTTGCCAAATAGGAAGGCACCACGACAGAGGAGACACGCCACAGCGTCAATCTCCCAACCCCACATTGCACCACGTGGGTTACACCTCCACACATACACTTACACCAAAAAGAAAAGACTCTTTAGGTAGGTTCAAGCGCCATGGATGGCAAGAAGATACAAGAGCAACAGTTGAAGATATCCAACCTGCTGCAAATGGAGAAGTTTGTGAGAGCGGGGCCGGCCTATCTTTCCATTCATTAATTCATCATTCATTCATTTTGGGACATACCTCGTATGTCGTTGTAATTATTTTGGTAACTATATCATTTCTTTATGTGCCCACAAAAGCAGAAATTCATATTCCAAAAATATTTTGATTTATAAATACCAAAAGTTTTGAATCAGAAATAATTTTCAAATGTGTAACGCTTATTTATAATCGCAATTCAATGTACTTTTAACAATAATATAAACTTCAATTTCAATTTCTAGACGAAAATAGCATAAAATTTTATAACCACTAAAACTTCAGTAATTAAATGTTTTAAAATATGAATTTCATTATTTCGCATACGTTAAACGTTGAGCCAGGTCAGTAGCTGGACAATAAATATAAACAACGATAATCGAAAATTATTACGATAAAAAAATTTGCAAAACAATAATTTCGTAATATACCTAAACCTATTATCAGTGTAATTGATAAACAAGTGTTTAAAAATATTGGTAATACGTTTAATATTAAACCTTTTTTAATGTGGTACTTAACCATGATGATCATGTTTTTGATAATAAAAAATACGTAGAAAAGGTTTTTAATTAAAAATGATTTAATATTTAGATAATTTACTTTTCCTACGACCACATTGGAAAGTAACACTTATCACACTCTCTATCCCCATAAAAAGTGCTACTTTTTCGTACTTGTGCGGAAAGTTATTAAACTAAATATGTAGGTACATAGAAATAAAATAGTAGAACCAGTGACAAAAAATAATCACATAATACAATATTTGCTAAGCTTATCTCGTGGTCATAGGAAAAATAGTATACATTACTTGTGTGGATAGTGACTTTTTACACTCGTGCGACAATATATCCCACTCGTGTGGAAAGTGACATTTTCCGCACTCGTTATTTAATATACCCACTATTGTTTAAATTAAAAATTTACATAATTATGCGAAACCTCCATCACTTAAAACAGTATGACTATTTCTTTGTTTTGCAGACTTTCAAAAATTTGCTAGTGTAGAAACTCCATTTAGGTATTGTAAAGTAAAGTAAAGTAGATGAGTTTTGGAGAATAAAAAATTGTCAGCACGAAAGACATTTTTCTGGTGCTGATCTACAGTATTATGCAAATTAAAGTGATATACAGATTTCGTAAAATATTGTTTATTATTGAAAGAAACAAGAAATACAAATATTTTGGTATTAATCCATTGGAGATTTTTTCCAATAATATGCTTCGTTTGCCTAAGAATTGTAGTGGCTTAATACATCAAGCTAATATCTAAATTTTCAGCCTTATCAGTTTAATGTTTTTGTTTTTATGCGGATTTTTATTGATTTACGGGACTTAGCTATAAATGAATTTTAAAACTGCTGGTAGTCTTTAACTTTTACGAGGTGTATTTAGTGCGTTTGTAAACACTCTTTGTACCAATTTAACATTTTTAGCACCTCACCAAGTTTGTAAGGGGTCATATTGTCGTACTACAAGAAGCTGGTCTTACATTTTGGGAAATTAGAGGTAAAGAAGTCCAGACACTGTGGTCAGATGTTGTCAGATATGGCATTAAAAAGGCCAAACATAAAGAGCCACGACGAAGATGCAAAACAACAGAATGGGAAGAATTTGAGAGCAATAGCAAATCAATGGTTTGCAGGACATGGAAGGCCTATTAAAATTCAAAGTGTTTATCGTGAAAAAAGTTTTAAACGTTTTTCACACCGTCCACATTGGGTGCTACCCGACACAATGGACTTGAGTGGTGTGGAGAACGGTCATTGTGGGACTAGGAATGCAACACAAAAGTCATTGACAAGTCTCGAAGTTGTCTGGGCATGAATAATGGACGAGCAAGGGTACAAAAGGTGTTTTTCGTTGAACGGCATCACACTGCTGAAATTACGTTATGGGGCGCAATCTCTTAATGTATCTAAATCACCTCAGTATTTATATCTTAGGACACTCCAAAACCATTCTTTTCAACAAGATAACGTCGTCCCCCATACAGCAAGTATAACTACCTTGACCATCCTATAATTGATGTGTTACCCTGGCCACCAAGATCCCTTAGCTTATCGGTAAGAGACTACTAAATTTACAACCTGAGGAACTTCAGCATGAGTAGAGGTATCCTGGAATCAGATACTTCAGGAAGATATTAATCACTTCAATAGATCCATTTCTAGACGCATTAATGAATGTGTAACACACCATATGGTGCATAGACCCATTATTAGAGGTAAAAATAATTAAACTCGGTTTAATTTTAATTATATTGACCATCCTATAATTGATTTGTTACCTTGGCCACTAAGATCCCTTAACTTATCGGTAAGAGACTACTAAATTTACAACCTGCGGAACTTCAGCATGAGTAGAGGTATCCTGGAATCAGATACTTCAAGAGGATATTAATCACTTCAATAGATCCATTTCTAGACGCATTAATGAATGTGTAACACACCATGGTGCATAGACCCATTATTAGAGGTAAAAATAATTAAACTCGGTTTAATTTTAATTAGATTGACCATCCTATAATTGATGTGTTACCTTGGCCATCAAGATCCCTTAACTTATCGGTAAGAGACTACTAAATTTACAACCTGCGGAACTTCAGCATGAGTAGAGGTATCCTGGAATCAGATACTTCAGGAGGATATTAATCACTTCAATAGATACATTTCTAGACGCATTAATGAATGTGTAACACACCATATGGTGCATAGACCCATTAATAGAGGTAAAAATAATTAAACTCGGTTTAATTTTAATTATATTGACCATCCTATAATTGATGTGTTACCTTGGCCACCAAGATCCCTTAACTTATCGGTAAGAGACTACTAAATTTACAACCTGCGGAACTTCAGCATGAGTAGAGGTATTTTGGAATCAGATACTTCAGGAGGATATTAATCACTTCAATAGATCCATTTCTAGACGCATTAATGAATGTGTAACACACCATGGTGCATAGACCCATTATTAGAGGTAAAAATAATTAAACTCGGTTTAATTTTAATTAGATTGGAGTAAAAATTTTCTGTTAAGAATGTTATATCCGGTAGATCTCTCTCATTAACGTTAAATAGCCCACTAACCGCTAGGATAATCGGTAGCCTAGCAGATCGGATGTAATATTTTTTTAATTTCTCCATAATTTCTAAATTTCAAAAATATAAGCATATTTAAAATACATTCATAAATCTTACTGGAAAATATATTTGAAATAAATAATTAAATTCCCTAAAAAAATGTTACCTAAGATTCTACATTAATATTTTTAAGGATAATCACCTAAAATATAAAAAAAAAATATCAACAATTTTATCTATTGGTTTTGTGTATCTTACCTATTTGTTGTGTTTACAAAACAAACTTCATCTGAATTCCAATTTCAATGAATAATTAGTTTAGATTTGTATTGATAAAATTATAAGGTCGTTTCTATTTTGCTAACAAAAAACTAACCTCCACTATACCTAGAAATGTTACTCAATATAAAAAATTAACACTAATTAACTTAGCTTATTTGAGAGTTATCTAAAATATTAGATAACTTAAATAATATATAATAAAGGCCACTTATGATTTCGATTACGAGAAAGTGTACGTGCTTCATATATGTTTCTACATATAATTATTTAATTACTGCAACTAAATAATCCTTTTGCACGAATTAGATTTACTAACACAACGAGCACATTTTCCTTATTATCGATTAAAAATATGTACTTGAAAGTATATGAGAATATAGTGTGTTCCTTTTTTTCAAATAATAATAATAATAAACCTAAGGCTAAAGCTAAGTGGTACGTAAAATGCACGACAAGAAAACACCAAAATGCGATTTTTAACAACAACTCAAGAATGGTCTATAGAAAATTAAGGTCTCAAAGTAACAACACCTATTGTACCTTGCCAAGCAAAGAGAGACTTACAAATTACTGTTCAATATTATGGTCAGGTCCAAAAGAACAAAATTTAAACGCCGCCTGGATTGTTTCAGAGATAGAAAACGTAAGTGCTCCCACGATGCCTTTTGACGAAATAACGGTCAAAGGGGTTTGAAGGTTCTTAAATGTTCCAGCAACTAAAAAGCTCCTGGAGTGGACCAAATTCAAAACTTTTGGTACAAAAAAAATTACCGGTATACATAATTCTTTAGCATTTCAATTTAATCATAACTTCCTTACATTGGGTATTACAAATGTGATACCTAAAAGTGAAGAAACTGTCGCATTCTTGGCTTTTTAAGGTATTAGGTTTGTATTCCTTGGTCAGCAAGAGTGCCTCTGTTTTTGCTGTGTTGATTGTGAAACCATACTCTCCACTGTGTGCAGATGTCTTATTCCCACTTATAAATAGTAGTAGGCTCAAGATGCTTCCTTGTCCTACTTCCTTGCTCGTTCGAAATTCCTTGGACTTGCGGTTATTTGTTCTTACATAGTTTTTACAATGCCTATATATCCATTTAACTCCTTCTATTAGTTCCTAGAGCACTTCTTTTTCTTCCAGTACCTGCCAATTTTTTCTCTAGGTGCTCTATGAAAATCCTTTTGTAGGTCCATAAATCATAGATAGGTTCTTGTGTTCTATCGTCTAAGATATAAGCAGTTGTAAGCAGAATATTAAATCCTGCGTGCCCCTGCCTGATCTGAATCTATATTGATTATCATTGAGGTTTTCTTTAAGGTGACCTCTCAATTTCCAATACCCGCTCGTAAATCTTACAATCCTGACTTAATAATGATCCCAGATAACACAGTATTTTCCTGGGACATCCCATTAAAGTACTACTAGTGTCCCAATGTTTCCGATCTAGATGGGATGTTCCTAGAATGTTTCTCTTGGTATATAAATATGGTTGTTAAATGTAAACATCAGTGGGATGTCCCTATAATGTTTTTCTTAAACATGTTTTTCATTACAAAATATACAACTCATATCTATTTGTGAATAATTGTTAATTGTCTATAAACTTTATAACAATCGGTCTTAAAATATTGTGACTGACGTATTTGTGAACGTGATATCCTGATATCCCTGCATTAGCTTTGCAAAAAAGAAGATTAGTAGAAAAAGAAGAAGACCTAGTTTGCAAAAGCAAGGTTAGGTTGGAAGTGTTGAGTCATGTCGTGTCTTTGTTCTTTTTGGTTTTGTAAGTGTTGTGGCGTGGCTTATTTATAAAGTAAGTATTTATAATGGATAGTCAGGAAAAAAGAAAACTATTAAATAAATATAGTCAGCGCTTTAAACGGCTGAAAAAAGATAACACTTATAACAATTATATTGATATTGAAAAACCGTCTACCGTTACCAGCGGTAATCAGTCTCATTTGTGTACTCCTACTTCTTGTGCCCAAGATAATGAAAGCGAAGTTCACTCCACTGTTCGAGGGTTGAAGTATCGATGCTGCAATTACGAATAAATAGTGTTTTGATGTGTTTTTTATTTTTTTTACATATTACTACAATCAAAAGATATTTGAACTGTCTATAGTTTTGAAATGTGAAGACCCTGTATAATACATTTCCGATACCTAGAAGAAAATTTGTGGTTTAAAGCAAATGTTATTAGTTTTTAAATAAATAGCTCTTTTATTAAGAAATATTGAATTGTTTTATTTGCTCCTATACCGAAGTCACTTCCAGGGTATTTTTAGAAACGTTTCTGAGATGTTCTAAACAAAGTACCCCGAATGTACCTAGTACATCCTTTTTCATCTACGAAACATCCTACCGAGATGTTTGTAGAACGTTGAAAATGATGACATGGCTGTTGCCACAAACATCCTAGGGACGTTCCGAGGGAAATGAGGATGTTGTTAGTATGTTTCTATTGTCCCAGAAGGATGTTTCTGGAATATTTCTGTCATGTTTCTGTGTTATCTGGGATATACCTCGATAGTTGTTGCACACCGTTGCATCTCTTTTTTCAGAATTGGTACTAGTATGGCTATTTCCCAATCTATTTCTTGCGCTATTTATCACTTTATGTAGAAGACGAGTCCCCTTTTCCCCTAAGCTTTTTAAAATTTCTGTACCTAAACCATCTTCACCTAGACTATTTCCGTTTTTGCCACTTTTAATCGCACCCAACATTTCTTTATTTTCATTTCTTGTTGCGATGGGTTTAATGTTGTTTTTTCATTGTTACTCTCTTGGTCAACTAAGGTGCATTCATTTCTTTCTAAACATTTTTTAAATGTTCGTGCCATACCTCAATAATATCATCTTCGTTTGTCTCTAAATTACCATCTTTATTTCTTATGTATCTATCCAGTTGATTATCTTTTCTCTGTTCGTTGACTTTTCAGCACTCTGTAGAACAAAACATTATAAAATAGTCAAATAATGAATACCAAACCATTCAAAATCATTTAGTCTTTAAGTTTAGCAAGCTTTTCGTATATGTATAGGTAGAGTAAATAATACTGGTCTGAGTACCATACCTTGTGGTGCTCCATATGCCACAGATCTTAATGATTTTTATTTATTTTAGTGATAATAAAGGTTTTAAATGAAATATAGTTAATGAAATATACATGTTGAGGTACGTTCTAGTTTTTATAAAGAATTTTTTTAAAACAAATCACTTTTTTTTGAAAACTCATGCTTTCTTTGTTTACTAACAAATTGTTAATCTAAACCAACATTTTAATATGCCAATAAGAAGTAAACTCTTTATAAGTTTTATTTATAGCAATAGACGTCTAAAAGACTTTTTCAAGCTGAAGGAAAATCGATTGGTAAAAACTTAGTTTATTTTTAATTTGCTTTATTCAAACTGCAGTTCACCGAAAAGTAATGGGTTATTTCCCGTTCTACTCAATGGAGTATCTCGACGAAATATTAACAATGGGATAATTTTCATTACTCGGAAAATCGTAAAATATCAGAAAATTTACCATTTTGATTTTTCCACATATAATGTTAATGTAAATTCTGAATTATATATATATATAGAGGTCGTACCGATTTTTTTAGTTCTTAACATTATATTTAAATAATAATTTATTACAAAAATATATAAATTTTCTGATTTTTTAAAAGTATCTTTAACACGAAGAAATATCTCTGACAAGCGGTTTTACCCGCACGAGATGCTGAGAAATGTTCGGTTAACCGTCACACTCACGAGACGCTGTAGCACACCGATATTATTTTATATATACAGTTAATATAGGAAGAGGTCCGTAGACAAGGAGGGCAGGAAAAACGTTATAAAGACGTTTAACACTTAACACTAAAAACAGACAATTTAACACGCAACTGGGATCGCCATGTAGCAATAAGAGCAATTGGAGTCAAATGGTTTCGAACTTCCATTCCCAACCACGTCGTAGAGCATTTAACTACACACCTGAAAATTTTCAGTGTCCGGACTGTGTTTTTGAATATTCCACTTTTAACAAATCCAAGAGTGAAATACCTATATTTGTTTAGAAAAAAAATGTAATTTTACTTAGATTTCATTTTCATCTTCCTCATTACTCCTTTATTTTTTCATTAGACTAAAAACTCACAATCTATAAAACGGATCCACTTTTGCCATAATTCAGCTTAGTCTAACGGCCAACGGGACCATAGAGTGCGTTACAATTTACGAAGTCTGATTTATTGTATCCGGTATTCAATTTACGGCCCAATTTGTGTCGAGAGGATTTAGCGACGGGCCAATAGTTTGGATGTTTCCGCGTTAAAACACAATTTTCGCTTTTTTCAGATTATTTTTTTTTTCTCGTATCATTTATCGTTCTACTTCAACGGGAAAACTAAAAAAGGGTTTACATCAATCTGACAAGACAAAATTTCGTGTTTAACTATTTTTATTGTAATTACAAACTAAGCTTATAATATCTTATAACTGGTATAAACCGAAAAACCTTTGAAAAAGGGTTTGCACAATAGAGAATGCTCGATAAAAAAAATATTTGATTTTATAAAATTTTGTGTTTAAACACATGCTTCCTTTATTTTTTAGTTGATAAAATTTTATGTAGCTGTGAATTTACAAAATCTTAGTTTTTCTTATCAAAATCAAAAATGTATATATGGAATTCCTTCTTGGGATATCTTCCAATCAATAAAATCTCTGGGTGTGTGGTTTCTGCACCTTAAATAAATACAAAATATTTAAAAAAATAACTTCTTATTTCCTCTGTCTGTCTTTGGCCTTAATTCCGCTTCTCTACTTGCTGTATCCTTCTCTTTGCTCCTTTATTTTATTTGTTAACTTTTATAATCTAACAAAAATAATTCAAAAACTAATCTTAGTAACCGATTCCCCTAAGATCGATTTACACTCCCGGAAAGTCACCGATAGACTGCGTCTCCGAGGAAAATCCATATCAGTATATAATACATTTACATACGTCAGAAGAATCGGACCATTCTTTGGATGATGATGTATGAGTGTTAAACCATGTCTCGTCAAGATAAAAAATTTTGTCCATTCTTAGTACTGTATTTTCTCATCAACATGATTTCATCAGTACTTGCTTTTGTGCATTGTGCGATAGCTAAAGCCCATTTTAGACAAAATTCTCCAAAGACTAATGTAGCTACAGCTTACTTGTGTTTAGTAAGCCGTTGTTTTAAAGCATCCAATGAGGGTATGCGTTGCTTGTTTAATGGGATATAGATATAGATTTTACAATTTCTCTGGCGTCAGCAGATAAATGTTGTTTTATTTGTCGGAACACTGAAAGAACTGTCATCAATGCTTTTTCACGGATACGACAAAAAGCTGTTTAAAGAATGTACTTAAAAAAACCTATTGGTTTTTATACTTTTACAACAAAGTAAAAGTATTCTAATCTTAGACCAAAGTTATTAAATACTTATTTATTCAAAACAACTTTAACAATTATTAATTATTAACTAAAGCATTCTTATTGGTTTATTTAAGATATATTGGCTAAACTTAACAATCAACAAATCAACACACAGTAAGATAAATTTTATCTGAATCGATCGTTCTTAATTAATACTGACTAATCCAGGGTATTTGTGGTTGGGCTTATTGTGGTCATTAAAAAATCAACCATTCATCGTGAAATAAATCTACATTTTGCCCGCCTTTCCTCTATAAGATTCAGTAGTATTAGAAATACTACGGACATATTAATAAATAGACTAGCCAGTCTCAGAAAATTTTGGTTGAGGTGTCATTGGATAGAGTCTAGAAAGTTTTTGAATACAAACAACTTTCGGAAATGAAAATTGCAAAAGTTATAAACAATTTAGTGAAAAAACAGGTTTGGCTTTTTAAAAATATGTCAAAAACTAATTTTGCTTTTAAAAAAAAAAGAGTGTGCGTGTAACCTTTACGCGCGATTGAAGTAAAACTTGTTGACGTACGTATCGGAAAATAAATATTTAATTACAATTCAATCATATTTATTGCCTATATACTTTACAAAAAATGAGATGTCATATTTATATTATTCATTAGAAATAGGAATTTGAAAGTTATCATTATTTTTTATATATGAAATAATAGGTTTATGATAACTGAAATGTGAAACATAGATTTTACTCTCTAAATACCATTAATGTATTTGAAACCGTTTGAAAATTTCATAAATAAATTTCGAAAATTTAAGCTCCTCCCATAGCTGAAATTACACAGATACTTCCATCAGAATCTTCCGTTAGAATCTAACGTTAGAGTTACCCCTAGTCGCGCCTAAAGAAGTTTTGCTTCAATAATAGGTAAACAATATTAAAAATATACACACATTACGTTTAGAATGTGTGATTTTGTAGCTGTATCTACCTTATTGTAATACAACACAACACAAGAGCCTTCGATAGTTAGATAACCATTTCATTTTGTAGCATTTTATAGCATATTCCATAAAATTTAAAATCCTGAGTTAAGTTTGTTTTCTTGACGTCTACGAAGGATCTGTTATTGCTGGTAAAAGATCAGCCATCCTGACTAGTGGTTTTATGGCCTTTATGGCTATCTAACCAAACCTAAAATAAGTATAAGAAAGTGTTAAAACATTTCGAATATTATTATTTTATGAACAAAAACGTTCAACATGCTTCTTTACTTAACGTAAAGCTTCCGTATAAACAATTATTTACTATCATAATATGTATGTATGTATATAAACTTACTTAATCAAATCATAATGAATGTCGCTGTCTTGTCCTTTTTTCATTTTCACTTTTCTTCAAATCTTTCTGGCGCTTATAATATGCCCTTTTGACGTTCACAATTTCTTTTTCTTTTTAGCTCTTTAAGTCTATAAAACGAAAATAGCTAGGTATAAATAATAGGTATAAATAGTGTAATTACACACCAAAAATAAAATTTATGCATATAGAGTATAGGTACTCACTATTTTCATTCAATATTTTTTCATCACTTTCTTCATTAATAAATCCACTTTGTTTATTCATATTTAATACAAACACTTTATACACAAATTTAAACTATTTACCAGCAATGTATTTTGGTTGACAAGATGACAAGCTGTCAATTCATACAATTACAGATTTAATTTTATTTAATACTAGTTGCACTCGCAACATCGTTCGCGTGGTGTGTGATTGTTGTATAAAAATTTCTTACCTCACCCCATTTAAGGAATGGGAGAGAAATTTTTATACACCAGATGTTAAGTTGAAAGAAGACAAATACATCTGTGAAAACCGCATTCGAATCGGATCAGTAGTTTTCATGTGATGCGCGCACAAACATACAGAGAGACAGACAAAAAAATCTAACCACATTTTTGGGTTCTATTTCGGTGTACCCGCGACGTCGTTCGCGTGGCGTGTTGATTTTTGTATAAAAATTTCTTTCCTCACCTCATTAAAGGGGTGGGGGAGAAAGTTTTATACACCAGATGTTAAGTTGAAAGAAGACAAATACGTCTTTGAAAACCGCATTCGCATAGGATCAGTAGTTTTCATGTGATGCGCGCACAAACATATACATTCCTAAAGTTTTATTATATGTATAGATAGTAGGCAGAATCGCATGAGCGCCGCCAGGATTATTTTCAGGGAGGTGCATCTGCATCTACACACTATTATGATCTAATATATATAGAATGTAGAATTTGGACAGCAACCGCGACGCCTTTTTGTTTTTATTCAAACAATAATTTAATAAAAAAATTAAAAAAATATATAATTTTCTGGTAAATTCAGGTATTTTCTTTCATAGCAGGGGGGTGCAAGCGCACCCTCTTGCACCCTGCTGCCGGCGCCCATGCAGAATCGTGTTAGGTATTTTGTATTAGGTTTTGTTTCCGGTTTCTGTTATTAGAATGACGTCACGTCCGTTAGAATAACTGAGTTACTCCTAGTGTCGCTAAAGAAGTTTTACTTTAAAAATACAAGAGGAAGAGCACCCAAATTTGAGCCCATTTTCAGGCCACTAGAAAAATTATAATTATCGGCACTACAGTTCTGAGAGCTGTAACTTTTTAAAAAAATTTTTTTTTCCTCTTTTAAAATATTTTTTTAAATTTCGAATATCTTGATTAGTTTTTAAGATATTAAAAAAACAAACTCATTATTTATAACTTTTGCAATTTTTATTTCTGAAAGTTGCCCGTTTTCGAAAACTTTCTGGACGCTATTCCCAATCCAAGGACACCTCAGTCATAGTTTTTTGACACTGCTGAAAAATATCATTCCGAGTTATCTAACTATCTTTGTCGGACAAATGCGTACAATTTTTTGTAAGAAATAGACCTTTATATTTTTAACCAACTTCAAAAAAGGAGGAGGTTCTCAAGTTGACCATATTTTTTTATGTATGTTACGGCATATCTCTGGTATTTATAATTCGATTTGTAAAAAATCTTTTTGCATTCAAAAGAGTTATAGGTTTCATTAAAAATTTGAAAATTGATATCATTACTGGTATCTAATTGGAAGTCGACCTGCTTGAATTTTACTTTCCAGAAATCTTGAAATTAATTATAGCAGCATTTTTTTAATTGATTTAGTCACTTAAGTGACTAAAAATGTTCTCTAGGTACATTTATTTTAAACTTCTGAACGAGAAAATTTGATAAAATTAACAAAACAGAAAAATAAACATAAAAAACAATCAAAAAAAGCAAGAAAAAATCATAAAGTTAAAAAAAACGTGTGCGCCTCAGGACGCACGTCAGAAGTGATAACTTCAACTAATCCAAGTTGAACTATTTAATATTGAAATCGTTCAACTTAAAAAAAACTTTGGTTATTACTTAAATCTTATGTACATTAATATGATAATGTGTATAAATTCAAAAATTTTGAAAATTTTGGATTTTTGAAATTTTTGAATATTTCTCTTTGATCAATTTTAATAAAAATTTGCAAATTTATAGAAAAATCTTTATATTTTCCATAATACTTTTCACTTTTTTAATACTTTTTATGGTTCTCGAAAAATACAGGGTTAAACTAAAAAGTTTAAAGAAAATCAAAAATCAACAACAAAACTAAGAACATAGTCAGTCTCTCCCTTAAATTTTCAATTTTTCTCTGTAATTAATTGTAATAAAAATGTGCAAATTTATAGAAAAATCTTTATATTTTCCATAACACTTTTCATTTTTTTAATAATTTTTATAGTTCTTGAGACATACAGGGCTAAACTGAAAAGTTTAAAGAAAATCAAAAATAAACAACAAAAAAAGAACATAGTCAGTCTCTCCCTTAAATTTTCAATATTTCTCTTTGATTAATTTGAATAAAAATTTTCGGATTTATAGAAAAATTTGTTATATTTTCCACAACACTTTTTCGTTTTTTAATACCTTTTATGGTTCCTGAGATATATAGGGTGACACTAAAAAGTTTGAAGAAAATCGTAAACCAACAAAAAACAAGAAAAATGTGCAAATTTATACAAAAATCTTTCATAACACTTTTTATTTTTTTAATACCTTTTATGGTTCTCGAGATATACAGGGTTAAACTAAAAAGTTTAAAGAAAATCAAAAATCAACAAAAGAAAAGAACATAGTCAGTCTCTCCCTTAAATTTTCAATATTTCTCTGTGATTAATTTTAATAAAAATGTGCAAATTTATAGAAAAATCTTTATATTTTCCATAACACTTTTCATTTTTTTAATATCTACTTTTTATAGTTCTTCAGATATACAGGGTTAAACTAAAAAGTTCAAAGAAAATTAAAAATCAACAAAAGAAAAGAACATAGTCAGTCTTTCCCTTAAATTTTCAATATTTATCTGTTATTAATTTTAATAAAAATTTGCAAATTTATAGAAAAATCTTTTTATTTTTCATAACACTTTTCACTTTTTTAATACGTTTTATGGTTCTCGAGATATATATAGGATTAAACTAAAAAGTTTAAACAAAATCAAAAATCAGCAACAAAAAAAAGAACATAGTCAGTCTCTCCCTTAAATTTTAAATTTTCAATATTTCTCTTTGATTAATTTGAATAAAAATTTGCGAATTTGAAGAAATTTTTTTATATTTTCCACAACACTTTTACGTTTTTTAATACCTTTTATGGTTCTTGAGATATATAGGGTTAAACTAAAAAGTTTGAAGAAAATGGTAAACCAACAAAAAAAAAGAACATAGTCAGTCTCTCCCTTAAATTTTAAATATTTCAATTTAATCAATTTTAATAAAAATTTGCAAATTAATAGAATTTTTTTTATATTTTTCATAAAACTTTTTACTTTTTCAATACCGTTTATGGTTATCGAGATATACAGAGTTAAACTAAAACGTTGAAAAATTCAAAGAGAGGGGAAGCGTCTGTCTGAAATACGGCTAGCGCTGTGGGTTAAAGTGAGAGAGGAGTATCCTGCCTACTATAGATATAGTGGCACCGTAACGCGTTACGTTACAAAGCAGTTTACCCTCCCATAAGAAGTTATCACTTCAAAAGGGAAAGGTAAACAAAGTACAAAGTTCACTGGTTTAGAAAACTATAACGACATCGTAAGGTGACGCAGTTGTAATCTCATATATTTAAACGAAGAATTTTTATTTAATTAAGTACTAGTACGACACCGTAAGGTGGCGCAGTTAATATCTCATACATTTAAATAAGCAATTCTTACTAAATTGAGTATTATGATATTTAATATATTTAAAACAATGATCCTTAATCAAGTACTATGACGCCACCTTAAGTTGGTGCATTGTATATCTAATATAAATATTTCAAAAATTATAAAATACAATGAAAAAAATAATTAAAGATCGAGACATTATCATAACAACTTCAAAAAATGACAAAAATACATCCGTGTTAATCGGTACAATGTTCGTGGGTTCAGCTAGTTCTAAATAAAGAAAACGGCCAAATGCCAGTCGGACTCACCCATGAAGGGATAGGGATCCATATATAGCAGCAAGTAACAATATAAAAGTTCTTGTAGTTCATTGTAACTTTGATCGATGTTTACTAGATCTCGTTCAAACCAATTTAGTTTTATAATTCTCTTATTTCAAAAGTTACAGGGTTGACACACATTTTATCACTTTAAAAATACGTATCTCTTGCGCAAACTATTCAGTTTAGAAAATATCATTTTTTGAGTATCAAAGTATGGGGAACACCAATTATTTTTTCTATTTTTGTGTAAAATCTTAAAGCGGTTCACAGAATTCATCTACTAACCAAGTTTCGACAGTATAGTTCTTAAAATTTCGGAAAAAAGTAGCTGTGACATACGGACGGACAGACAAACAGACATGACGAATCTATAAGGGTCCGTTTTGTACCATTTGGCTACAGAACCTTAAAAAAGACCTTTTTTCATCTTAAGTTATTTTAAATATTTCTTAGCTAAAAATCAGTATGCTTTTACAACTTTTTTCACTATTTATTAGGTATACACTGTTTAGTCATAAAATTATTTAGTTTGTTAGTAAAGACCTTCTCGTCAATTTGGTATTATTAAAATTTATGTAAACCCAATATTTTATGCATACCTAATAACATTACAAAAAATGGCAACAATTTCATTTTTACAATTAAGTGAAAGTTCTTGAAATTTTTACCACTTATTGCGTATGGTATGGCACTGTGCACATTTTATTTTATTGGCATAAAGTTCCCTGAGTAATAGAAGAAAACTATACATATAACTTTTTGATGCTATAGAAATCAGATTTTTGTTTGCAAACAATATTTTAGGTACATCCTGTATAGTAAGTAATCTTATTAAAACTCTTAAATGGTTTCTTGGAACTATATATTATTTTGTATTTCCTCTAATAATATATTCTATTGCGACCTTGTTTCGATTTTATTTAATTAAATATTGTTTAATAAATTATGTTAATATAAGAAAAATTTGAAAAACCCTGTATTTGGATCACGAATTATAGTGAGTCACATGTTGAAGCGATAAACTCGAACGGTTGTCGTTCACATTACAATTCAGTTCAAAGTCCAAATAAAACCGAAAACAAATCGCATCTCTCGACTCGGAAAACGGCGATTGCTGTTCTAAACAAAAACACCGATCGAGAGAAAAAACAGCAAGAGGAAGAAGGCCCTTTTTGCTAATTAGGTATTCAGGTAGGATCACGTGTACCGCGCGATGCGTGTGCCACAATTATACAAATCAAGAGTGCGTGCGTGGCGCCAATAAATGCGCACGCGCAAGTGGGCATGTCCTCCAACGCGATTACGAGAGTTACGGACTGACTAAAAATTCGCTGATCAGACGCAGCCCGATACGTTTCGTGTGATGTACTGCCACTTGTGTCACTTATTGGCGACGAGAAACATCGCGTAACTGCGTCACAGGTAATCAGTCGTTTAGCGAGAACTGGATTTTATCGTTTGAACCGCGAAAACTTGTGTGTGAAACGGAATGTTTTTTGACTAGTGAATAATTCTAATAAATCAAATATAAAAGTGCGCATTTAGTGAGAAATTTTTTACACAGTGTTTTAGTTGAAAAAGTTTTCTCTATGAACGGGCAATACGGAGGTTGGAACGTCCAAAAAATGGACATGAACTTAATGGAGCCGTTGGCGGAGATGGATGGCTTTGAGCCTCAAACCCGCGCGCGATCCAACACGTGGCCGCTACCCCGACCCGAAAATTATGTGGAGCCAGCTGATGAGGCGGGCAACAAGTGTGTGCCGGGACAACAAGGGCCAGGGCCCGTGCCTTCCGTGGCTTCTACCGTACCCACGAAAAAAAATTCGAGCAGGAGGAATGCTTGGGGTAATCTCAGTTATGCTGATTTAATCACACAGGCTATCAAAACTTCTCCGGATCAACGCCTTACTCTTAGCCAAATTTATGAATGGATGGTGCAGAATGTTCCTTATTTTAAAGACAAGGGAGATAGCAACAGTTCAGCTGGTTGGAAGGTAGGAATCTATTATTAAGAAGCTTATGAAGCTACCGATAGAAGTTAAGATAGGTTGAATTTTGTGCCAGTTTTATTTTTTATTTTTAAGGAGTGAAACTGAATGGTACCACAAAAAATACAATTTATACTTATTTTTACCTAACCTTGATATATGTAACGAGATAAATTTTGCGTTTAGTTTAGGAATTCCTCCACCCACTGTATAATAATTTGTATTTAGAAAATTCTTTAAGTAACAATATTTTGTTTATTTTCTTTTTAATGCTTACCCGTTAAAAAATGAATTTTAACCCTTATACCCTGTCACCCATTTCATCCCAAAACTAAATATAAAAATCAAAGCCGTCTCAATAATTTATACAGAATGTTTCCACTCGACATTTATTAAAAATGTTAGAAAATAGAATTTTTATATCGCTAAAAATATTAGGTAGGTACCTATGTAGATTCCGGTGTCGGTCGCATAAAATAAAACTATTTTTTAAACAACTACTTTTTATACTCTTACACCCAGTTTATTAAAATACAATCGAAAATGGTTATTATATTATCAAGAATAAATACTTTAGAAAATATCTACGTATCTATACAAATTGAGGCTTTTGAAGCCATCTTAATAATTTAGTAACCGGAAAATTCCACACAACAATTCCCCATAAGAAAATTGTACAAAGCATAATACCCACAGTCATAAATGCCCACACAGACAATTTCCCACACCGGAAAATGTCCACATGGAAAAATACTCACATAGAAAAATGCACACATTTTTATAAAAATTGTTACTAAATTATTTTTTAATTGTGTCCCAGTAGTTCCGACGATAAAACAAGTGGGTAACAACAAGTTAAATTATTCGCTTAATTACGCAACAAAAAATTTAAAATAAAATTTTAGCAAACAACACTAATAGTAATTTTTTAAGGGAGTCTTATTTCCGGACGGAGTATAAATTCAAACTGTCGCGTGTCTTGTGGCCACCCGCAAAGTATATTTAAAAATTGCAGCATAAACAGCAACTATTGAAAATCTTGCTAAAATCTGATGATATGGAACATAAAAAATTATGGCGATCCAATTATTTTCCCATTATTAACAACGAAATCTTCTTATATAAGTCATTCGCACATTTTTTATAACACCCTAATTCCATCAGGAGAATGAATAACTTTGAGTACAACTTGTTTTAAACAAGTAATATTTTTTTTCTAAATACTGGCACCTAAATACCATCAAGAATTAAAGTTTGTAAGAAAAATAAATGATAATATTTACTTTAAAATAATATGCCCAGTTTCCTGTGTGTGCAAGAGGACATTTTACCATGCGTGCAATTTTCCGTGTGGGGGCATATTTCAGTGTGGATGTTTATGGCTGTAGGGAATTATTATGGAATCCAATATAATTTATAATGACTGTCTTTATTCGACTTTTATTAGAACTTAAAAAAATAGATTATTAATGTCGCTGGATTGGACCTAAAAATATTAGATTCTGGTGACTGATCTCACAAATTAAAAACTATTCGTTCTACCACTATCTCTAAACTCTTTCACCCAATTTATTAAAATTAAATCGAAGATAGTTATTGAAATTGAAGCTTTTAAAGCTATCTCAATAATTTATACAGAATGTCTTCTTTTAACGTTTATTAAAAACGTAAAAAATAGAATGTCGCTGGATTGGACCTAAAAATATTAGACATATTCTGGTGATGATCGCATAAAAGAAAATTTGTTCTACGACTGCTATAGAATATAGCTCTATTCTTACATTTTCCGATGCTACAATGTAAGAATTTTCCAGAGCTGTGGGATAAATGAATCTATCCCACGACTTTTATCATTTATTCCACGATATGTACATTTAAATGGTGAATTTACATTTTTTTAGTCATAACATAGGTGGCTTAAATTTTTTAGTATAGATATAGATGAAAGTAATTAAGATAGTACCATGCCAGAAATACAGGAAAAACGGCAAATGTCACTCTGGACTTATTACCAGTAACTTCGAGAAGGAAATATGTAATGGCTTACGATAAGTTTATGGATTGGAAGAAAAATTGAAAAGTAAAATCCCTTTCAGAAAACGTTCTTTTAGTTTATTTTGAGCATTTATCTTAAACTTTAAAGGCTTCTACAATGTGGTCCCAGTACTCGATGTTATGAAGTACAATGAATATAAAAAATAACATAGATATTTCAAAATATGCGAAATTGAGATCTTTTTTAAAAAGAAAATCGCAACAGTAAATCCATCAAAAATCTAAACATTTACCAGCGGAAGAGCTCCAAAAATTTTTAAACGAGGCTCCCGATGAAATATACCACATTATTTTATTTTTTAAATGCCGTCGTAGAAAAAGTATAGTATGCAAAACGTGGGAAATAGTATATTGTTTTACGAGCAAGGAATGATACTCATTTCCCACGAGTACGATGTTTGCAGCAAGAGCCGCAGGCGAATGCAGCAAATCGTACGAGTGGGAAATGAGTTATTCCTTGCGAGTCAAACACTATACTTTTTCTACGGTTATACCACATAATAATACAATAATTCAAAAATAAATCCAAAACAAAACATAACGATATAAGTTATATTATTTAAGTAAAATTAACTATTATTTACAATATTTACAGTTATCATACCTTAAATTTATTTGTTAATTCAGAAAAATAAGCTAAAAGCACAGTTTCTGAAACGGAATTTGTTGCCTTTTTCTTTTGCCAGGTCACGAAACTTTCATATGCATTCTGGTACTTATGTTTTGAAATTTCGGGAATCAAATTCTGACAAGCTTCGTTTGCCGCTTCTCTTATTTCAGGAGGAGTTAATTCTAATTCATTTTTATCACTACTTAACATTTTTACTTAAATAACAATCTAATTTAAATAGTGTATTAAAAACTATCTGTTGTACCTGTCACTACTTTATTACTGTCAATCTGTACTGTTAGTCAAATATATGAATACATTATTGGCACAGTATACTTGATTAAGTTAAAACAATAAAGAAATGAACACTTTGTTTTATCAGATAAAGAAATGAGATATTTCTTTATTAGATATAACAACGTACCCTATTTCTTTAGAGATTACTGTCAAAAAATGATACATTTGTATAGTAACCGTAGAAAAAGCACTTTTCTTTATCGTGTGTTGTGGCACTCGCCTTTCAGGCTCGTAAGAAAAGTGCGACTTTTCCAACTTGTTTTACAATATACTACTGTTTCAAATACTACAATGGAATACTGTCATTCCTTAACTTATTTTTAAGGATAGAATCGATAACATTCCCGCATACCGTGCTGGAATATAACACTTGGTATCTTAAATCAATTAAACTAAACCATCTGTTAATAAAATTTCAAAATTATAATTAATAAAAGATATAGTCATTTATTAATTTTGCTAGCACAATTAATGATATATTTGCAGTGAATCTATAAAATAAACGAAAAAAAGTCGTGAAAAAATATATGGTTGGTGCGACAGAGATCCCACTTGCTAAAAAGTGTAATTATAAACCTGGTATCTATCCAATGTTAAATAAGTATACTTATGTTAGTTAAATAAATTATTATCTCAACGATTTTTTAATTATTTAATTAAACCTTCAAAAAGGTGTTAAAATATAATATTATTAACATTTAGATTAATATATTTTATATAAAAACAAATATTTATAAAATTCAAATTTAAGAACTTTTATTGAATTTGGATAAATTGCCGAAATGTCTAAAATAAAATTATTTTAAATTTAAACTTCGCTCTCTCTCTCTCTTCAACAGCCTTTTTGCATCCACTCCTGGATATAAGTCCTCCCTTGTCGTTTCTATTCTATCCGGTCCTGTGCTATTTGAAACCACTTTCTCCCTACACTCTCTCTTATGTCATCTATCCATCGCCTCCATTGCATCTTGTCCATCTTTCGTTTACCTGTCTTGCCACATGTCGGACCCAATTCCATTTCTAACTAGCAATATTTTCTATGACCTTTGTCTTTTTTTGATATCCTCATTTTTAATATGTTCTCTTTTGCTTACTCCCAGCATACTTCACTCAATTACTCTTTAAGTCATACTTAATTTGTTGGCACTGTTGACGTTAAGGGGCCCGGTTTCCATACTATAAGTGATAATTGGAAGAATGCATACGTTAAAGACTTTTTTGATTGATAGGGATCTTGGAATATTTTTTTTTAATACAAATAAACCGTTTTTTTTGCTTATTCTACAAGAGGGTTTTGCTGATGGCCTAATCTTGTTGTATAAACAAAACATTAAATACAATAACTTAAAATTTTAAACTATGACATTATATAAATATAATAAAATCATTTCCATTTCATTATACCGTAGATAAATTGTGAACTTATAGGCATCATTTAGACAATTAAAATAATAATGTTCTATTATATTATTCAACATTGTCCGATATAAAATAAGTCAAAGTTCTAACCACACTTAAATTTAGAAAGTATACAAACGAGAAAATTACAGTAAGGAGAAACCTTTACTCATACACGGTAACCATTTCGGCCAAAGAGGCCTTAGTAATTAGTAAGCTTTTTGATAGTCTTGATTCAACTCATATCAGTTAGGTACTCAATTCCTCCTTAACATGTAAGTATGACGTTAATGGGAAAGATTATTTGTTAGTTTTCAAGTTTTCACTATTTCTTTCGTTGTATTTTGTAATTTTTCGATTAAATATATCAAATATCAACTGCACCACCTTTAGGTGGCGTCATAGTACCAGATTAAGTAAATATTGCTGGTTTAAATATATGAGATTTCATAATCCACCTTAAGGTGGCGTCATATCTGCGCCACCTTACGGTGGCGCCTTAGTACTTGATTAAGTAAGAATAGTACATTTAAATATATGATATATCAACTGCGTTCCCTTGGAAAATATACAAACAAGAAAATGACATCAATTTGTTACAAAATTTTAGAAGCTTTAAAAGCGTTGTATCTTAAAATAAAAATAGTTTTTTGTTGCAATTACAAATTTATTATCCAACACATTAAGTTTAGAAAATGATCACTAAAAAATCCTAGTAAACTAAAGCAAATAATTTAACAATGATTAATAATAAGTACCATGAATCATTTAATATTAACGTTTAAAGTTTCCAAAACAATCAATGAGAAATTTCACAATTTAGGCTCCTGAGGCATTTATTAAACACCGTTCATTTAATATCCAAAATAATTCAAACCTGCTGATTGCAAAACATTCGTTGAATGTTTTTTTTATATGTTATTAAATTATTTAACAAGCAATCACTGTCGCATATTTTTGGTTTAGTATATTTGAAATATTACGCATTACTTTTTTTTAAATTATTTTCGACAAAACAGCGACATTAACTAAATATTCTGTAAACAATTAGAATTACTTAGTTATAAAACTTTCTTTGTAAATTTTAAATAGTTTTAGAATGTTCCAAAGATTAAAATTATTATAAATAAGTATTCCATTCATTCAATAACTTCACAGAAATTAAATTAGTAAGTTTGTTTTATATTGCAACTATTAACATTACGTTTAGGAACATGTGAAGTTTTTCTTTAAACATTTGAGGAATGTTAAAGTCAAGCCTGTGTATTTGTTTCTTGAATAGTTATTCTGGTATGAAGCAAATCTCACCAAATAGAATTTAGTCAGATATTTGAAATACTTGACCATTATATTCTTGCACTAATTGAGATTGTGAATGCAATATAAATAAGTACATACATAACTGCGTTGTCCCAAATATTCAGACCACTTGATTTAGATTAGGTAGATTTTTAATGATAGCAAATATTTATTTACTTTTCTGTCATTAGAACTAAACATAATCATAAAATCTTTTATCTACTCCTTTGACAGTAAATGTTATTTATACTCATTGTCACCATACAGGGTAAGTAAACTATAACGCACAGTTTTGCGTAATGAAACGTCATGTTGGAATGAGTAGATAATACGTACGTCATATATTTTTTTAGAGATGTCAAATATTTAGAATTAAAATTAAAATATTAAGTCGTAGATAAAGCATAGTACGTAACTCGAGTGGTAAAAGGTATTACGTACTCGTGTAATTACGCAATCGCCGCTACGCGGCTTCGTGCGTAACTTTTCCACTCGTACGTAATGTCCTACTTACATGGGCGCCGGCAGCACGGTGCAAGAGGGTGCACTTGCACCCCCCTGCTATGAAAGAAAATACCAGAAAATTATATTTTTTAAATTTTTTTATTAAATTATTGTTTGAATAAAAACTGAAGGCGTCGAGCTGCGGTCCAAATGTATTAAATTTTACATTACACTCATTCTACATTCTATATAATATATTAGATCATAATAGTGTGTAGATGCAGATGCACCTCCCTGAAAATAATCCTGGCGGCGCCCATGCCTACTTACCACTCTTGATACGTAATATACTATTTTAATCCTTTGTTTTATTATACCGTTATACCTATATTATTTCATTAGTGACAGAATGTAAGTAGAAATCTATTATAAAATACTTACATCTATGCTATGTTACAACGTTTGGTGTTGTGTATGAATTAACATTAATATATATAAGAGTAAATAATAAATTAAAAATTAAATTGTTCGAAATTGTTTGCTTCTCATATGACAACTGGTATTAATAAATATTCATGTAACTATGACATTAGTAGTAATCTGATAGAAAACTAACCATTAGACTTTAGTATTTACCTACGTATGAACTAACTCGAAAGCTCTTTCACATGTCTTTGTTGTTTATTGAGATACTTGCTAAATTTAAATATATTTTTGATCTACATAAGATTATCTATCATTTAAAACAAACCGCAACTCGAAATCTTGATTTTCAACAAAGTTGGTTGTGTTTTGTTTTTTATGAAAAATGACTGTATCTCGGTTGTTTATCGAGATATTTGCTAAATTAAAACAAATTTGTGATTTAAATAACATTATTTATAATTTAAAACAAAACGCAACTCGATATCTGTATTTAAAAAAAAAAAGTTGATTGTGTATTGTTTTTTAAGAAAAATCACTGCATTTCGGTTGTTTATCGAGATATTTGCTAAATTAAAACAAATTTGTGATCTTAATAACATTATTTATGATTTAAAACAAAACGAAACTCAAAACTCAAAATCGTGATTTTTAAAAAAGTTAATTGTTTTGTTTTTTGAGAAAAATCCCTGTATCTCGGTTATTTATCGGGATATTTGCAAAATTAAAACAAATTTATGATCTACATAAGATTATTTATCATTTAAAACAATCCGCAACTCGATAACGTTATTTTTTAAAAAGTTGATCGTGTTTTGTTTTTTGTGAAAAATCTTTGTGTCTCTGTTGTTTATTGAGATATTTGCAAAATTCAAACTGATTTGTTATCTTCATAAGATGTTTAGCGGTGAAATTTAAAAAGCACCTAATTTTTTTTTTCGGCACTTAAAATGCACCATTTTTTAGATTCAAACTTCCGACTTTGTGTTGTTAGCAATAAAAACCAGTATTTCTTTAGTGTAATATCTATTTTTATATTTGCTTACAATTTTAAGCCAAATTAGGTTTATTATCGTAAATCTATTCAAACTTTTCCACGACGCATTCACAGAATGTTAACTCACTAAATACATTTATTGCTTTTGAATTGAAAATCCATTTAGACCCCAGTTATCCAGTAAGCAAGTTAGTTCTTATCTATTATCATAACCTTTTGTAACCTCTCTCAGTAACAACATTGTCAGGAGATACTTATACGTATTTTTAAGCTGACATCAACCAAAAATAACAAATTTTAATATTTTATCATTGTAGCTAAGATAATTGCGTCGTAATAAAAACTTGTAAACGAATTAAATCATTTTTCCATTTGGGATATTGAGTTATTGGGTTGTAAAATGTAATCCATCTATGAATAAGGTATAGAAAATTTCTTGTAATCGTCAAGTGTTATCAAAACTAAATTAGATATTTATGTTATGAAAGCTTTATCTGGTGAGTTTTAAATTTTCAATTTTGGCTCCCTTTTAGTATAAAGAAAATGACTGGAATTTCCTAGATTTCCAAATCTACTACTACTAGCAGCAGCAGCAGCGGTCCCAATCTATTTAGAGACACAACTAGTTTCTTATGTAGTAAACGATTATTTGAGATTTCTCTCATTTGATTATTTGAAAATTTTGAAAGTTTCTAGAAAGTATACAAACAAGAATATATTAAAGGACATTAAGAAGAAATTGAAAAAATGTCGCACCCAGCGAGACTCGAACTCGCAACCTTCAGCTCTACGCACTGACGCTCTAACAACTAAGCTATAGGTGCTTAGCCATCAAATCGCCGAACGGTCGTTAAATTCAACTCATGCCACATGTGAAACTTACTCACTTTTTCCTTAAGCACATATAGTATGACGTTAATGAGAGAGAGACTTTGTCTAATCGTCAATTGAAATATCAAACTCTAAGTCATAAGACAGGGCACTAAAAAATGGGGTTCTGTTGATTATCTTGAAATTACCCCTTTCAACAGTTAACTCTGAAAATTATTGCAATCTTTTGGACCATTTGGAAAAAAATCGTGAAAAAATACCCGGTTTACAGAAGAAACCCATCAAGAGAATGCACATTAATAAGTTTGTTAACGATGGCTATATTGAACGAATTAAATTGCTTGAACACCTACCGTTATTACCAAATTTAGCTCTCTCCACCTATTACCTTTTCAAAAACAATACAATGCCTTTGTGGAAAGCGTTCTTCGTGGAAAGAAACTATTGCAGTCGTGGGACAATATTTTGGAGAGCTTCTGAGAATCATTACAGAGATGTTACAAAATTACTGGAGGACTATTGGAAGAAGTGTGTTCAAACTGAGGGAGATTACATATATTAAATAAAAAAACAATTTTTGCTTTGAAATCTTTTCAACCAACCTGTAAATAACGATAATTTTGTTTTTTTTTACAATAAATTTGTTTATAATAATTTACTCGACAGTTGGACGGACGTCCACCCCCTGAATTTTTGTATTCTACGGGTCAAAATACATAAGTAAAAACTGTTTAGGTCCATCTTTATAAAGGAGGCGATTGGGACTATTAAACAAATATTGAAAATTCACAGAATCGTATACTGCGTATGTGTGCATCTTGGAATAGCGGATAAAAGAAAGTAGTATATGGAATTGATTTCGAATTTCCAATCGTTTCTACGAATGAATTACATAAATTTCTTTACAAAATAGACACGCTACTGCGTATACTGATACTTTACGTAATCTACTAATGGTTAAATTCGTTAATAAAATTAGATGTGCTGGTTGCTTACATTGGCGACCCACAGAGATTTACATGTGCTAAATAGCTTTCATTGCTATTTACGATGTGATTCCAAATTAACTAATTAATGTTTTTTTTTTTCATTTTTACTATTTGTAGTGGCTGCACTATCTTTTTTCTGGTATTGAACTTAACAATCATCAGCAGGCAAAATTATACAACTAAAAAATTTATTAAATAAAAAGAAAAACTTGACAGTTGAGGGAGTGCCGAACAGAGTTTATGCTTCCACTCTGCATGCAAAAATAAGTGGTTGAGCTCTTTTTGGTCATATAGATACCTATATACCTATATCTAAAGAATACTCCAGTTTACAAAATTAAAATCGCAGCTAAGTCCTATTTTTGTGTAAAATCTTAAGGCGATCCACAGAATACATCTACTTACCAAGTTTCAACAGTATAGTTCTTAAAGTTTCGAAGAAAAGTGACTGTGAAATATGACCGGACAGACAGACAGACATGATGAATCTATAAGGGTTTCGCTTTTTGCCATTTGGCTACGAAACCCTAAAAATGAAGTGTAATTCATTAAAGACAAAATTTATAGCCTATAAGTACTTATATAAAATTTCTCTTGCCTTTCATTTTTAAAAGTGTGTCGTTTAAAGGGCTCGAAAACACCACCAATTACATCCAAATGCGAATTTTAAAAGAACATATCTCGGAAGTACCTCGGAGGCCACCACCGTCATAAAATTCGTGTTTAGCGACCTCAAATCCATCGAGTAATGATTATCGACTCGTTTTGAACGAAATTGACATAAAAATACAGGCAACGAGGTCCAAAATGAGCACCAGGAACCTCGGAAGCCATCACTGTCATAAAATTCGTTTTCAGCGAGCACAAAACCCCGTAGTAACAAAATTGAACTCATTTTCGTCGATACTTTTTTTATCTCTTTGAGATGCACTTTGCAATTTACCTACACCTCCTACGCAAAAAATTTCCTGACACTCTCCCAAATCGAATGCAAAAATTTGCTTCACAATCCAAACACCTGCAGCAAATTTAGTGCTTCATTGACTTGCTTAATAACTTATAAAACTCATCAAAATCTTGACCTTTCTAGTTAGAGATAACTTTTTACAGTATCGATATGTTTAAAATAAATTGAACAAGTCTGATTCTTAATTGTTGTAGA
Source organism: Altica lythri (assembly GCA_964028335.1). NCBI lineage: Eukaryota > Metazoa > Arthropoda > Insecta > Coleoptera > Chrysomelidae > Altica > Altica lythri. The sequence continues at coordinate 56,235,417 of OZ034805.1, read as the reverse complement.
TACCAATTTTTTTTATTGGTCCAGAAAGTATACCATGAGAAAGATCCTTTGAACAGAAGAAACTACTTATGTTAAGGTTAAAAGTTTAAGAAAAGGGTTTTTGATATGCATTTTAATAGTACCAGTGATCTGGATCTGGATCCGGAAATTTGGGGAGGGGTGAGGCCACATATGACCCATTGTGCATCCTCCCGTGTGTAAGGATATCCTCACCTCAGGCTGTCACCAGGCCTAGTGTTTTAAAATAGGTGATGAGGCTCCCGAGGGGGATCTCCCTGACATCGGCTGGTGTAAGCCAGTACTCGCCCAACACGGATCTTCTGATTTCAGAAAAAGCAGAGCAGTCATACATTATGTGTTCTACTGTTTCCTCTTCTTGTTTACATCCTCTGCATAGCGGCGATTCTGTTAATTTCATCCTAGAGAGATGTTGTCGCAATTGGCACTGACATGTCAAGATTCCCACAGCTGTTCCAGTGATATGGAATGGACCAAATTCTAAAGTTTGTAGGTATATACAAATTAATCAATATGCTCGTTTTTACATCTTATGAGTGAAATATCGAAGATAATTTATATTTGAAAGAGTGATGTTTAAAAAATAAGAAACCACTTGCTTGGTATTAATCAGTATATATAATAGTTCACTTTATTAATCTTTACATTTAAGTTGTTTCATAAAAGGAAAACTGTTGAAAAACTAATTAATAACTAATCATAGTAATTATATATTTTCAGAATCTAATTAACGTTTTACCACATCAACCTACCCTATTTTAATACTTTGGAGGGTACACGTGTGTGAACGTTATACAAAAAAAAACAACACAGAATTCACAGATGATTGGAATATTCTATTTATTGTAGGAGAGAAATGTAATTTGCACGCTCGGTGTTTTTTGTATACAGCTAGTGCTAGAACCGTAAAAAAGTCGGAAAGAATACACGTGGACCTCAAGGCTGCCTGTCATGTACTTACTCTAAGAGCGGCAACTAGTCAAGGCCAATTTTGTGTTCTCGCTCGTCGAATACGAATTAATGTTATGTTATGTAATGAATAAGTTCTTTGGTATGTGCCTAGTTTACTTACTAATGATTTAACTGTTGGTGTAAAATAATAACGTAATTTTCTAATAGAGTGTTTAGTACTTACAAATAGTTACCTTAAGATAGGTGTAAATGATAAAATAATTGAAAGTGCTTTCTAAAATCTAAATTGAGACTTCGCTTTAAAATTTGCCACCCGTTTTCTGTAACGACTTTGTTGTTGTTTTAAAAGCATTGTGTGCATTTGCACAGAACTATTGGAAAACACGAATAAACCAAAATAAACACAAATGGAAAAATATTATTAGAATTATGCATTGACAAACAAAAAAGTACATACGCAGTAAAAAACCAATAATCGAATATATAATTGTTAAACAAATAGAGTTAGAGATATTAGAGTAAAAAGAAGCATTGAAATAAACAGTAATCATAATTTATTTGAACGAAAAATATAATTAAACAGCAACGAAGAATTAGGTAATACAAACTAAGGAATTTCCACATCAGGATTAAGTATGTGCAAGAAACAGAAACAGAGTTTAAAAAGATGGATAAAAGGGTGCGTATAAACAACCTGGAAGTTAAATGACTATATATAAAGAAATACTTTTAAAAACGACAGGAAACCTGAAAAATCAGACGAATTGGTGGAATATAGACAAAAGTAAAACAATATAAACAGCTATAAAAAATGTATCAGTTGATCTATGACAAGTATAAAGAGCAGAGAAACTAAGTTAAAAGAATGGTGAAACAATATAAATAAAATGCATGTGAAAATTTTGGAAAAGGTATGAAAAAAAATAGAACCTATAATAATAAATTATTTTATCAAAACCTACAAATGTTTTTTGGAACTTTTAACAAAGATAATACAATAGAAGAAAGCAAAAAACAAAAATTAAACGTTATAGCCATAGAAGAACAAGAGATAATTCGAGACAAAAAACATTACAAATGAAAGAAGAGGAAGATGTTTAAGCAGTAAACATAGGCAAAGCTGCAGGTATACATCAATTAGATGCCGAATTATTGAAATATGGGGGTGAATTAGGCAAAAAAGAACTCTATGAATTGTTAAACCTTAAAACATTGAAATTAAAAAAAAAACGAGTGATTGGAACACGGTCATAATATTACCAATTCACAAAAAGGAAGATTCGAGAGAATGTGAAAATGACAGTGGCATATCGCTGCTCTGTCCAATATAAATTGTCCTACGAAGAAATTTCCGGAATTCAATCAAGCCTAAATTAGCAGTTATTCAAAGTGGGTTAAGTGTTCAGAACCACATCTTCATTCTGCAGCAGATCATCGAACAAGCAATACCAAAAGAAGAAGTAGTATACTTGGGATTCATAGATATGAAGAAAGCTTTTGATATGGAGAGCAAATAGGGAATATGGCAAAGATTGAGAAACAATAGAGTTAATGGACAACTCATAACCACAATCCAGAGTTTGTATTGCAACACTGTAAATTGTAAATCAGATAAGAACACGCATTCGTATTTTTAACAATTTTCTAATAACCAAGGAATCGGACAAGGAGCGGGTATTGAGTCGATTACTATTTATCTAGGTAATTGATAAAGTAATTAAAAAGTGTTCGACAAAAACCATAAAATACACCATAGGATACAGAAACCTACATCAATTGCAACCTAATTATAAATATGGAAAAAACAAGAGTTATGGCAGTAACTAATAAAGAAGTCAATGTTAATATTAAAATCAAAGACAATAAACTAGAACAAGTACAAAAATTTAAATATTTTGGAATAAATTTAAATGAGAAAGAGACATAAGGAGCTAAAATCGGAAAATAAAAGCTGCTATTCCCTATATACAAAAATAAAGAAGAAAACAAACATAATATTATATAACACGATCTATTTGCCTATCACTACAAAGAACTTGGTATTGACCGACAAACAAGAGAAAAGACTGCAGGTAGCGGAGATGAGGTATATCAGAAAAGTTGTGAGAGTTAAGGGAACTGTTAAAAACGCAGCGAAGATATCAAAAGATAATTAAAAGCAAAAATATTACAAGAAGTAATTAATGAAAAGAAACTAAAATGGACATGGCACTTATTTAGAATGAGCGACGAAAGACAGGTTAAATTGGCATGGAAAGCGAGACCAATGGAAAAAAACTGGAGAGGCCGACCAACGAAAATCTGGAGTAGAAATGTGACGGAAATATTATAGAATAAAGGAAAATCTTGACAGGAAGTCAAAGAATTAGCTATGGATAAAAAATAGTAGCGTAAGTTCGTAGAAAATGACTAGCGGAGATATAGATAAAAGTGGAACATGTATTAAGCATTTGTATTAGTAATTTTACCTTCAAGATATTTCGTTTAATACAGCCAGGAAAATTTTTATTTAGAAATTAAGACTATACTATTAGTAGTAAAAGTAACAAAACGCTTCTTTTAACCAAAGACATATAATACCTAGACTACTTGTCTCCGTTTTTTTAGTAAGAGAGAGAAAAAAAGATATCAAAGCAGTGTTTGCTTCTCTTTCTAAATTTCCTGTGTCCCCAACCAATTGAATTATATGAAGGAGGTTACCTTTCAATAGAAACACTGTTTTAATTTTTTTCTCCCGCACTTTGAGAACGTGTTTAAATCAGCTTAGCGTTTCTTGCACTTTTACGTTATATCTCAAAATCTTGTCATGATAGAACAATTATGTGGCCATATTTGGATTCAGTGCATCGAAAAAGTATAGTCTGGTTTTTGGGTAACAAGGTCGGTTTCATTTTGCTGGTCTGTTTTATTATATAGGGTGTCCTTGTGGAAGTAATACAAAGCAATGACAGAATCTTGACCTCAAAATATTACGATTTAACTAAATTGTTATGGTTAATATGCTGCTCTTTAACGATCTATTTGATATACATTTTAAATTTATATCTTTTTGATAACAATAAAGGCGCATTCCACTTATACTTATATTATGCTCGATAAAATCAAAATCCTTCAAATTCTCGTTTAAAGTTTTATTTTAAATCAAACATTTAATTTATTGGTCTTTTAGCTCACAGTCAGTTCATACTAATTTAAAGTTCCCAAATTCATTTAAATTAAAAAGAACGTATCTGAAAATAACCATTAAAAATATACTCGAAAACTAATTATTTTAGAAGTTGCCAAAGAAACAAAATTTACTTTAAAAAATTCCAATTTATAGTCAAAATTAGAATTTCGACAGTGGCTTGCCCCAGCAAACTAAATATAAAAAATTGTATTTTTAACAGAAATAAAGACATCTAATGTACAAAACATACATACAAAACCTCAATGAACTGGCTAGACACAACATGGTCTTCTTGAAGTGGGTGCCAGGGCATAAGGGTTTTGAGGGCAATGAAATCGCGGACCTTCTGGCCAAGAAGGGAGCGGATACACGATTCATTGGTCCAGAAGCTGTACTGGGACTCCCTAGAGCCTGGGTAAGGACCAAAGTCAGGAACTGGATCTGAGAAGAGTCGATCAAACACTGTAGGGTTGACGTATTCGAAGCTCACGCTCAAAGGCTACTCCAAAAAACTGACGTCTGACATACTGAATCTTGGCAGGAATCAGATAAAAGTACTGGTGGGCCTGCTCACTGGGCATGGACCATTCAGACTACACCTTTGTAGGATTAGGATTAGGATTCTGACACAGGAACCCACGTCGTGCCGACTGTGCGCCATGGAAGATGAGACGGCAACTCACATTCTATTCGAGTGTGAGGCCTTGGACCATAAACGGTTCCTTATCTTCGGTGACACGAACACTGAATCCTATCACCACCTTGAGGAGCTAGTCACAGGACTTAGATCTCTTATAAAGGGAACTGCCCTGTGGCAACAGTAACTCAAGGATAGTCATCCAAATAAGAACTTGGGACACCTGGATTTATGGCTACCTGAAGATCAGCGGTGGTGATGATTTTCAGCTGAAAAAACTAGGGTCCTGTACGCATCGGGTGCATGCAAGGACTCTTGGTGCCGAACCTGGTCACAATATTTCCATAGGAAACAGTGCTTAAAACATGGAGCTCCACAGATTAGGCATCTAAGTTTGATTTCCTTGAAGTCGGTTCCTATGGTTTTTATCTTTAAAAAGATTTGTGTTACTAACATTCGAAATCTAGATTTAATAGCTATGAATAAAATAGAGAGTAATTTGCCATTGGAGCCGATTTCAAGGAAATCGAAATCAGATACCTAGGTGCTTTCAGTTTTTTTAAGAAATTTTATGACGTGATTTTAAATATGACACTAGCTAAATCTTTAGGACAAGATTCTATCACTGTTCTGTATATATCTCATTGGGCCATCCTATATACTACCAACACATTTTGTGTTAATATATAAAAAATACTCTTAATATATGAAAGCTGCAAACAAACATTAGATATGTATCCCACATAGTATCTTTTTTATGCTTTGTTTCGATAGTCCAGAGATCGGAATTTTGATTTCCGATAATTATGCGACCTTCACTTGACAAAAAAGAACGATCGTACAAGTTAGTGTATTCACTTTGCTACGCTTCGAGAATGTCGACATTGTGATTATTAAAATTTCAAATACTTCCCTGCTTTCCAGCATTTCACAATTCGGCTTTTTGGTGTTCCATGAATATTTATCGAGGTCACATCTTACATATTTTGTAATCTCGAACAGGGTCTTGAACGTTGATATGATGCGTGTGACATATAATTGTACGGTTATTTATGAGACTGGTTGACAGAACTTAAATCATACATTTACTTTAACAAAATCATATTTTTGTTACTAAAATATTTTAATATTGGTGTGTCTAATTGTAATATTTCTGTTTATTTACACAGTTTAATAAAACTTATCAGATTGGAAAGAATGCGGACACTGGAGGATATAAAAACTATAATAATTTTGTATAGATACATTATTTCTATTAGATCAACAAACAGACATGTATAAATAGATATTAAAGCAAAATTCACCAAAAATTTTTATTATTAGGTATGTTATTGGATGAGAAATAATAAAAAAATAACTCAAGTAGAGGAGATATCTTGTATTTGTTTCCTTGATAGTCTCAACCAATTTAATAAAATGAAGGGGAAAACATAATTTGGTAACCACTCGGGTAACCATAAAGAAATAAAAACATTTTTGAGTTACGGCTCGTGTAACGCAAGTGGCAGAGTATAGTACACTATGATAAGAATGGGTGGGAGAACTAGAATTAAAAATAAAAAAATACAATCTATTACAACAGACTACTGTAAAATTTGCTTCTTAAGGAGCTAAAGATCAAAAAAAGAAACGCACAATACCTTATCTTATATTTTTTTCTAAAGAACATGCTAGGGAGAATATAAACATGCGAATGGCGTAGTATGGTATAAGATAAGAATGAGTAGTAGAACTAGATATAAAGGAATAAAATTATATATTTTACAATCTATTAAAACAGAAGGAGCTAAAGGTCGAAAAAAAAGCGCATAATATCGTATCTTATAATTTTTTTTCAATCAATCTTTAATGATGATATAGCGGCTTGCGGCTTAAAATTTTTAAAGTTACCAATAGATATCAAAGATCAAAGAATAATATTACTCTAACGCTTTACTAGTTTTTGAAAAACATTTTCAAAGACAATGACCGTTCAACTAAGAAGAAACAACTACTTCCTGAGCTGTCTGCCCCAACGGATATTGGATTACACTTCAAAGTCAAACGGGGTTGGCATATCTAATAGATATTAAACCAACCATTCTGGTTTGCAGTTAGAAGGGAGAACATACCTTGTAGACCGGTTTCGGCGTATTGGGCCTCGCCAGTACAAGGTGTTTTATGTTGAAAGATATATTGATTGTGATTTTAGTATAGTCTTTAGTCAGCGATTATGCTTTAAGCTCGCTGACGGATAACATATACCTTGTACTGACGAGGCCCAATAGGCCGAAACCGGTCTACAAGTTATGTTGTCCCTTCTAACTGCAAACCAGAATGGTTGGTTTAATATCTATTAGATATGCCAACCCCGTTTGACTTTGAAGTGTAATCCAATATCCGTTGGGGCAGACAGCTCAGGAAGTAGTTGTTTCTTCTTAGTTGAACGGTCATTGTCTTTGAAAATGCTTTTAAAAATTTTGTAAAGCGTTAGAATAATATTATTCTTTGATCTTTGATATCTATTGATAACACGCTTTACTAAATATGACAATAATACAGTTTTCTGTAATAATATTTTTAAGTTACGTTTTTGTTAGTACAAATGTAGTGTTAGAATATCATATGCAAATAATAATACCTTTTACTTGGTTGATTTTCAGTTGAATACCAAATATATTGATCATCCCGGTACGTTTATATAGTATATAAAATTCTTGTTTAATTTGACATCTTTTGATAAAACCTAGATAACAGTTATCAGAGTGCATGGAGACAAGAATACTGAAATAATTCAGTTTCGTTTGCATATCTTTGATCGATTCGATTTATTCGTATTCGTTTTTATTGTATATATTAAACACATCATTTTTAATACGAAAGATTAATAGATATATAGAAGTCATTCATATATAAACTAATTGTGGTTAGTTAACCAATAAACATAATATCATAAGATATTGTTTTTAACATGTTAGCGAGATTGAAACAGTTTCCAAACTATTTTTAGTATTTTCACGTTTTATTTATGTTCATTGTTTAAGATGATTAATGTAATATTTTATTCTATACGAGATTAACATAGTTATAAGAAGAATATTTTAAATATTTGTAAGATGATTTACCTTTTACTACATCAAATTTAGTTATATATATATATATTTTTGTTAACCACAAACAATGCAACCTTTATCATTTACCAGTGGTCAGAATTAACATGTCTGTACATCATGAAAAACACTGTGGATGATGTTATTGGATAATATATGTTTTTTGTTTATACTTTATTTAATTAATTATTGATTTATTTATATTGATATGAAACGCTATTATTCACAAAGTTTTAATATCCAACTCCCTGAATACAAAAAATATAACTTCTTTTTTTCCCTGGTTGTTTGGTTTGTCTCTGAAATGTTTGTAAGAATGTTTGGGTGATTTTGGATTACTTTAGGAAGCAGGGAAAAAATTATTAACAAAAAAATCTCTTTGGTTTTTCGAATATATCTTGAAAACTAGGATAGTCTACTGAAAGAAAATGAAGAGAATTTTATTATCTTTAAAATGGTTTTGGATGCGACCTAATCAGATAATAAATTTTCGAAAAAGTAAGAAAAAAGTGTTTTTTTGGAAATTTTTTAAAAATTCATGATAATCATTTTTTTCTTATTTACAATCTAACAAAACTACACTCTCATCTTAGCAACCGATTTCCTTAACAGCGGATCACACTCCCGAAGAGTCACCGACAGAGTGCGATCCTGAGGAACATCCGTAGGTATCAATTTCTTTTTTTATATATTTATTTATTTATCATTGTATTTTATTTAATCGGGTACATAATTTAAATTTATCAATGTTTCAATTTATATTACAGTTAAGCTGAAAAGTTAGACTTTCTGTGTAGAGCACGGAAATATTTCTCTCCATAATCCAACATAGCTACTCTTTACAAAGCCCAAATACGACCTAACCTTGCATACTGCTCGCATTTATGGGGATCGGCGGCTCCGTCAAGGCTGAGAGTTCTTGATGCAATACAGAGAAGAGCAGTTTGACTAATAAATGACACCAGTATCACCAAAACCTAGCTCCATTGTCCCACCGAAGAGCAGTATCTGATCTTTCCTTGTTCTACCAATACTTAAACGGGTTTTGCTCAGAAGAACTCCTCTTTATAATGCATTCACTTGCCGGACAAGCCATTGCAACGCGACGTGCCAATTCCATGCTGTTCAGTGCCAGATATCTAGAACGGATCGATTCGATCGGTCCTTCATCCCCAGGGTTTCCAGATTGTGGAACTCCTTACCTTCCCACGTCTTCCCCACTCGTCCTAACTTGCAGTCCTTTAAATCTGAAATTTCTAATTTGTCTCTTCTGCCCCAATAGATGTTCTCTATACATTTGTATGTAGGTCTTCACCTCCGAGGACATTATTAAATAAAAAAAGTTCGTAGGTTAACATATTAAAACATATTTTTGTGGTATATTTTTCAATATAGTTGCCTTCGATGGTAATATTAATATTACGAATTTTTTAGCCTTAAAATAGTCCTCAGTTTTGGTGATTACCTTTCAATCAAAGCTGAATTTCTTTCTAGGAAGCATTTTTTGGGGGTCTGCTAATTTTGAAAAAGTCACTAAGCGCCAAATCGGGACAATTCGTAGCCGTATTCATGCAGTTTTGTCATTGTTTTTAAGGATCATAACTTCTTTTTTCCTGATTGTTTCGTTTCTTTCTGGAGCGTAGATTCACATTGGTTTGTCAAAATTGTTATGGTCTATATAGCTTACACCGACTTTTTGTTTGGATTTAATAATTTTTTTCTTCTCAATATTTTGTTTATAATTATACACGATTTATTCTCTCTTAACGTTTTATTTCATTAACATATCATAATCTTGTACAATTAATTTCCTTTAATTTTATGTTCATGACAATTCTAATTTAAATCAATCACTTTTTTTGGTTCAAATCTAACTAAAGGGCAATTCACTTACCCGGAGATTCACCGACAGAGTACGCCCCTGAGGAATATTCATATTAATTTATAATTATATATATATTTATTTATTTATTTGTTTATTTATTATATATATTATAAAATGAAGTATAGAATTTCTATATATCACTGATTTTATTCATTCAATTTATATAAAAGTTAAGCTTAAAAGTTCGTAGGCCAACATAGTAAAACACATTAAATTTGTTTGGTAAATTCAATTTTATTATTCAATATAAATGCTTTTGAGAGGGTAATACAACGATTACAGCAATTATAATTTTCCGAAAGCAGATTTATATTACGAGCTATTTTAGTATTGAATTTCAATCCAGCAAGCATTTTTTTGGGGTATGCTAATTGGAAAAAGTCACTAGGTGCCAAATTGTTGCAATTCGTAACCTAATTCTTGCAATTTGGCCATTGTTTTCATAGATTCGATGTATAAACTCTTTTTTCTTTTTCAAATAGTGTCTTTTCGTGATTTCTTTCTTTAAACGCTCAATTAACGTCATGCTGTGGCGTTTTTCGAGTTTCAATGAAAGCGTATCACAAAATACTGGTACCGTAATCTTGCTTGTGTCTTTCCACACTTTGGAGACGTTCATCTTGTAAAGTTCGCCCGGTTAACTGATTGGACTCCACTCGATTGGATTAAAAAAAATCGTCTTTTTAATATCACTAAACGTTCTTGATTTATGACCACACTCAGCACCCAGTTTGCACACTGCTTTCGTATGCTCAAATATTTATGCACGATATGTCCAACACATTCCTTTGATATCTGTAAAGTCTCAACTATATCGATCCACTTTACTTTACAATAATTCAAAATTATTTTGTGGACTTTTTTTATGTTTTCTTCTGTAACATCGTCTTTTTGGAGTATACTGCATGCATCGTTCTGGATGCTCATTTCGTTTATCGCGTTAAGTCCACCCGGTTAACTGTGGATTGGACTCCATGCGACTGGATTGGAAAAATTTGAAAATATCGCTAAACAGTGCTCTTAATCACCAATACGTTATTGCGTTTCATTAATTGTAAACATAAGCAGCACCTACTTTGCACACAGCTTTCGTATGTTCAAATATTTATGTACGATATGTCGAACAAATTCCTTTCATATCTTTAAAGTCTGAACTATCTCGATTCACTTTACTTTACCCTAATTCAAAATTATTTTGTGGACTTTTTTGATGTTTTCTTCTTTAACAACATCTTTTGCTTGCATCGTCCTGTATGCTCATACTTTCCAACTCCTGCTTCCTGCTGCTCTACTTCCTATCTCCTTTCTGCTCCTCCACTTTTCAGCGCTGGCCTCTTCTTCTATTGGCTCCTGTTTTTTTCTATTTTAGTTAATTCGTCTGATGGCAATGAAATCGCGGACCTTCTGGTCAAGAAGGGAGCGGATACACGATTTATTAGTCCAGAACCTGTATTGGGACTGTCTAGAGCCTGGGTAAGGACCAAAGTCAGAAACTGGGTCTGGGAAGAGTCGACCAAACACTGGAGTAATACTGTTGGGCTAAGGCATTCGAAGCTGACGCTCAAAGGCTACTCATAAAAAATGACGTTTGACATAGGTACTGAATCTTGGCAGGAGTTAGATAAGAGTACTGGTGGGCCTGCTCACTGTGCATGGACCATTCAGACTACACCTTCGAAGGATGGGGATTTAACAAAAACCTATCTAATACAAATTCAAAACTAAAACTAGCAACCGATTTTCTTAAGGGCGACTAACACTCCCAGAAATCTATTAAAAGAAATGTGTATCCGAGGAAGAATCCATAATAATATGTATCTTTTGAAGGTTGATCCTAACTAAAAATCATATGGATTTATTTATGTGTCAACCTACGAATTTTTCATTCCATCTAATATGTGTGGGGTTTATTGTGATGTCATAAAACTAATGATATACCTTTAAATGCATGGATGGATTAACAGCTTTTTCCTTAAGTAACTAAAAATGATAATTAAAAAAATAAACGCCATATTATGTTTGTCTGACCTGAATGCAACATTTTATTTATATCGAGCTAACTCTCCCGAAAATTGATGAGACTATTTCAGAGACACTATTAATACATCCTTATATCAATTCACGTGTTTACATGATTACTATCTGAGTGAGTAGAGCAGTGGGCGTAATACGCAAAGCTATAATTTTGCTAATTTCTTTTATAATAAAAAAGTTATGAATGCAACAGTGCACATCAATTACGCGGTATTAAAATATTATTGAAATTAATTCAGTATACTCAGGTTTAAAAGAAGCAAATGAACAAATAAAGAGTTATTAGTCTCTATGTGAATGATAACAAAACTGTTTTCTCTGTTGACATTAAGAAATTAAGAAAGATTGAGTTTTCAGATGCTCTTAAGAAATTGAAGAAATTTATTTGGTCTATTTTTATTGAATGTTTTATAAAGCTACTTATATATTGAGATAATGGGTGGTCACAATAGATCTGAAAAGGTCGCAGTGATACAGGTTAACAGCCAACAAAATAAACATCTAATCTAAGCTACTTATTTTTATGAAAAGTTCAAGAGAAAATGCACAAACAGGTACAATCGAAATGCAGTTATTTGTACTTTAAGAAAAATAGTATATTGTGTGGCAAGGGGTGAAACAATACGATTTCTGACTAGGGCGAGAGTTGACTGCCCGAGCGAAGCGAGGGCTGTCATCGCCCTACTTGCCACTTTTTCGGTTTCATTTTTATTTTTTCTTGTTTCCAGTTATAAATTATTTGTTTTTTTTTCGGTTTACGTTTGTGTTGTACCTTACTAAATTGTCTTAGAAGATATTATAATTTTCTTACAAGAAGATAAAAATATTCAAGGTTAATTTTATAACATCTCAAACGAAAGATTAGGAAAAATACTTTGTGATAAGATAATTATTCTAATCTATTTATTTACTATCGCTATATACACAAACTTGAATACTTCCAAAGAATAGTACTTAGGTACTCGTATAAATTTCATATTTTTAATGTTTTTTTATTTAATATCAGATACATCTAAAATATATACTGAGGAAAATTACTATCTGTTGCTCTACATAAAATTTTTCATTGAGTGAAATAACTCTCTAGGAGATTTATATCGATTATTTATTTTGATAAAATTCTTATATAGTTGATAATTAAAATCATTGAACTTTTATATTTGTATTTTGTATGAATACAGCTTAAATATGTGCATTTTGAAAATTAGAAAGTTACTGGTTCGGGTCTGTTAATATTCTCTCTTTGTTTCTGACTTTTCCATTTTTTTACCATTTTTTCCCTTTGTTACCAATTTTTTACTCATTTTTTTTTATTCTTCTTTTTTTTCTTCCTTTTAATCTATTGTACACATTTCGTTTTATTCCCTACTTTTGGCAATTCCAGGCGATGGCAAATCCAAATAATCTTTTTAAGTCGATAATTTAGTAATCGAAATATTTTTTATTCACTTTTTCTGATTTGTTATTATTTGTTTTTCGTGTGTTTTCTTTTTTTTTTTCATGTTTTGCCATTTTTTAATAACTTTTGCAATTTTTTCTTCATTTTCGATTATACAGGTATTGTGGTTTTTTTCCTGAATACAACGAATAGTAGGTATCTACTCGTATAAATTTTTTATCTAGGAGACTTACCATGGGTGTACCACAGGGATCGGTATTAGGCCCCCTACTGTGGAATATAATTTATGAGTTAAACAAGGCACAAAGGAAAGCGCTACTAAGGGTGATAAGTGGATACAGAACGGTAAGTACCGAAGTAGTTCAAGTGATAGCGGGGACCCCACCAGCAGACGCGCTGGCGAGAGAAAGGGTGAGACTATTTGCCCGGGAAGACGGCAACACGCCGCAAACTAGAAAAGAAGAGAGGGCCCATACTGTGGAAGAACAAGCCGAATGGGGGCAACCTCTGCCAGGAGGGAAAAGTAGGTGGAGCAAACATCTGATCGTGAACCTTGGGGAATGGGTCGAATGTAAACACCGCACCGCGGATTACTACTTGACCCAGTTCCTGTCAGAGCACGGCTCTTTTGGGAGCTACACCTATAGAATCGGCAAAAGCGAAACTACGGCGTGCAGAGCATGTGGAGAGGAGAGGGACACGCCGGAGCACACAGTCCTGGAATGCAGCTACTTCGGCGGAGTAAGGCGAAGAACGGAGGAAACCCTCGAGGAAAGGATCACGTCGGACAACATTATAAGTGTGGCAGTACAGCTGGACTTAGTGAAAGATGTAAAAACATCACAGCGGTGTTATTATATTGTACTCGGTAAGTGTAAATTTTAATGACACTGAATATAGTTTACCTTTTTCATACCAAAATAATTTTGGATTTTAACAAAAAACCGATTAGGTTTTGGAAAATGATGAAAACGAACGTCTGAATTTTGGGCTGCATTACTTGAACATCCATAAACACAACAGTATTTTCTACTTTTGTTTTTTTTTTTGGAGAAAATCTAGCTCCACAATTATTCAATAAATCTGAGGCCATAGTTAAATGTTAATTTTCACTGATGTACACTTTTTTTATTATTAATAGACGAAATATAAATAAACAAAATTTAACAGCATACAAATTTGCCTTATTTTTATGTATGGCTAACTACCAGCTGTCACCCTAGCGCTAGTTTATAATGTGACCACCAGTCAGCGCACCATGTCCGGTGACACATACCAATATCGATTATTTATTTTGATATAATTCTTACACAGTTGATAATTAAAATCATTGAACTTTTATCTTATGTGAATTCAGTTTAAATTATCTATAAAAAAAGTGTCATTAGAAATTTGTTAGTTCGCTCATCAATATCCTATGAGTCATTTTGCTTGCTTCCAACTGACCTGTGAATTGGTAACGCTCTAACCTCTAAGCTATCGATGCTTAGTATTTATTTAGCTTTTTGGTCGTCAAATTCAACTCATGTCACTTGTGACATTTAGATACTCACGTTCTCCTTAAACAGTCTCCTAAACGAATAAATATATAAATCAGAGCACAAAAAAGTGACTTTAATTTAACAAAATATACTTTCTCTCATTAAAGTCATCCTATATGTGCTGAAGGAAAATGTAAGTAAGTGTCACATGCGATATGTGTTGAAAACAATATTTTTTTAAAGATCTTCGTGTCTAAATAGTTACTTTTTCAAATATCTTCTATTTTCTGTTATTTGGGTCTATTTTAGTATTTCCTATTTTCTATATTTGGTCGTTTCTATTTTAAGCTATTTTTTTTTCAAATTCAAAAACTATTCACATTCACATGACAACATAAACTTTTCTATTACAATACAAATAAAAATAACTTTCAAAACTTCTCAGCAACCGATTTTCTTAAGGAAGATTTACACCCCGAAATAGTGCACTTTCCAGACTCCATGGTGTTCATGATGGTTCTACGGAACGGTCATTCTGATTCTGATGAAATTTTTTTCTGTTTGAAACAATCTCCTTTGATTCATCGTCGTGTCAGGCAATATAGACAAAGAAGAGAAGTGTGGGTCCTATTTACGCAAAAAGAAACGATTTTGGGAAATTTGCTTACGATCTCCAAGTCGATGATGACCACCACTTTTCTCATTTTCGAATGAAGGATACATCTCAATACCTACATTTTTAACAAAATTCTTGCTAAACTTTAAAAATTCTGTAATTGTGTTAATCTTCCGTGATTCAAGTTTTGCACTATTTTTCAATTGGATCCCAACAGACTGGGATCGGATCCGACATTGTCCGAATACGGACGAAAACGTACGAACGGTACGGGCTCAATGGAAGCGCTCCTCTCTGAGCCGCGTTTTTGGATCTTTTTCGACTGAATTTGTCTGTTTTCGACCGAACTCAGACACAGTGATTTAGCAGCTTTCCGGATCCAGGGGAAGGAAGGCTCTCCATCTTAATTTATTGTCTCATTTTATTTTATTGCAAATTATTTGTTAATCTGTTTATCACAATTATCTGTTAGCTCTAAATGATTCTAACAGATGGTGGTATCAGTTGACTGGATTGTGTTAGTAGTAACCCACCGTAAGGTGGCGCAGTTGATATCTAATATAATTGGAATATTAGAATATACAACAAAGAAGTAGTATAAACCTGGAAACTAGAAATTATGATAAAAATGCATTGAAAACGAAATCATAAAAATTTGAAAAACTGAAAATAAGAAAAAGATATCAGTCTTAGGCGGTACGAAGCTCGCCGGGTTAGCTAGTATATATAGATTTTTCTTGAGGGACACGTTTCCTCAGTAAAATTCTGAGAATGTGATCCTAATATGTTTTCGGTGAAGTTTTTTGTTTTTACAATTGTAAAAATATAGAATTTTAAATATACAGCAACCAGCAACGGAAAAATGGAGTCAACAGGTATAAAAGAGCTGAAAATTGAAAAAGTTGAGAGTTAAGCAGCAGAAAGAAGGAGTTGGAAAGAAGTGGTGGAAATGAAAAGATTTTTTTATATTATTTCAAAACAATGTGTAAAATAAATATATTTTAGATTCAGATATCACAGTTTCATTTCATTAGGGAAAAGTGTAGAATTCAGTCAGTGATTTTTATCGACCTGATTAAACCGAGCGGATTATGTTTACATATGTATATCCGATTTCTTCAATCTCATTCGCCTAAACACATCGACCTTTCAGTAGTCTGTGATGTCACATTTATTTTACGTTACAAGGATTTCTTTTAATATTACATTATAATAGTATTATGACAATGTCACCAACACTTTTTTATATATTAATATCAATCTACTTAATTTTTAATAAATATCTAATTAGAAAATGGATCATAAAATGATAATAATGAACCACAAACCGAAAACAATATACATAGAAAATCATTAGTTGCTTAGTTAGCGAAGTTGTAAGATAATAAGGTTATCCAAAAAATATTTATTTCATCCTGCCCAGCAAATACATTTCCCTATAATCAATTTGGCGCCGGTAAGTAAAACATTACGGTATCAGGTACTGTAATGTGTTGCCTAGCAACGCTGCTCTGATTGCCTAAAAGGGAAGACAATTACTTTTAATTTTTGACATTTAAAAATACTATAATGACTATAAAATAAAAATAAAATAATTAATTACTTACTTTTACTGCTATATTTAAAAAGAAGTCAATGTTATTCAATTTTATATTAACAATTAAATCTTAATAAAAAAAATATTTGACAGTGACAGATGGCTTTCAAGGTAATTTGACCTAACTAATCAAGTTACGAACTATCCTTAGTCAAGTTACGAACTACTGTTAAAATTTTTATGAATTTATTAATTTATAAAAACAGGATGAAATAAAATATAATACGATACATGGTCGTTAGGTGTTATTACAGTACTCGTTTTTATTTCCGGACTTGGCTCCTACGTCGCCTCGTCCGTAAACTAACTTGTACTGTAATAAGTCACCTACCGACCTTGTAACTTATAATACTATTATTTCACATATAAACGTGTAAAAGTAACAGACCAACGTTTCCCATTGCCTACCTAAGTATTACGAAATCTGAACATGTCTACTGTTACTATTTGGTTAATAGTTCAAGAACTAGTATAATGTTCCATTTTTCATTTAAAATTTTAAACTTAACCTAATCTGCGCGTAGTAGCTTTATTGCTATTTTTTCGGTAAAAGAACGAAATTATGTAACAGCTTGTTTGGCAAAGTTATAATTTTAACACTTTGATCTTTTGGTGAACATGATCGTAATTTTCCGAAATAACGTTAAAGTTGTATTCTTCCTACTTAAATTAGAATTTTGAGATATTTTTAGGAAAACACAAACATATCAGTTGAAATGTTAGAGATAATGTGAAAATTCTTATAAATTATTATAATTATAAGTTAAGAAAAGTTATCAATTGTGGGATTGCTTCTGCATATAGAAATGAGTTAAAAGAGCTCTCTTTGATAATTTTTTCTGAGCATTAAGTAAGTATTTTACTTGTTTTTTTATATTCTTTAATTTTTTCCAAATTTTTTCAATTTTTCATGACTTTCCAGTTTCGTAAATTTTATTTTTTTCTTGAATTAAATGTTGGCATAGGTCATGGGAACCTTTTTGTTTTTTTCTTCGTCTCATAATAGAACCTAGTCCTGTTTTAATCCGATATGTTTAGCCTCCGTTGTAGCTCTTCCTGTGATATTGAGCTCCAACTTTCCTACCGGTCTTCACGTATTTGGTTTTTGCGACTTTGTCCACTTTGCCCATCTTTCTTCTGGCATCCTTTCTACATGGTCTCTTCAAAACTGCTTGCGTGTTCTAACCCATCTTACCACATCCTGTGGTCCTCATCATTCTTTTCGTTTTTGATGTTTTAGCTTTGGTTTCTGTGGCGTACGTTAGTATAGGTCTTAAGCATGTTTTGTATATTCTTATCTTGCTATTTGCAGATTTGCAGTCATCATTTTGTTTCGCCATATGGTATACACTGACTCTTGTTGCTTTTAAGGCTTGTGTTTTTTTTCTTCAATTAGATTTCTCTCACTTGATACCTCTACTCCCAGGTAGTTGAATCTTCTCAGTTGCTGAATTATTTTGTTGTCGGTAGGACTAAGGCTGTCTCCTTGTCATATGCTTGTGTTGACGGTCCTTCGTTTCTTTTTTATTCTGGTTTTACTTTTGCTATTTAGTTCCTGTATGATTCTTTGGTACCTGTAATGTAATCGATGTTGTTTTGATCCGGAATCTTAATTATGGCATCTAATCGTACTCTGTCAAATGCCTTGGTCAAATAAACAAAACCGATAATTATGGGTTTGTTGAAATTTATCCATTTTTCTATCATTTGACGTACTACGAATATTGCGTCCACAGTTGATCTATTGGAACTAAATCATTCTGAATGTTGTCATTTCGGAAGGATCTTTTTGATATATTCCCATCAGTATTGTACATATTTTTAAAGTGTTTATCCATGTTTCATGTGTAATTTTATTTACTTTTTCTTCTTCTGTAATCTCTTTTCTTCCATTTCGTAGCATATTCCGCAATGTTTCGCCTCCATTTCCGACAAGGATCTCTCCCAATATCCTTTTTTTAATTGGCTCATGTTGTTTTTTCTTCGATTCCTTATAATTTTGTATCTTTCATACTCGTCCGGTGTTGTTCTTAATGTATTTTAAGCAAGCTGCTTTCTTTTCTTTTGCAAGTTCTGAAGCTTTTTGTAAGGCATTGAATTTTACTTTTAGATGACGTATTTTAATAATTAAAAAATATATGTTAATGCTTTAAAGTGTTAAAATAAAAAGAATGTCTGATAATATTAAAGTGACAAAGCTTATATCTATGAGCGCAAGGCCCTTTACTATATAGCACAAAAGGTTTTCGTATTTATTATTGTATCAAATAAATATTTGCATAATATTACAATAATGTGTAATCTATAAAAAAATGTATTTTTTGCGTATATTTACATTAATCATCTGTACAAACAAAAACAATCAATAAATAATTAAATTGAAAACTCTGTTTAATATAATAAAAGCTAAAATTTTGAAACAGTGGAAGACATAATATCATTTAATATTAATAAAATTCAATGACCAAAGCCTGTCTTCATAACGTGTTTGACAACTAATATTTCGTAATAAAATTTTACGGTTTCAACAGACCCTATTTTTTAAATATTGTCTGTATACTGACCTTGAACATGAATATTGACAAAAAACTGTTTCATATCGTTTGATCAGCATTGATAAGGTGGATATTTTTGCAGTATCAGTATTTTGCATTGTCTGGATATTTATTGGTATATTTGATAATAATCAAGTATAAGTAAACAAAGCAGTTCTGATATTTGTATACGAAACTTATTCACAAAAATTATAAAGACCAAAACAACCTAGCTATTTGAAAGGTAAAATACTAATTATTTAAATTTGCCAACAAATATTTCAAATGATTTATGTAAATTTATGCAACACCTTATTGTTTCTTAACCAAAATACATAAATGATGCATGTAAAAATATCAGTGCTTAAATTGTCTGATCCTAAATTTAAATTTAACTCTTTCGTGTCAATATGTTCATATTCTTGCATGAAAAAGACTAAAACAACCAGTCGACATGCAGGTAGAAATATTTGTTCATTCGGTAGGACATTTAAGGGATTACAATTCGACGAAAATGATTTATTATATCAGATTAATAACTCCAAACGGTACTTTGCTCAAAAATAGTCCTGTAACGACTGGTACATTTTCAAAACTCTCCGAAGCAGGTATAAGCGCAAGTTATCGAGTTTTACTGAAGCCGAGCGTTTAGTGATATTCTAATTTCAACTTCAATGCAAAATTTATTTTGTCTTCGAGTTAGACAATAGCGAAAAGTCTGCATGTATGTGGATAACTAGATAGTTAATAAACAATTGCCCTCTCTCTTCCGCCCGTTAGTTGGTATAGTTTATCCAATCTTAATGTGAAAACATAACCACGCCCTTTAACCCCAACAAAGGATCCGACTTTTGAATCTAGGTTGTCAGATATATTTGCGAATATTCCTAAGTTTATATATTTTGAAAATTTTCTCTCTACTTTACTATTCAATTGTTCGTCAATGACTCTTAGAAAGATAATATAAAAATATTCTTACAAAATATATACTTAAATTAATTAACTAGATTCTTCATATTTAAACAGTTTTGACTTCTAATGATAGGTATCAATTTTGTATATATTACTTATACTGAAAGATTTTTTTAAGAAAAGGCAACATTGTATATATAGTTTGCGATTTCAAAGTCGGTGCGCACCCCTTTGATATTAATGTAAAGTAATGCCGACGGCTCTTACTAAGCGCCGCGGTACATGAAACGAAACATCAAAAAGAAAAATTGCGTGAGTTAAATACCGCGTTTGGTCTGGTTCCCCATTACAGTACACAGTAGCGTTAGTGATTTTTATTGATTTTTTATATTAGATATATTTTACGGTTGGCTTGATAGTACTTAATATAGTAAGAATTTCTCGTTTAAATATATAAGATAATAACTGCGCCTCCTTACGGTGGCGTTATATTATTTGATTTAGAAAGGTTTTTTTTTTATTTTTTTCGTATTTTTTCTGTTTTTAATTTTCTACTTTCTTTTAGTTTATCGTTTATTTATTTATGAATCCAAATTCAACACTATCTATTGGGTTTTCTTACAATTCAGTAATTGTTATGGACAATGCGTCGTATCATTACCGCATATTAAACAAAATACCTAATAATAACACAAAAAAGAATAAAAATTTAAGATTTATGGCAATCAAAAATATCAATGTTCCTAAAAAGGTTCCAGTAAAGAAGGAATTAATAAGAATGATCAAAAGTCAGAATTTTAAAAATGAGTACGTCATTGACACCATTTGCAGCAGATAATGGTCATACCCTTTTGCGTTTACCTCCATACTAGTGTATTTTTAATTCAATCGAAATGATTTGGAGTACTGTAAAGAAACGTTTACGAAAATATAATCAGTCACCAACTTTAAGCGCAGTTGTTTCTTGATAATATTCAAGAGGTAATTAGTGGCATTAATAGCGATGTATGAAAGAAAAAATTGCGAAGCATATGTTATAAAAATAGAAAAGGAATATCCTGTTTTACCGCCAATAGCACCATTAGTTATTCAACCTGGAAACGATTCTACTTCAGAAGACTCTGTCAATTCTTGTTATTAATTCCAACCAATTTCCTTTACAACTATCGTGATGTATCTTGAAAACTTGTTTTTAAAAACAAACTAATTTTATATTCTTACTAACATACCCAACCCTTTCCTTTCCAGGCAAGGAAGGCTTATACCTCCTCATGGTCCTTGCTGGACAAAAAATCTTTTAAGATTGTCTGATAAAATGAGTATTATTTGTAGACAATTGTTATAAAAATATTATGAGTTATGTACTATTTGAATAATGAGCCAAATGTTCTTATTTTAACTAAAATTAACAAGTTTTAATTTAAAAGAATTAAATTGTTATTTGACAATTTTCCAATTGATACAAAATTTACAAATATACAAAAACCGTTTTTCTTTTGAAATTTAAAACAAAAATTAATAAAAATTTATGAACCCTTTTTATTTAATTCCACGCCAATGGTCGGAAATGTCATCAAAGGCACTTAAAAACCGCCAAAGAGCACCGATTTTCACATTTACATTGGATAGACTAGTTTATCCAATCTTAATGTGAAAACATAACCACGCCCTTTAACCCCAACAAAGGATCCGACTTTTGAATCTAGGTTGTCAGATATATTTGCGAATATTCCTAAGTTTATATATTTTGAAAATTTTCTCTCTACTTTACTATTCAATTGTTCGTCAATGACTCTTAGAAAGATAATATAAAAATATTCTTACAAAATATATACTTAAATTAATTAACTAGATTCTTCATATTTAAACAGTTTTGACTTCTAATGATAGGTATCAATTTTGTATATATTACTTATACTGAAAGATTTTTTTAAGAAAAGGCAACATTGTATATATAGTTTGCGATTTCAAATTCGGTGCGCACCCCTTTGATATTAATGTAAAGTAATGCCGACGGCTCTTACTAAGCGCCGCGGTACATGAAACGAAACATCAAAAAGAAAAATTGCGTGAGTTAAATACCGCGTTTGGTCTGGTTCCCCATTACAGTACACAGTAGCGTTAGTGATTTTTATTGATTTTTTATATTAGATATATTTTACGGTTGGCTTGATAGTACTTAATATAGTAAGAATTTCTCGTTTAAATATATAAGATAATAACTGCGCCTCCTTACGGTGGCGTTATATTATTTGATTTAGAAAGGTTTTTTTTTTATTTTTTTCGTATTTTTTCTGTTTTTAATTTTCTACTTTCTTTTAGTTTATCGTTTATTTATTTATGAATCCAAATTCAACACTATCTATTGGGTTTTCTTACAATTCAGTAATTGTTATGGACAATGCGTCGTATCATTACCGCATATTAAACAAAATACCTAATAATAACACAAAAAAGAATAAAAATTTAAGATTTATGGCAATCAAAAATATCAATGTTCCTAAAAAGGTTCCAGTAAAGAAGGAATTAATAAGAATGATCAAAAGTCAGAATTTTAAAAATGAGTACGTCATTGACACCATTTGCAGCAGATAATGGTCATACCCTTTTGCGTTTACCTCCATACTAGTGTATTTTTAATTCAATCGAAATGATTTGGAGTACTGTAAAGAAACGTTTACGAAAATATAATCAGTCACCAACTTTAAGCGCAGTTGTTTCTTGATAATATTCAAGAGGTAATTAGTGGCATTAATAGCGATGTATGAAAGAAAAAATTGCGAAGCATATGTTATAAAAATAGAAAAGGAATATCCTGTTTTACCGCCAATAGCACCATTAGTTATTCAACCTGGAAACGATTCTACTTCAGAAGACTCTGTCAATTCTTGTTATTAATTCCAACCAATTTCCTTTACAACTATCGTGATGTATCTTGAAAACTTGTTTTTAAAAACAAACTAATTTTATATTCTTACTAACATACCCAACCCTTTCCTTTCCAGGCAAGGAAGGCTTATACCTCCTCATGGTCCTTGCTGGACAAAAAATCTTTTAAGATTGTCTGATAAAATGAGTATTATTTGTAGACAATTGTTATAAAAATATTATGAGTTATGTACTATTTGAATAATGAGCCAAATGTTCTTATTTTAACTAAAATTAACAAGTTTTAATTTAAAAGAATTAAATTGTTATTTGACAATTTTCCAATTGATACAAAATTTACAAATATACAAAAACCGTTTTTCTTTTGAAATTTAAAACAAAAATTAATAAAAATTTATGAACCCTTTTTATTTAATTCCACGCCAATGGTCGGAAATGTCATCAAAGGCACTTAAAAACCGCCAAAGAGCACCGATTTTCACATTTACATTGGATAGACTATAACAAAGAACGCAAAATTTTGAAGTTTACAGACGCTGGATGTATTTTATGTTATTATGTTGTTTTTTTCTAAATGTAATGTAGAATTTGGTGTCTAGTCTGTAAACTTCAAAATTTTACGTAAGTGTTATATATGGTTGAAATCAGAAAGAGATTATCTTTATGTTTCTGGTATTTATTTATTTTTACTTATAGAAAATTAGTCACATATAGTTTTTAAATTAAAAAAATAGATCGTAAAATTGCATACAACCACATGCCGTATCTCAAGTCTAGGGTCAAAAAAGGGGCTCATTTATAGACCGCCCGCTGGGCCCAGGTAAGGGGTGACTTCAAAGATTCTTTAATCATTTTTCTAATTCAAGCTGTGATAGTGCTATAATTTTTTAATAATTTTTATAAATAGTCTACATTATAATTACATGTTTGTACCTACTCATTTAATGTTAGTGTGCGTTACTATTCTATTATTACTTATGCTAATACATGAAAAACTCAAGTGTAGTAGTAATGGATAGATTATTGTCATTTGTTGCCAATGGAATAAAAAAAATACAATCCGATCTTGTCATTATGCTATTGTTTATTGTATAACATTAATTCGTTTAGATCCAGCATTCTATACAAGTAGTGAGTGGAAATTTTTAGTAATTATTAGATATGGGTTTTCCATAGTTGTCTAATTATCTAAAATATTAGCGGTACTAATGACACTTTATCAGTAAGCCGTAACTTACATTTCAATTAGGTCCATGGCCTATATCAACTCATAAACATAAAATTATAAAAAGTACTCACAAAATACAATAGTATCTATTCCTTATATGTACATTCATATTTCATAATCGTGTGATTTGATCAATATATTTTAAATTATTTTCACTGAAAATTTATGTAAATATATTTTTAGAGGTCAGTAGACTAGTTGACTTATACTGCTTGGAAACTTCGTGCATAAATTTGTTACTTTTTATTAAAATCTTATATTGTCGATTGGGTGTTTAGACTTTGATGTGTTGATCTGGATTTTTCTCACTCTGTCGGTAATTTTCCGCTAGTGTAAATCGCCCTTACGGAAGACGAAGGTAAAGAAGAAGAAAAAGAAAAAGCTAGAAAAAGAAGAAGTGAAAAAGCTTGGTGTATTTATTATTTGGCGATTGCCGAGTAGCAGAGCCGAATAACAAACAAGGACAATATCATTTCTTCATAACGTAATCTTTTCAGTAGAAAGAAGAAAGAAGAAGATTGATCATATTCCCTGTTAATTGTTGAAATGCATGCTGCAAAGCCACTAATTGAACATAGAATTTCTAATGATTAAAAAAATGAAAATCTTTTCACTGTGATTGAAAAGTACAGTTTTCCCATTTTTTACTTCTCTTGTTTTATTTTTAGTATTCCTACATACCATTGCTTTTTAAGAGTTTTGTCATAGATTAAAATGAAACAAATTTGATAAAAACTGAATTAAAGGCAGTGACCTAAATTTCGTTAAAAATGGATTCAAACTTACTTACTTTCTTGATTATTTATTAGGGATATGTCCTCTTAGATATAGACCTAAATACAAATGTACCGAGAACATCTATTGGGACAGAAGAGACAATTTATTAATTTGAGATTTAATTGCCTGCAAGTTAGGACGAGTGGGGAAGACGTGGAGACCCTGGGGATGAAGGAACGATCGAATCGATCAGTTCTCGATGTCCAGCATTGAACAGTATAAGGGTGCATGGAGTTGGCATGTCGCGTTGCTCTGGCTGGTCTGACAAGTGGAGTCATTATAGAGCGGATTTCTTCTGAGCAAAATCCGTTTATGTATCAGTGAAACAAGGAAAAGCACTTATTCTTATTTGAATTATCTTTTAAAACATCTAAACAGAAGAATGTGACAAAAATGATTTGGTTTTTAAATAATTTACAATGTGATCTTCTTGGGTGGCTGAATAGTTGAGTTTAAACCTGAAGCATCATTGAAACAAACCCTCTTGATTGATTCTTTCGCTCTCATCGACATAATAGTTTAACTAGAACCTCTTTCTAACATATTGATACAGTTATTAGTAATTTGATTTATTGTACCCTCGTATATAAGGGGTTTCATTTTATTGTAATACTTTCCCAATAACTTCTTTAAGTTAAAGAGCTTTAAACTTTTTAAAACTTTAATGGCCTCTAATTTATGAAAGTTTGCTGTTGAGTGATTATAATGAAAATAAACCCATTTTTCTTATTTTATAATTTTGATGTTCACAATTAATGTTTTGTGACTTGATGTTGTTTTTTGGATCCATGCATTGTTTTGGAAGCTTTTATCTAGTCTATAAAAATAACGTGTTCTAGATATAACTATTTATTTTAGTTGAATACTATTGACAATTTATCAATATATTTTTAGATTGGAAGCCTTTATAACAAATAACTTTATAATCAATAATCATTAGGTATGATAGAAATTCCAGTATTGTTACTATTTTAATTTTATAAACTATCAACTGGTAAACCCCATAGGTATAACCTAGTGCGTACTAGTTTTTTACATAGCTTACAAGGACATGTTTATTTACATAAAAATACACATAATTTCACATATCGCAGTTTTAGATTAAGCACAGAAAATAGTATATAATATAGGAAGACTGCTGTATATAAGAATGAGACATTTTGCAGTACTTACGTTACTGCTCTTAACTCATACTCATATAAATATATAAAATGCATTGATACTATGATAGAAACCTTGTAAAATTTAAGTATCGTGTGTAGGAAATAGTTTTTAAGGTGGTTACGCAACTCATACAGCCATTAAAACTCCATTCAATGTCATATTTCTCGTCAATATGACTTGCATTGTTGCCAATTTATTTATATATCAGGTATTTCATCTATAATTTTTGGTCTAGACATTGTTTTTTTCCTTCGCGATCTTCGTGACGATCTTGTGTTTTATAATCTGTGATCTTCCATAGCAAAACAGATCACGTGGGTACCAAAGTTTAATTCTGGGATTTTTGAAGTTATACTTCTATTCGTACACCCTGTAAAAAAAGATTGTGTAGAGTTAAATGGGAAAAATCATTACATATGTAATGGTGTAAGTAAGAGAGAGACAGAAACGCTTATAAGGTATATTGGTCGGTAAAAACAAAGATAAAATATATACCACATGTTATTAGTCATAACTATAAGTCCTTTGAATACCGTTTAAACATTCAGTACATTGAAAAGGGATAGATATACAAAAAACAGTCTGAACTAATGTATGAATATCATAGTGACGGACCACATGATTATTTGACAGATTATTTTATAATTCTGTCCCGTAAGTATACATATAAAGTTTAGCATTTTATATTAATAATAATATTCAGTTATGAGTATTGTATTGTAGTCTAATACCGTCACATGGTTGCAGTATATTTTGCTCCATGCTTTTAAGGTTCTTGGATACATAAACAGAGTTTTTACCAATAGTGGAGGAAATAAAGCACCAAGACCTCCGAATTTTGTAACGTAAGATGGATCGGAATGCGTTTTTTTTCATTGGATTCGTTAAAGTATCAGGAAATTTGTCGCTATATTTTATAATGTAAAAATGGAAATTGCATTTCTGCATTCGAAAAGTACATTTAGACAATAGAGAGAAAACTTACAACTCGGTAAGTATTGCTGAATTGGGTTCAATTTATATATTCGGGGTTTTTGGAGTCGCTGAACACTAATATCACGATTCCAAAAGTCTCCGCGGCACTTGGTGTCTAGGGTATTTACCTCTTCTCCTCGGGTTTTATGTAAATTCTGTACGAAATCAGTGCACATTTGGTACTCGGTGTTTTTTTGAGTCGCTAAATACGATTATAATAATAGCGATGGTGTACGAAACACCTGGTGCTTAAGACGGACCTCGTCTCCAGGAATTTTATGCAAATTTGATACAAAAAGAGTGTGCACACGGTACTAGGAGGTTTTTGGAGTCGCTTACCACGAATATCATATAGAAGTATAACTTCTGCCGGCAGTCCCACTGACTGCCACACTAGTTTTTTTGTATAGAGAGAAAAAACAGTAGCCTTTTCTTTGTAATTTTCATGACGATATTGTACTTCCATAGCAAAGCAGATCACGTGGTCATTAAAGTAAAATTCTGAGATTTTTTGTATAAAGAGAAAAATCATTAGCCTTTCCTTTATGTCCTTTATGACGATCTTGTGCTTCATAATCTATGATCTTCCACAGCAAAGCAGATCACGTGGTCACCAAAGTTAAATTCTACAATTTTTTGTATAACGAGAAAAATCAGTAGCCTTTCCTTTGTTACCTTGATGACTTTCTTGTACTTTATAGTCTGTGATCTTCTATAGCAAAGCAGATCACGTAGTCACCAAAGTCAAATTCTGAGTTTTTTTGTATAGAGAGCAAAATGAGTAGCCTTTCCATTATTAGCCCCATGATGATCTTGAACTTTATAAACGTGATCTTCCTTAGCAAAGCAGATCACGTTATAATCAAAGTTAAATTATAAGCTTTTTTTGAATAGAAAAAAAACCAGTAGCCTTTCCTTTGTGACCTTAATGACGATCATGTGCTTCATAATCTGGGATCTTCTATAGCAAAGCCGATTACGTAGTCACCAAAGTTTATTTCTGAGTTTTTTTGTTTATAGAGAAAAATCACTAATCTCTCCTTTGTGACATTCATGTGATATGAGATGAATTTAACGACCAATAGACTAACTAATCTGTAGCTTACTGGTTAGAGCATTGTCACTGAATACATCAACAAGTACAGAGTTATTATACCTACCTAAAAATTATCAAAATAGCTAAAATAATATACTATCAAAATCGTCTGACAAGTGCTAAAAGTGTTTTAAAAGAAATTTGGTCTATAATAAATGATTTTCGTAACAAAACTAACTCAGCCCAAACACTCTTTCTTCCAAACCCCGAAATTCTAAATGACTATTTCATTAATGTGAGTAAAAATATAACATCAACTATACAGCCACAGCATAATCCCATCTCTTATCTTTCTCAGTCAAATAAGGTATCGGATTCCTTCTTTATAAGACCAGTTGATAAAGCTGAACTGAATCAAACAATTAATAGTATCAAAAGTAAATCCTTCTGTAGTACTGATGGACTATCCATAAAAATTTTCTCAAACCTCCCAGATAATGTGTTGAAAGTCTTGGTCTCACTTATTAATAATTCCTTTGAAACTGGTACATTTCCAATGTGCCTAAGGACAGCCATTATTATTCCTCTTCATAAGGGTGGCGATAAATCTAGTGCCGGTAACTATAGACCTATTGCCTTGCTACCGGTACTATCTAAAATCATTGAAAGACTTATGAAAGCCGACTTATACCCTTCATCGTTAAAAACAATATCTTATCCCAGAACCTGTTTGGCTTTTTGTCTAATAAATGTACCAGTGATGCCATATTTTCTGTGCTACATGAGGTTTACCAAGCGCTAAATAATAATCTATACACCACCACGGTTTTCTGTGACTATGCCAAAGCTTTCGACTGTGTAAATCACGATATTTTGTTAGAAAAACTTAATATCTACGGAATTCGAGGTATTTGTTTAAACTGGTTTAAATCTTACTTGGGCAATAGGAAACAACTGGTAAGAGCAAATGGTACTGACTCTAATCATAAAAGCATCGTTTGTGGAGTACCGCAAGGTTCAGTGTTGGGTCCATTACTTTTTCTTTTCTTTATTAATGCCATCACTAATTTGAAAATAGATGGAAAAAAATTTCTATTTGCTGATGATACCAGTATAACCTGGAGCAACTCTAATGTGGCAACTCTTCATGCAACTATAACTTCTGATTTGCTTAAAATAAAATCCTGGTCTGACTCGAATCTACTCTCTTTCAACGTAGATAAGACAGTAGCTTTTTGCTATAAAGGAGCTCTTCAACCCTTGGTTTTAAATAATAGCCAAATTCGAACCGTTGATTCGGTAAAATTTCTTGGTATTTTTATGGACAGCAACCTTAAATGATCCCTTTATACCGAGTCGTTAAGTATAAAGCTAGCCTCAGCATGTTATGCAATAAGATCTGTTTCTAAAGAAGTCAATGTATCATCAGCCAAAATAACATATTTCTTGTTGTTCGAATCTCATCTTCGATATGGTCTTCCTTTCTGGGGTTCTAGTACGGCTGCTCAATCTGATATTATTTTTAAATTGCAAAAAAGAGCAATACGTTATCTGTTTGGTCTCAATCAAACAACTCAGTGCGGAAGTTACTTTAAAAATCATGGAATTTTGACGCTCCCCTCGTTGTTTATCTTAGAAACTGTCTGTTTAATTCGTAAACACCTACATCTCTTTCCTGCAAGACCTAATCATGGCTACTTCACTAGAAATTCAAATTATGATGTTTACTTACCGACACCATCAATTGAGTTAGTAAAGAAATCTTTATTATATTCTGCAAAAAAACTTTATAATCATCTCCCTCTGAAAATTAAATCCGCAAAATCTTTTCTGGAATTTCGAAAAATGACGAAAACCTATCTATCTGTATCTGTATTCTGTTGATTTTTTTAATGAGTGACTAAGAAATTGCATTGTTCTAGAAATTGGGATCATTCACGTATGACAGGGTAACATATGCAACAGTCTGATCTTGTTTCATCCTAGGGCTGTACTATTGATATTTTTTTTAATTAATTAAGTAGGTAATTAGTGACATAGGAAATTTTTCTGTAAAATTTTAAAATTTTATGTAAAATTTACGTAAATTGTAAATTTTTATTAATTACTTTTGTAAGCTTTGTCTATAAAATTGTACAATTTTCAGTGGCAATAAAGCATTTTTTTTATTATTATTGTTACCGCGTTATGGTAAAGGTTCGAGTTCTTAATATCATTTAATTTATTCTTGTTTGTATACTTTCTAAATTTCAAAAATCCCATGAGAGGTATCTCAAAAATTAATTAATATCATGAATTTTCTTCTAAAATTTTGAAAAGTATAACAAAATTAAGAATAATAAAGGAATAAGTCGACGACAACATTGCTAACGACGATATTAATTATATACCGATGTCAATTCATTATTATAAAACCTTGTGAATACTCATGCTTTTGGCGAGTGCCAATACTTTTCTAATTCGTATTCGTACTTCAACTTAGACCTCCACCGTAGGTGGGAGAGTTTAGAAAACATAAAACTAATATTAATAAAAAAAGAGTGTGCGTGTAACCTTTACGCGCGATTGAAGTAAAACTTGTTGACGTACGTATCGGAAAATAAATATTTAATTACAATTCAATCATATTTATTGCCTATATACCTTACAAAAAATGAGATGTTATATTTATATTAGAAATAGGAATTTGAAAATTATCATTATTTTTTATATATGAAATAATAGGTTTATGAAAACTTAAATGTGAAACATAGATTTTACTCTCTAAATAACATTAATGTATTTGAAACCGTTTGAAAATTTTGAAAATTTAAGCTCCTCCCATAGCTGAAATCACACCGTTACTTCCATCAGAATCTTCCGTTAGAATCTAACGTTAGAGTTACCCCTAGTCGCGCCTAAAGAAGTTTTGCTTTAATAATAGGTAAACACTATTAAAAATATACACATATTACGTTTGGATTGTGTGATTTTGTAGCTGTATCTACCTTATTGTAATACAACACAACACAAGAGCCTTCGATAGTTAGATAACCATTTCATTTTGTAGCATTTTATAGCATATTCCATAAAATTTAAAATCCTGAGTTGAGTTTGTTTTCTTCAGTCCTACGAAGGATCTGTTATTGCTGGTAAAAGATCAGCCATCCTGACTAGTGATTTTATGGCCTTTATGGCTACCTAACCAAACCTAAAATAAGTATAAGCAAGTGTTAAAACATGTCGAATATTATTATTTTATGAACAAAAACGTGCAACATGCTTCTTTACTATCGTAATATGTATGTATGTATATAAACTTACTAAATCAAATCATAATAAATGTCGCTGTCTCGTCTTTTTTCATTTTTCTTCAAATCTTTCTGGCGCTTATAATATGCCTTTTGACGTTCACAATTTCTTTTTCTTTTTAGCTCTTAGCTCTTTAAACCTATAAAACGAAAATAGCTAGGTATAAATAATAGGTATAAATAATTAGGAATAAATAGTGTAATTACACACCAAAAATAAAATGTATGCATAGAGAGTAGGTACTCACTGTTTTCATTCAATATTTTTTCATCACTTTCTTCATTAATAAATCCACTTTGTTTATTCATATTTAATACAAACACTTTATACACAAATTTAAATTATTTACGCAATGTATTTTGGTTGACAAGATAACAAGCTGTCAATTCATACAATTACAGATTTAATTTCATTTAATATAGTAGGCAGAATCGCATGAGCGCAGCCAGGATTATTTTCAGGGAGGTGCATCTGCATCTACACACTATTATGATCTAATATATATAGAATGTAGAATGATTTGGACAACAACCGCGACGCCTTTAGTTTTTATTCAAACAATAATTTAATAAAAAAATTAAAAAAATATATAATTTTCTGGTAAATTCAGGTATTTTCTTTCATAGCAGGGGGGTGCAATCGCACCCTCTTGCACCCTGCTGCCGGCGCCCATGCAAAATCGTGTCAGTATTAGGTTTTGTTTCCGGTTTCTGTTATTAGAATGACGTCACGTCCGTTAGAATAACTTTTTTACTCCTAGTGTCGCTAAAGAAGTTTTACTTCAAAAACATGGATCAAATACTAGGAACAATAAAGTTTTTACAATTACCATACATAGTTCATGCAATAATTGTATAAGTTATATGTATATAAATAATGTGTTTAACTGACTTTAGACTTCGAGTATGACTATATTGACAACTATGTAGTTTTTTTTTGATTTGGCCAATTGAAAATTGATTTTTATTTCCGGATTTCCTTCTTTTGTTAAAATCCTATTTCCTGTCTTAAATTATATATCCTATACGTTACGTTGGATACAATTCTTTCAAATCAATAATTATTATTTGTACTGCCGGCGATAACGAGACGATTACAAACCTGTTATCATTTACGTTATACGTAAATGTCTGACAATCTCTAGAAATCCTTAAAATACTCGCTCAGTAAGCGCGTTATCGCTTCAACCGAAAACAAAAATGGCTACCTCAACAATTTTTTATTTAACTGATTAGTATTACAAAAGCGTATGTAATCTAATTTTAGTTTAATCAGATTTTCGAAAGAGGATAAGTATATCAACTTACGGATTTAAAGGGAGATCCAAATTTATGATTTGAGAAGGTATAGATTTGTAAATTAATAACGCAAATTTTCGACATTTATGGTATATTTTACTACCTACTATTTAGATATAAATACACCGAAGGCGAAGAGGTACGACGACAGATGAAAGCTGAGAGTGGTACTCACAATCTTAAATATTTTTTATTTACACTGCATTTTAATAACCCGAGTTAATCTATCTTCTATCTATACTTATAATAAATCTGTAGAGAGGTCAATTCTGTACATGAAATATATTTTCAAAATAACTATCAGGGGGTGATTAGGGATCGATACTGATGCCAAAAATGAAATCAGTAAAATTTTTGTCTGTCTGTCTGTCTGTATAACCGTTATAGAAACAAAAACTACTCGACGGATTTTAACGAAACTTGGTACAATTATTTTTCATACTCCTGAGCTGGTTATAGGATACTTTACATCACGCTTCAATCAATAGGAGCAGAGCAGTAAAGGGAAATGTTGGGAAAACCACTTTTAGGGTGTGGGGGGAGAAATTTTTATACAACAATCTATACGTCACGCGAACGACGTCGCGGGTACATCGATATAGAACCCAAAAATGTGATTAGATTTTTTGTTGTACGTCTGTCTGTCTGTCTATCTTTATGTTTGTGCGCGCATCACACGAAAACTACTGATCCGATTTGAATGCGGTTTTCACATATGTATTTGTCTTCTTTTAACTTAACATCTGGTGTATAAAAATTTCTTCCCCAACTCTTTTACGGTGTGGGGGGAGAAATTTTAACACAACAATCTATACATCACGCGAACGACGTCCCGGGTTTATCGATATAGAACCCAAAAATATGGTTAGATTTTTTTTGTACGTCTGTCTGTCTATCTATATGTTTGTGCGCGTATCACATGAAAACTACTGATTCGATTCGAATGCGGTTTTCACAGATGTATTTGTCTTCTTTCAACATAACATCTGGTGTATAAAAAATTCTCCTCCCACCCCTTGAACGGGGTGGGGTGAGTGAAGAAATTTTTAAACAACAATCAACACGCTACGCGAACGACGTCGCAGGTACACCTAGTGTCAAATATTTCCGAATCCAGTTAAATTGAATACGTTGGAGACTAAATAACGATTATTGTTTATAAAAATTTACCTATTTCCAGGACTGTCTTTCGTCTGTCTGTCCCTGTGTGTCAAATAACTTGTTTTCCCTCTTGGTATTTGTTTTAGGCTTTAAGGTTCTTAGTGCTTTTAATTTCTTAGGGTTTTTACGTTCTTAGTGCTCTCAGGTTTTTCGAGCCCCACGTTGGGCGCCAATTGTTATGGATTCTTTTCGCTCCCTTGCTTGCTTCGGCTTATTTGGTCTGGATTTTGTGTTGGTCTGTCTTCTGGGATAGTTTGTGTTTTCTTGATTCTTTTATTGCATTTTTTTATTGATAAACCTTTTTATGTTTACTGCAACTATTTTATTATTTAACTTCAATTACATTTTAAAATTCATAACGGACAGACTTCCACTCTGAGTTTTTGTATTCTCGGGGTTAAAATACATATAAAACTGGTTGGTTCCATCTAAACTAAGTGGCCCATTGGGACTTCTGTTGCTCCAGGGCTATTTTTCAAATGTTTAAAACCCTTTTTAGTGTTTTATAACATTTTATAATTATTTTATTAAATTTAATTTAATCCCAATCACATTCAAAAAATAATTCATGACATCTCTTAATCAATAAAAAACAAACTATTTTCCTAACAATATAACAAAAAAATTAAAAACTTCTTACCGATTCCCTTAAGGCGACTCAGTCCCGGAGAGTCGCCGACAATGTGCACCACTCCAGAAAATCCATCTCTACAAATTATGTCATAAATTTTAAATTACCATATTTACTGAACTATAAATCCGAAGTCGCTTACCATTCGTATTAATTAAATAGAATACGGTAGCGGGTTTTAAATTTTGGTTTTATTTTTCTGATATTGTACTTTTCTGTAATAATTTAACAAAATTACAATATATATGTACATGATGACATTCCCGTGCGAAGACAATTTTTATTAAATTTCGCATAGAAAATTCTTGCCAGCAGACAAAAATAAAAAAAGGCAAGCAATCTCATAACCCAACCTGCAGTAATAATATAAGATACATAAGACTCACCGAAGAACCAATATTCGAAATGCAAGAAGAGGGAATGCCTTCATATCCAGGATGACATATTGGTCTAATCCATAAGAAGGGTGACATGACTTTGGCATTGAAGAGGAATAACAAATTTCTATAGCGGACCCAAATGAATTTAAAGTGATGAAATGAGAGTATCTACATACATATACTGAAAACAAAAAAACTCTTACGTATTCAGATTCGATTTAAGTTTCGAAATATTCCACTTCGAAAATCATTGATTTAGGGACATCTATTACTTTTGTTTTAATAGATAATTTATTACTAAAGTTTAATACTTCTAAAGAATCCTAAACACTTATATTCTTGTAAGCCAAATATTACGACAGCACAAAAATTTTGAAGTTGAATTTTTTATTTAGAACATAAGAGAAGCACATTTGGAGTCAGTATGTTGCCCTTTATTAAGTACTATTGACGTACTTTATTAGATCGGCTTGTGGGGCCCTCCGTCCGTGTGCGCTATAAATCTTGAGCAGTCATAGAGTTATGAAATTTGGTATATAGAATCCTCATATCATATAGGAAACCACTCTATTTATTTTTGTCCAGATCGGATAACCCTAACGGTAAAAATTAATGGTTTTCCGAAACTCGCATAAAAAATTATATTTTTCTTCGTTTGTGTGCGCTATAGCTCTTGAAGGAAGATCGCAGGGTCATAAAAAATGGTACATAGAATTTTGATGCTGATCGAATAAGCATAGCGGTAAAATTTTAACAATTTTCCGAAACTCAGGTATAAATGCATATTACCCTTCGTGTGAGTGCGCTATAAATCTTGAATGAAAGGTCATAGAGTCAGGAAATTTGGTATGTAGAATCCTCATGCGATAAAGAACAACCCTATTGGTTTTGGTCCAGATTGGATACCATTAAAGGTAAAATTTTAACGATTTTTCCAAACTCGTTTATATAAAGCATATGTATAAACTCCATTGTAAAGTTTTCCTAATACAACTTGGATAAGCGTCGACTGACAGCACTTATACAACTACAAAGAATATCTCTCCATGGGCGTGCGACAAATTATTCGTACCTATTAATTTATTTTAACGTTTTATTTTATTCGTTGTGACCTACTGATTTTTCAATAACCTGTATAACACCATCTTCAAAAGATCTCCAGAAAGCCATGTTAATTAATACAAACACAAACTCAGATATAATAAAATTTGTCTATACATTAAATGAACTAAATAAACACATCGCTGCTAAATTAATTTTCAGCAATTGATGTGTTACCATTTCTCTCCCGCTCAAGATTATTCTAAGAACAAAACATCTGTGGAAATAAATATTAATTTATTTTAATGTTTTATTTTATTCGTTGCGATCTACTGATTTTTTAGTAACCTGCATAACACCATCTTTAAAAGATCTTCGAAAAGACATGTTAATTAACATAAAATAAAAAAATATTCAGACAGATATAATAAAGTTTGTCTTTTCATTACATAAACTGAATGAACACACAACTGTTAAATGTAACGTTCGTTTTCGAGCATACCATCCTGACTATATATTTTTATTCTGTTCAATTTTTATCGCGCCGGTGCGAAAGGTGGATTGCCGACTTGGTAGGAGAAATAATGTTTCTTCGACAGAATAATTTTTTTTTTGTATTCATCTGCGTTTCTTAAAAAATTCAGAATTAGTTTCTGACTACCTTCGCCCTTCATTCTGGGTCATTGCCAAATCTGAGAAGGGTCCTATTAAGGAACCAGCTGCTTTAATCAGAAAAATTTCGCTGTCTGCCGACAGCCATTTTGAAGCCAACACCAGATGTAACTATTCCCGGGATTGGTCCAAAAGAAGTTCCTTTGAAGGAAAGATAAGAGATTAAATTAATTAATTAGATTCAATATTTACTAACTTATTTATTGAGTAATAAATCAACTTAAAACTGATTTTTCATTTTTTATTTGTTTGTTTGTACTTTGCGCCCTATAATTACTGTTTGGAAGGGATTAAATAAAACTCAGGAGGAAGCCACGAACCCAGGAGCTAGCCTAGAGTAATTAAGGGTTACATAAATTTAACGTTTCAACTATTGCTGTATTACTAGTTCTCTCCCGCTCAAGCTTCTTCTAAGAACAAAACATCTGTGCAAACAAATAGGAATTGAATACAGGTCGCATTAAGTAATAT
Source organism: Altica lythri (assembly GCA_964028335.1). NCBI lineage: Eukaryota > Metazoa > Arthropoda > Insecta > Coleoptera > Chrysomelidae > Altica > Altica lythri. The sequence continues at coordinate 56,198,120 of OZ034805.1, read as the reverse complement.
TCTAGCTGCTCAACTAGTGCGTGTGCTGATTGGTGTACATACAGCAGGTTCGTTTATATAATGACGTTCTTTTAAAATTTCCCTGATAAAATCGTAAAAATGATTGCCATTTCAATTGGGTAAACTTTACTTTCTTACTTCTTATAGTGTCTTTGTTTATATTCTCTTCTACTTTGGTAACAGCGGTATGCACAATAAGCGTGTGTAATAGAGATTGTATATTTATAGGTGTAATTTTTATATTTAAACATTGTTTAAATGTTTTTATAGCAACAACGTCTTCTATTAATTTGGGACCTTCTTGCCACGTAAAATAAAAAATAAATTAATTTAGCCGTATAACAAATTTGGATTTAATGTAAAATATTTTTTGACAACGGTTATCTTTTTCAAAGAAAAATAAACAAACATTTCAAAATATTACCCTTTCAATATATTGTTTCAAAAGTATATTTAAAAAATAAATAAATGAGTCACTCTGTATATATAAAACATGTTATATATATAGGTGCTACTTCATTAAAATATTCACATAGACACAATACAAACTGCGCAATAGTCTTGAAAACAAAAATGCCAACGTGCCGTATCAATATTATAATTAAAACTTTTGCTGATCATATATTTATTTAATTTATAGTTTTTAAATGACTGTATAAGTATACCAGAGTCCTGACCTAAGTTGAACACGTAGATTGTGTTGTGATGGTCATTTCCGCAGAGGAAGATTAAATTCCTGTCCTGGAATGCGTACGATAGATAAGAAAAAAGTGCTGTGCCAAAGAAACTTTAAACCGTGCCGTAACCGTTCAAGATGTACGAAGTATACCTACTTTTGTTCGTTAATATACAGTGCGCATATAAATATTATTCAATATAGTTTAAGTGAATAAACTCAAAAGAAAATTTATAAAAAATGTAAATTGCTCAAAATAAAAAAGTATATTTTAAATGATAATGTTATCGATAGAAATATTTCACGGAAGAAACTTTTGGTGTGTACTCTCTATCAATTATATAACAAGAAATTTGTTCATTTTGTAGGCGGATCAATAATGGTATGAGCTGGTATAACTTTGACAGGACACACGAAGCTTATGTTATTTCGGAAAGGCAAACGGCTGTTCGTTACATAGCAAAAATATTGGAATCTCATATCGTCCCATTTGTCCAAAATATGGGCGTTGGATTCATTTTACAACAAGATAATGCCAGGCCACACGTAGCCAGGGTCGTAAGAAATTACTTAGAGCAGCACAATATTGATGTCATGAGATGGTCAGTCAATAGCCCTGATCTAAATCACTGGAATTAACTTGAAAGACGTTCAAAGGATCATAAACCATTCCAAAATATGAACCAAGTTACAAATACTGTTTTAACGATTTACGAAAAGTTACCACAACAAGGAATCAGAAATTTGGTGGAAAGAAAGCTTCATCGTTGTGCCGAAGTTCTTAGATCCAGAGGTGGACTAATTTCATTAGTCTTTTTTAATTGCTACGTTTAAATCGTTTTAAGTGAAGCCATTTTTGCAACAATGTTATTCTCTCAAAGGCAATTAGGAGAATTGTGTATTGTAGGTTGCATTTGTCAAGCAAATACTAAGGAAATAGGTACCTACATGTAATGATAATGATGAATACGTAAATCACAATCAAATTAACCAGTTGTTCAGATAAAAATGTAAAAGTGTCCATTCCATACGTTATCATCGATCATTTTTTTTTTAGATTAATGTTTGATAAGGAAACCCAATTCCATTGAATTCATAATTACATACATTTACGTTCAGTACAAGTGCTGTCAGTTTTTTACAGTCACTATCTATCAATTACTATAATACAGAAAAGAGCTGTTTATGGATTTTTTTTTATTAATAAAAAAATATGGGGTTAAACTGAGGCTATTGAAAATACTACAACTACACTGAAAGAAAGTTTTGCGTCGGTTTAATATCATAAACTTAAATTTAAATATCGATACTGAAAAAGCCATTGATTTAGATAAATTAGACAGTTATTGTAAAATAATTCAAAAAACAAAAGTTATATGGACCCGATGTGTGCTTTCACCCTGGGGGAAAATGCCACTCCGTCTCGGGGGTGAAAATAAAAAAGTTTAAATTAACGCTGCAAATCGATAGATAGACTAATTTTAAGCAAAAAATGTTGATTCTTTGCCTAATCCAATACTTTTCGAGTCATATATTATTATTTATTTATAAACCTACAAAAAAGCGCGTTTTTTATTGTTTTTTTTGCGGATAACTCCAAAAACTTCATTCTGTATCTGGATCTGGAAATTTGGGAGGGGCGAGCTAGTGCTCAGCCAGCACTGAGGCCACATATGACTCATTGTGCATCCTCCCGTATGTAGGGATATCCCTCAGGCTGTCACCAGGCCTAGTGATTTAAAATAGGTGATGAGGCTCCCGAGGGGGATCTCCCTGACATCGGCTGGTGTAAGCCAATACTTCGAAGCCAATACTTCGCAGCCTCTGCATAGCGGCGATTCTGTTAATTTCATCCTAAAGAGATGTTGTTGCAATTGGCAGTGACCTGTCAAGATTCCCAGAGCTGTTCGGAGATTTTGTCTGGTCAATGCCTTAAATTTTTTTGCTGTTTCCTCGCCAGGATGATGTAATAACTCTCTGGCCAGTCTACAGTTCGTAGTTTCATCCCAGCACTGTATAAATTTTTGGTGAGAGTACTGTTTGATAAGGTCCACGACTGCGGACAATGTTAGCTTGGTAGATGGGCAAAGGCTAACATATTTGTAGCCCGCAGCCCTCCTTGCTAAATTGTTCGCAATGCGGTTGCCTTTAGAGTTCCCATGTGAGTGGACATACGAAAAAAAACCATTGAAACCAAAAATATAGAATTTTTTACTATTTTTTTTTGTATTTTTGTAGCATAAATATTGATTGAAATATAGTCAGTCATTCAGAGCTTGCATTCCCATGCGAAGAGTAGCTTTTCTTGAGCTCTTTAAGGTCAAAACTTTTTAAAACTTAAAGTTTAACGCGATTACAATTTACATGATCTTATAGAGCATAAACTTACCTACAAATTGGTTTTCGGAACAATAAAATAACTCAAAAGGGAGCGGAGTTAGTAGTTTTTCATATAAAATCATCGAGCAGAGAAATTTTCAAAATTTGGAGCATTCATCAATAGAAAAAGCAAAAAAAAATAAAAAAAGTAACATTATGTAGAAAAAATTTTTGGTGTGTACATTTTTGCCTTCCATGATTCCACTTAATGGAATATAAAAAAGCGACATAACATATGCTCTGAATGGATAAGAATCAAAAAAACACATTTAAATACTATTTACGATTTAAATCATATCAGTAAAATGCAATGTGGAACATATTTTTTAACGATTTAACTTTTGATCAGATTTAACTTAGTGCATGGCAAATGAGCTTAACTCCATTAAACGATAATTCTACATATTTACTATACATTTATCTATTAATCACAACTAAATTACAAAATTAAACATTCATATTTTTTTTTATTATTTACTTATTCTGACGGTAGATGATAAATATACTAATAGTTTTGTATATCTACATTAATTTTATGGTAACAACTAAATAAAATATGAAAATATTTTTTTACATTAGCATTTAATTTAACAAATTTATTTGATATTTTAAAACGAAATTAATAAATACCATAAAAGGGTTGATGCTAAAGTTAGGAAAAGGATATCTGGTAGGAATTATCGAATTCTGCCAAGAACACTTAGATTGTATAACGAAAGTAATTTTTTAAATCAACCAAATAACATAGTGTATATATTCTTCTTCTTTTCTTCTTATTCTTTTCATTTTTTTCTATCTTCTCCTTTTTCTTCTTCTCATTCTTCTTCTTCTTCTCCTCCTCCTCCTCCTTCTTCTCATTCGTCTTCTGCTCCCTCTTCTAATAACTCTCCTTCTTATTCTTATTATTCTTCTTCTACTTCTTCTCCTTCTTTATCATCATCATCATCCTCTTCTTATTTTTCTTCATCTTCTTCTTCAAGTGCTGTCTGTACGGTAGATACCACAATACCAAAGTCATCTCTACTAATTCGTTGTGCAAATTCCAAACGTGTTTATTTTTTTGGTGTTCGTAACCATGAGAGGTTCTTTCGAAAAAACACAGTGCCATGGATCTCTGGATCTGGAAATTTTTGAGGGGCGAGCTAGTGCTCAGCCAGCACTGAGGCCACCCATTGTGCATCCTCCCGGGTGTAGGGATATCCTCACCTCAGGCTGTCACCAGGCCTAGTGATTTAAAATAGATGATGAGGCTCCCGAGGGGGATCTCCCTGACATCGGCTGGTGTAAGCCAGTACTCGCTTAACACGGATCTTTTGATTTTAGAAAAAGCAGAGCAGTCGTACATTATGTTTTATACTGTTTCCTCTTCTTGTTCGCAGCCTCTGCATAGCGGCGATTCTGTTAATTTCATCCTAAAGAGATTTTGTCGCAATTGGCAGTGACCTGTCAAGATTCCCACAGCTGTTCGGAGATTTTGTCTGGTCAATGCCTTAAATTTTTTTTCTGTTTCCTCGCCAGGATGATGTAATAACTCTCTGGCCAGTCTACAGTTCGTAGTTTCATCCCAGCACTGTATAAAGTTTTGGTGAGAGTGCTGTTTGATAAGGTCCATGACTACAGTGCTATGGTATATAGGGTATATAGAATCTTTATGTCATAAAGAAGACCTCTATTGATTTTGGTCCAGATTGGATATTTTCAACGGTTTTCCGAAACCCGTGTATATAATGCATATGTATAAATTTTGTACTACTGTACGTTTGTACTACTGTATTTTTGTACATCGAATACTGTATTCTGTACTTCTATAATAGTGTACTGCTGTATTTTTGTACTTCATTTTTGTGCTACTGTACTTTTAAACTTCTATGCTTTTGAACTTCTGTACTTCTTTACCATCCACCTTATTTCTGTACTGCTGCACTCTGTACTACTATACTTTTTTGCTACTAAACTTCTTTACTCTTTCGATCTGCTGGACTTCTATCATTTAATTATAAGTGTTGTTGTTTTATTAATTTTTATAGCTTTTTTACGTAAATGCAGTTATCATAATTTCTTCCTTTTTTTTAATTAACTATTTTATATACGGATTAAAACCATTAAATTATATAATAATTCAGTAGAGGGAAGAAAAATTTAAAAAAACTAAGTGATCCAGTTAATGCAAACTTAATTATTTGAGTACTTTAACTCAGATGTACTTACAGATATACCTATACTATAAATTAACTTCTTTTAGCTTTTCTGTTTTAGTAAAGGAAATGATTTAACTACCATTTTCACATACGTTTAAGAAGATTAATTAATATCACATAAGAATTTTAGATACAGTCTTGACCTAATTTCAACCTATTCATAGCCGAAAAAATAATTGGGATGCTTTGGAATGCATTGAGTATCAGAGAAACTTTTAGTAGCTTAAGTTTTCGTAAGAAATTTAAATGTTATTGTAGGAAGACACACCGTGTAGGAAGCAGCGATTGCGGTATACGAAGAAAAGAGTATGCAAGTCTGTCCCCATGCCCCCGATTCGACGGACCCGCCTAATTTTAAACTTCAGCTAAATAAAATCCGTCGTGGTCGCGTCCGTTGTGCATTCCATAGACACTCTTCAATTATGCAGCCGATTATTTCGGTTCCGCGTGGATTTCGAAAGGTCACCAGGGACGCATGACTTTTCAGCTGGAAAACGGGAAAATTGGAATTTGTGCCATTGGTCTATACCTATCCATCTAGTATAACGTAGTACAACTTTCCTAATCAACTAAAGCCAATGAAAAGTTGGACTGGTATAATTACGATTATTCCATGCAGATTTATCTTTAATTATACCTTTAATAATTCTTATTCACAGTTTATATTTCATAGTATCTGTACTTTTAAGTGCGTTTAAAGCGGGATCCAAATTATAACTATGTATACTTAGGAATGGAAATATAATTCGTGGTGAAGCCAAAGATTGTAAGCACTACGCTACCAATTAAATTTTCCTAGGGTTTTGCATAAATGATTTTCATTAAATTCTGCAAATTTATAAAACAATAACTTTAGTTTCAAATTTATCAATGAAAGTTTTCGAATCTTTATCTTATTCGAAATTGTTTTGTAGTTATTAAGTATTTGTCGTACAGATTTTAACAATTTTTTTCTATATTGTGTAATAAAAATTAACGTTTTATATTTACATTCCTTACTTATTCTAAATAGAACAATCGGTTTTTTTTATTTTCTTTTTTTTTTCGCAGATAATTTAAACAAATTTTATTATTCTTAAATATTTTGAGCTTTTTACTAGTTCTATACCTAAGTATAGAATGCGGTCCCACCCTAAGGGAATTGTTCTGGTAGATTAAGATAGGGAAATATCGAAATATATAAAATAGCGTTTTCTACCAATTTTTGTGTGAGTCAAGTTTATCAGAATTTCTTAGATAGTTATTTACTCAACAGACAATGCATCCATTAACAGGATAGGTATTACACATTATACATAATTATAACAAAAACTAAAACTAAGAAACCTAACTCTCCAATACTGCAGTAAAATATGTCAATCTTTTCGGCATAGAGTGCATTGTGATTTTGACACATATTTTAAAGCGGAGAAAATTTTTGAACATTTAAGCAAGTAGTGGGCAGATAAAACAAATCGTGATTTCTTGAGGAAAGTCTAGGAACGTGAAAACTAAGACTTTGCAAAATTTCAGGACAATCAATGATATTGTTAATTATTTTGAATAAAAAAAATTGTTCTGACACCATTCTCCGTGACTCTAACGACTGGACTGAAAAACGAGTCAGTAAATCGTTGTGTGGGTAGCCTATAGAGAGATATACACCATCTTGAAAGCAAGATATTTCAAAAAGCTGATTCTATTTCTGAGACGTGAATGTGGTATTTAGAAGACCATACAGCAGCAGCGTGCTTCAGCTTTGATCTAACATAAGTATTAAAGAATAGCTTTACAGTATCATTAGCTACAAAAATTTTCATGTTTCGAACAACAAAACCTAAAGCCTTTTATGCATCATTCGAGTTTTTTTGTATATGCTGACTGAAAGATAATTTGGAATCGAAAAGGATTCCTAAATCTCTTACTAATTCTGATTTTTAAATGACCGAATCATCTAAATGATAATTGAAGTTATAGATATTTTGATTCAGTGTCTAACTTATAAGATTATATTTTGTTGGGTTTATTAGTAGTCGATTTCGTTTGCACCAAGAGTTCACTTTATTTAACTCAGTTTAATACAGTCAGAAATATTATTTATTTTATTGTATATTTTTAGATCATCTGCATACAGTAAACATGGAACAGATATATCAGATACTATGTCATTAATAAAAATGATGAAGAGTAGTGGTTCCATTACTGAACCTAGAGGTACTCTTGATGTGGCTCCAAACCACACGGATTTTTGATCATAACATTCAATATAAATAAACCTTGTTTTTGATTGTTAACCATTGTACGTTTTAGCCTTTGTAATTTAAAAACTAAGTTGTTTCACTCTAAGTCCATTGGACAAGTGGAGTTTAAAATTATCGCAAGAATATCCTATGCATAAAGAGTTTACAGTTATTGGCTTGGTCGGTATTTTTATAGTAATTTAACGAAAGATTAGCTGCTTATATCAACAAATCAGTTACACGAGATATTCATCTATAAATTTGCCATAAAAGAGATAATAAAATATCGAAATAAAAACTATTTTTTTAAAGAATGTTGCTGAATTTGAACAAGATAAGCTAAAGAAGAAATTCAAAAAATGTCATCCGGCACGACTTGAATGTGCGATCTCTACCTATAGACGGTGAAGCTTTTAGTAATATACATCTGTACTCAAAGGTACATTAAATAACACTTTAATTCACCCAGAATATTTGTTACCTTCTTTAAAGGTTCTAAAATCTTCCACGTTTGAGTCCAAACACTCTATTAAGCAACTGGCTAAACACAAAAAAGTAACTTTGCTGTGAGTACCTGGGCATTAAGAAATTGTGGGAAACGATTGCTGATAGCCTCGCAAATTTCACGATTTAGATTTCCATACATCGTTAGTATTGATACGGTCCAGCAATCATTTTAATAACTATAATGTATTTACTAAAAATTTCCATACATTGTATAGTCTCGAGTTCTAGAAATTCATTTTAATGTAATTCCTTTTTAATTTAGTGTGCGGGAATCCCAATCAGTTAATTTGCAATTTAAATGGTCCTCATAATCCTTAGGTAATTTAGATAAAATCCGTCTTTATTGATACTTTTCAGAAATTTTAAAAACATGTTATACAAGTGTGACAATCTATATATTTAGATTAATATTTTATCAAAACCGTGCAGAAATAAACGCCTTTAATAATTGCTTTGTTACACAAATTATAGAATACTGCCAAGTAGAACTTAATACTGTGTACCACAGTCGAGTCTAGGGTCGAAAAAGGGTCTCTTTTATAGCTTATGTGTAGACCGCCCACTGGGCTCAGGTGTGACTTCAAAGGCTCTTTAACCGAATTTTTTTGTGCGTCATTTTATCTAACAGGCATCATCAATAAATGCAAATTCATCTTTACTTATAATAAATCTGTAGAGAGGTCAATTCTGTACATGAAATATATTTACAAAATAACTATCAGGGAGAGATTGGGGATCGATACTGAGTCCAAAAATGCAATCAGTAAAATTTTTGTCTGTCTGTCTGTATAACCGCTATAGAAACAAAAACTACTTGACGGATTTTAACGAAATTTGGTACAATTATTTTTCATACTCCTGTGCTGGTTATAGTATAATTTTCATCACGCTACAATCAATAGGAGCAGAGCAGTGAAGGGAAATGTTGGGAAAACGGGAGAAGTTACTCCATTTTTTAAGCTTCCGTCGCGTGTGCAACCTTAATGGTTAAAGCTATACAGAAATCATCTTATTTTTATAATTTGGAGGTCAACTGTGAACGGATTTTACAAAATTTCACCCACAGGGGCGGTTGCAGGGGCGTGAAAAATAAATAAGAATAAAATTTAAAATCTATAAGTCCTACAGGTTTAACACTTTGCAAAATAGTTATATTTATAATTTTGAGGTCAATTTTGAACGGATTTTGCGAAATTCCACCCACATGGGGGTTACGGGGGCATGAAAAAAAATTAAAATCTATAAGTCCTACAGGTTTAAAACTTTGCAAAATAGTTATTTTTATAAGTTTGAGGTCAATTGTAAACTGAGTTTACGAAAATTCACCAACAGGGGTGTTGCGGAGGCGTGAAAAATTAAAATTTAAAATCAATAAGTCCTTCAGGTTTGAAACTTTGCACAATAGTTATTTTTATAATTTTGAGGTCAATTGTAAACGGATTTTAGAAAATTAGACCCACAAGGGGCCATGCGAGGGCGTGAAAAATAATCTATTCATATAATAAATCTGTAGAAATGAAAATTCGGTACATTAATGATATTTAAAAAATAATTAGCGGGGAGTGTTACTACATCGATATAGAACCCAAAAATGTGCTTAGATTTTTTTGTCTGTCTGTCTGTATGTTTGTGCGCGCATCACGTTAAAACTACTGATCTGATATCCGATTCGAATTTCACAGATGTATTTGTCTTCTTTCAACTTAACATCTGGTATATACAAATTTCTCCCCCCACCCCTTTAACGAATTAGGGGCAGAAACACGCCACGCGAACTACGTCGCGGGTACAGCTAGTATCAAATAAAGTATAATATTTCTATATATATTAAAAACTAAAAATGAAATTGTAACTTAACGTATAACGTATTTGTACGTAATAATACACGTCATATACATCACATGCGGAGTTGTGTTTTACTGTTATCAGGAAAAAATGTGTAAGTTTATCAATAGTTTTAACAGTAGATTTAATGTAATAGAAAGTATCAAAGTAAGCGAAACAGTAGTCCAATGTACTTATTTATAGACAAACTCGAACTATGGTATATTCACTTACGTAAACAAAAATCGAGCGACGCAATACGAACATTACGAACAGACAATACGAGAAAATATGTTATTAGTTCAGTTAGTGTTTACAAACAAAACAGATTCGGAATGATTTCGCTTTTCGAAGAATCGACCTTAACAGTAGGAAATTCAAGGTCACTGTACAAATGAAACAAAAAAAAAACTTACGGTATTCAGATCTGTGCGGCGAGCCGGAAGGATCTCAAGAAGTCAATGAAGGTCATTAAATTCTTAGACAGATAATGTATACGGCGGTTAGTTTTATGGAATTTCTTCTTTTCTTATTAATTTTTTAAACAGTTACAAAGAAAGAAGCATTTATTTTTGTGGTTAAAATTGAGATTTTTGTTATACCTATACAAGAATAAATGCGTTTTGTACAGATATTGTTATTGTGTAGAAATATTAGCACCTATATAGAAGATTTGTTTAAATTTTTTATCGAATTTGTTAGAGATATTAACAAGTTACTTTTCACTCTTATACTAATTTAATTTCGATAAATAAAATTGGTGCAGAATCAAAACTTTAGCATGTAACGTGTTTTAATCAACCTACACCCGTTTTTGCTACACTGATTGTAAAGATAAAAATACATTCTAAAGTAGAGCTTATATTGGTAATTTTTTCCATATTATCTTTATCGCAGGTTGGAGATAACAAGGATTAAAGTTAAATTTACCTACAGAAACGAAATAGATTAATTTCTCCTTGAAGTAACCTTCTAAAACTTTACCATTAAATAATAATATAATAAAATTGCAATAAATCATTAAAATACATATATTCACTAGCTGACTCGGCGAACTTCGTACCGCTGTATTAGATATAAACTGCGCCACCTTGCGGTGGCGTCATAGCACTTATTTAAGTAAAAATCTCACCTTTAAATATATCAGATATCAACTGCGCTACCTTACAATGGTGTCATAGTATTTAATCAAGTGTTAGAATTGCTCGTTTAAATATATGCGATATCAACTGCGCCAGCTTACGGTGAGGTCGTAATGCTTAATTTAGTAAATATTTTCTTAGTCTACTTGTTTCAGCAATTTTCCATTTTATTTTTTTCCATTATTTAAAAATCGAAACACAACGTCATCTACAGAGTATCTGTAACCTAGATATTCATAGAACTATATAATAAAAACATACTTTATATTGGAAATCTAAATTGTCGTTCCTTCTATTTTTCGTTACCTATTATATATGTTTCTCACCTTTTAAAAATTTTCTGAACTTTCACAAATATTTCAAGTCTAATATTAGCTAAATCGGTCCAGCAAGTCTCGAGTTTTAGGAATGAATGATCTAGAAATCAAAACAGAGCACTATCTACCAGGTGTCTACGTAACCTAGAGGTCTAACGTTGATAGAGGGTTATATCAATTAACTTACACCACCGTCTATTAGGAATTCGTAGATCTAAACACTAATAAACACTATTATAAGTAAAAAAAAGTTAAAAAACATTTTATAGAAGACCAAGTAGTAAACCTAAACCATTCTCGAATCTTTTTGAACACATAAAAAAAATCATCAAAATCGGTCGTTTTGTAGGAGTTCAGTGACAAACACACCCACAAAATTACTATTCTCGACTAACCTTTAAGAGTTACCTTGATGGTTTATATATTCGAATTTTTTGAAGAAAATACACTATAGTAACTCTGTAGCTCATTATTACTACGAAATCAGTTGGTAATTGAACAAACTCTAATTAATCGTTACTTTGGTGGTGTAATTACACTAATTACTTTTCTTTGTTTCAGGTAAGGGTTGCTTTTGTCCATCTTCAAATATTGACTATGGAGTAAGTACAATGATTAAATATACTAAAGAATTAAACTTAACAAAAAAGTTTTAATAAGATTAGTACTCCACATTAAAAAATGCTCATTTTTGTTTGTGTTCTGATTGATTATTGATCACATGTAGCATGGCATCAAAGATAAGAGAACTATAGTGATAATCTTACTAAAATCTGTTAAAACTAATTTTGTCATTCCCTCTTGGTTTACATATAATCTTTTTGTGGCGTACCATACGACACCTTCTTTACCGATGAAAGTTTTAGGAGTAAACTATGTGGACAAACAAGACGATTAAAGCAGTATTCAGCAAAAGATGATGCGAAAGAAGAAACTGACTGTGATAGAGATAGGAATTTTAAAGCGAAGGTGATCTTGGTACGATGGCCATCTGGCGTACTATCGAACAGATGTACCCTGAATACAATCAGACTTGAAAGAGCGTTACTTGCTCAATACAAAGATGGAAAGCATATTGAAGAAATAATCGGATGTATGCTACATCATCTCAAATCTCAAACAGCCAAGAAAAAGATTGAAAAGTTCATAATCTGGCCCCACTCATAGTTTGATGAGGCATTAGTTACCAAGGGAGCACAAAGCTTAATGATTGTTAACAATGAATCAAAATAAAAGTAAAACATTATGAGGAGGACTTTCTGAATAATATATTCATAGAAACCAATGAACGACACTTTAGTGGAAGAAAGGGCTTAGATATGTTTGTAGCAATGGATCAAAGTTCATAAAGCTTGGAGAATTGATGTCATCGGCTCATCTTTTTTTGTGGTCTTCCTCCACCTCTTTATGTTTTCTTGGCCTCCATTGAATTTTTCGCTTTGTCCACTTTTCTTTGTTCTATCGTGCCACGTGTCCTGCCCATCTCCACTTGGATTTTGCAATGCTTTCAACCACATCGGCTACTTTGGGTTTTCTTCTTAAATCCCCATTTCTTACATGGTCCCTAAAGCTTACATTTGTCATAATTCTCTCTATAGATCTTTGAATTGTTTTAAGTGTATTGAGAGAATTGTTAGTAAGTGTCATGGTTTCCATTCCATAGGTCATGACAGGAAGGATATTCTTTTATATTTTCAATCTTCTTGTCGTCCAGAATGATATCACTGTTGTCATTACCTTAGTTTTTTCGATATTCATTTTTAGCCCCACCTCCTCGGATACTTGTTTTAATTCTGTTAACATTTCTTGCAACTCAACTACAGAAGTGCTTATCAGTATGATATCGTCCTCAAATCGGAAGTGAGTTAAGTAGCGGCCATCTAGCATTATGCCTACTATTCTTGTCTAGATGCGGTGGTAATTATCGTCAATAAATAAATACGTAAAATTGAATTATTGGTATTATTTTGATATGAACATAAATTCTGTTTTGTTTTTTTTTTGATAACTTTTGAGTGCAAAACAACTAATGCAATGTTATTGCGTTATATTGGAAAAACTTTTTCGGTCTTTCAGGATTAAAAAGATCCATAAATCGATATTGCACATGTCAGTAAAAAAAGAAGAAATTGTATATAGTTTTGTTCAAAAAAATAACTTTGCTTGTATAAAAAGTAAACAGCAAAAGAGCAAATAAAAGTACAAACAACATTAACTGAAGAGAACTATAAATAGATAAAAAAGATCAGGGACAGTTGTTTTATGTATCGGTAAGTTTCAGCTTAATTTCGCTTTTTGTTTCATTCTAAAATATACACGAGTTTACGATCTACTGACCTATTTTATCGAATCTGCCTCGATTTTCATTTGTTTATTTAAATGAGACAAATAATCCTCTGTATTCTCACGGGTGGCTGTGTGCGTTACAATATTTGCAAATGAGCAAAATTGAAGCCCGACTATTTTCGCAGCGGAGTTTGTTTATTTTGATTTCGACGAACCGAACGAACGTAGACAATTTTGCTGAACTTCGACACTCTGATGTCGCTCTGTCGTTGTCGTTTTTGCCGGTTTCTTTCTCCCGCCATTATCGCGAATAATGACAAACCGTAACCTTCAGAATGATGTCACAGCGTGTATGCATTAAAATGTTTCAGTTGATCTGTTATTTTCGTGTTTGTTTTTGTAATTATCATTAATAAGTTACAAATTATCGCTCTGGAAGAAGTTTTTATATAAAATTGTTAAGAAAATTATTTATTTTCTTGCATGAATTACTTACAGAGTAAATATATTTAAAAGTTAGTAAACAAAATCTTTTGCAGAATCTCTCTTACATTCCTAAAATCGAATCTTAGTTAGCACGAAACTAACATTTAAAAACACAACAGTTGTGTCTTCCGTCATTTGTTACCTTCCTCGCTATTATCTTTAATTATTTTTAAGTTCAGTGTATAAGATTTGTGATAGCTTGCCCAATAATAATACTAATACTAATTTATGGAGTTTACTTTTTAGGAGCTCTTTTAAACACTCTTTAACCCTTTTGTCTATTACCCTTCATTCTTTTCCATTTGTATCGCTTTTTTTAAGACATAACGATAAGACTCTTCAATCTCTTTTATATGGATAGAACAAAGGGCATTCTTCATAGGTTACGAGAACTATGTGATATATAACATTAATGGGTAAAATGTCTATACCTGGACCTGCTTTTCAGTTTCTTGTCTTCACAATCTATTTTACTGTTTTAACAACCTTTGCTTACTTTTGATCATTTCTTTCATTTTTCATATTTTCATAATACGGTTTCAGTAACGTAGTCTAATAATTTACGTACTTTACAACCTCTACTTACTTCTTAATCATTTCTAGAAGCAGGATCAAACCCGTTTGTACTTTTTATTAGGTATACTATAGTTCATTAACATTGTCTACTATTAATTTCTTTGCCACCTTTTACCGTTTCCAGATGCAGGATCGAACCATTATGGTTTTCATTCTTTTATTTTTCATATTTCTATTGCAGTATGCCAAAATTTTACGTACCTACTTTACAACCTCTGCTTACTTCTTGATCATTTACAGAAGCAGAATCTAAAATATCAAAATAAACTATTTCATTGACAAAGTCTCTTATTTTAATTTTTTACAACCTTTGCTTTGCCGCTTATACCGTTAATTTCTGGAAATATATAACATTGAATAAAATAATATTTACATATGTGTTATATCAATATATTCCTGATAAATCTACATGGGAATTGTGTAATTACGACATGCTAAGATTGCTAAGTATAACAGAAATATAACTAAACAAACACTTTAGATTACTAAATATTTTACAAAATATTTTCTTATAATTATAAAATAAAGATAAAAACATAGCTTTAGACAACAGAAATAGCCTGCGTATATATATAAGCACGTGTTAATATGAAATTGAAAATGATGTGCGTCACTTATTATAATCTAAAAAGTGCTAAAACAGTTACTGTATTCACAACTGGTGTAGTGTCTATACTGTCTGTAAATAAAAATATGCTAGTCGTTTAATTTATATCTATTAAAACCATTATTTTTCCACATTTAAATTTTTTTTGCAATTATTTACCGGTAATTACACCTTATTCTATTAGCTATTAGATTTTCCAGTAAGCTAAAAGCGATTTATGATTAAAACGCTTTTTTGAAGTCCATGAAAATCTTATTTAAAAAAAGAGTGTGCGTGTAACCTTTACGTGCGATTGAAGTAACACTTTTTGACGTAGGTACGCATCGAAAAATAAATATTTAATTACAATTCAATTATATTTATTGTCTATATACTTTACAAAAAATGATATAATGTTATATTTATATTATTCATTAGAAATAGGAATTTGAAAGTTATCATTATTTTTTAACTTCCCGCTAAAAAAAAAATAATTTTTTTTTAACTTCCCGCTAAAAAAAAATAATTTTTTTTTAAAATCGGGAAGTTATTGGTTTCACCCCGTTTTTCGAAAATCGAGTTTTCATCGGATCTCAACGTTTTGAGGTCTTAGGAACCTCCCCTGACTATTTTTACGAGGGTGTCTGTATGTCTGTATGTACGTGTGGATGTGTGTGTGTGTGTGTGTGTGTGGATGTATGTAAACCTCTTATAACTTTTGAACGGCTTGACCGATCGGAATGAAATAAAAAGCATTCCAAAGAGTTCCATCTAACTTAGATTCCCTATAAGTTTGAACCGATTCGAGCCAGTAGATTTCGAGAAATTTCAAAATAACCGAAAAAAACAATTTGTAAAAATGATGTTTTTTGGGCATATCTTTTTGGCTATTGCATCGATCAATTTCATAACCTAATCAGCTCTCAAGCTTAAAAAGCCACGTCGAATGCCTTTTTGCAAATTAAAATCGGTTGATTCGTTCGTGAGATATCGTTGTCGAAAAATTTCAAAAAAAAATGTTTTTTTTTCAATAACTTAGAGATTTTTTGACTAACCGATTTTGCACTCCCGGTAACGTTTTTAGGTCTTAAAAAACTGCGTCGAGTGCCATCTTGAACATCAAAATTGAATAAGGCGTTAAAAAGTTATGGCTTTTTAAACATTTCAAAAAAAGTCAAAAACGTCAAAATACGTCACGTTACTATAGCTTTGCGGTTAAAACTAGCGGGAAGTTGCAAGGATGGCCTTTAAGGTCAACCTCTTTTCGAATTTTTATACATGAAATAATAGGTTTATGATAACTAAAATTTGAAACAGATTTTACTCTCTAAATACCATTAATGTATTTGAAATCGTTTGAAAATTTTATAAATAAATTTTGAAAATTTTGAAAATTTAAGCTTCCGTTAGAAAATAAATCTGAGTTACCCCTAGTCGCGCCTAAAGAAGTTTTACTTTAATAATAGGTAAACAATATTAAAAATATACACACATTAAGTTTAGAATGTGTGATTTTGTAGCTGTATCTACCTTATTGTAATACAACACAGCACAAGAGCCTTTGATAGTTAGATAACCATTTCATTTTGTAGCATTTTTTTTAATGATTTTTTTTTTAATGATTTGATTGGCCAAAACAAACATATTAAATACATATTATACTGAATTATAAACAGATATGCGTTTAGCCAAATGGCAGAGTTCAAATTCCCAGATAAATCTGGGTTTTGCTCTTCCACTCAACCATAAGCGACCCATTTATATAGAAAAGTACCTATACAAAATGGGTGTCCAAAATTCTAGATTTACTATTGATATATTCAAAGAACAGAAAAAAAAAGAACTAAATTACTAAAATTTACTAAAAACTACGATCTAAGCACCTTAAATAAAGCCTCAAGGTGGTCAAACCTGCTGCTATGCTGACAATGATCTTTTCTAACGTTCAATAAAATTAATATCTAATTTTCCTTCAAGAATACTTTTTTTAATTTTTTGTTTGAAAACAAAATCTGAAAAATATTTTATATCATTCGGTATCCAGTTGTAAACTTTGACGATGTTATAAGAAAAACAGCCTTTGTACACATGAGTTTTATGTTTAGGAATTGTTAAGCGACCTTTGTGCCTCAGGTTCAAGTTATGGACATCAGTTCTGTAACGAATTTTGTTGCATAAATAAACTGGTTTTTCGTTTTTAATAATTTTGTGATATAATACACATTTATGCAGCACACGCCTTTCATTAATATTTAACCAATTTAATTTTTTTATGTATTTAGAAGTAGGAGTACCTTTTCTTAGTCGATATATGAATCTTATGCAACAGTTCTGTACCCTTTGTAGCCTTAAAATATCCCTTTTTAGTAACCCCGGACCAAACACAGCATCCCCATAGTTCAAATGTGACAGTACAAGAACTTCACATAATATTACCTTCAGTTTCTTATTTAGTATTGCTCGATTTCCATATATTAATTTAAGGTTAGCGAAAGCCCTACACAAGTAACATGAGTTGAGTAGTGTAGATCAGAGTCTATCATGATACCAAGATTTTTCACAGAACCGACGAAATTTATACTCTCTCCCCCCACTCTAATATTTAGTTTGCTTAGACATCTTTTTTTAGCGGCAGGTTTTCCGAATAGGATAGCAATTGATTTGGTGTTATTTACAGTTAGACAAAATTGATTAGAAATTTTAACTAGTGATTCTATATCTTCATTGATATGTCGACATGCTACTTCAACATTATCCTCGAAAAATGTATAATAAATCTGTGAGTCGTCAGCATAAAAATGATGGGAACAATATGTTATTTTTTTGTGAAATTCGCGAGTATAAATGATAAACAAGATGGGCCCTAATATTGATCCTTGAGGGACTCCATGTCTGACATTTAAAACAGAGGAAGTCATCTTGTTGTAAATTACTAAGTATCTTCGATTGCTTAAATAGCTACGAAATAAATTAATTGCATTAATGTCAAAACCGATGTAATGTAATATTGCTAGGAGTAACTCGTGATTAATAGCATATTCCATAAAATTTAAAATCTTGAGTTGAGTTTGTTTTCTTCAGTTCTACGAAGGATCTGTTATTGCTGGTAAAAGATCAGCCATCCTGACTAGTGGTTTTATGGCCTTTATGGCTACCTAACCAAACCTAAAATAAGTATAAGCAAGTGTTAAAACATTTCGAATATTATTATTTTATGAACAAAAACGTGCAACATGCTTCTTTACTTAACGTAAAGCTTCCCTATAAACAATTATTTACTATCATAATATATGTATGTAGGTATATAAACTTACTTAATTAAATCATAATGAATATCGCTGTCTCGTCTTTTTTTCATTTTCATTTTTCTTCAAATCTTTCTGGCGCTGATAATATGCCCTTTGACGTTCACAATTCTTTTTTCTTTTTAGCTCTTTAAGTCTATAAAATGAAAATAGCTAGGTATAAATAATAGGTATAAAAAAATTAGGTATAAATAGTGTAATTACACACCAAAAATAAAATGTATGCATATAGAGTAGGTACTCACTCATTTTCATTCAATATTTTTTCATCACTTTCTTCATTAATAAATCCACTTTGTTTATTCATATTTAAAATTAACACTTTATACACAAATTTAAACTATTCACCACCAATGTATTTTGGTTGACAAGCTGTCAATTTATACAATTACAGATTTAACTTTTATTTATTTAATATAGTAGGCGGAATAGTGTTAGGTATTTTGAATCAGGTTTTATTTCCGTTACATTAGAATGATGTCACGTCCGCTAGAATTACTGAGTTACCCCTAGTCGCGCCTAAAGAAGTTTTACTTCAAAAATAATAAAAATGTTGCACAAAATTTGAAAAACCTGTTTTTATATTTTATTTATGGTATATTTTCTAGTGTAATTTGTAAAGTTCTACTGCTACTAATTTTTCCGAAGAAAAATCGTTATTGACTCCTCTAACAGTGAAATACACACATTATCAGCGAATATACACCCTGAAGATAACCAAATATATAACCGCAACGTTGGTCTATTGTTAAATGCAGTTTAATTTTAAATATCCAGTACCAAAACCATAATATTTTATACTAATTAGTTATGTTAAGGATCGGATATAAAAAATTAATATGCACATTTTTTCGATTTAATATTATAAAAATATGAAATATCTATTTTGTAAGATACTGTTCGGAATTAACTAAACTGAATATTGGAAACTACTTTTCTAACGATATAAAATGGTATAGTCTAAAGATTATTGCCATAATATCCCAAGACTTATAAAGTAAAATATCAAGTACAATTTCCCTTATGGTTTAAACTATGCCTATCAGATGAATACAAACAGGGGGACCCTTAAAGAACAAGTTCAAATAAATTAACCCACTTAAATTGAAGATCATTTAAATTCAATCTTGTGAAATATGTTTCGATGTAACTTGCTTGATGTACAAAATATTCTTCAGAGATATAAAAAGATGTAGGTATACTCAATTTATATTTTTAAAGCTTAGTCAATTCAAGGAGTAATGATAAAATTACAAAATCGTATACTTTTGTAAGATTTAAAATGAAATCAGTATTTCAATTAAACTAAAACAAAACTTTATTTTGAAAAATGTCTTCATTAACTGTTTTTTGTTAAGGTGTTAAAAAAGCTTTGTATTTGTGGTTGGCACTAGCGTGGTCAAATAAATATAAAATATTTCCAATAATTAGATCAACAAATTGTTATATTGGTATACCTGTTCGCGATATCCCGAAAACTCTTGTTGTTTTTTTTTAGAATTAAAGGAAATTTCTTTCCTTTAAAGACGATTAAATAAATTCCATTGCCATAAATCAGTAGTCGATGAGCATAGGGTTAGTTGCAATAATTTTTATTTTTAAATTTTGTTTTAATGGTTTTTTATAAAGGCACTTTTACACCAATTTAGCGTTGTTTTCGAACGTTTACAACAAAGGTGGATTTTTGTTCACACTGCTTGAACATATCTCACGAGTAGTAGTTTGACCAAGTTCCCAACAAAAGTTCCGAACATTCACCCGGGTTATACAAACCTTCATTCTGTGTTCTAGGCATGTTTCGTTATTCCAATCCATTTGGAAAGTAATAATAAATTAAGATACACTAAAAGATAACAAGACAACAAGTTTAAAGGAAAACATCCAGATCAAAAAGTTAGTCCACTCAACAAGACCTGTTCGGATTCTTAGTTTACATTGAACATTGAATTATTTTTTGATTATTCGTCATTGTACCGAGACAAGTAGCGGAACGCATCACGTAGAACTTTCTAGGGTACTTTCGCAACCAACAGGGCATCTTGCTCGCGATCGTTTGCAAACAATGGACGGTTAGTGTAAATAGACCTTTAGACTTGACAAAATTTTAAACTTTAGGTAAACTTTTTTGAGCAGGGTTCGCACCAACCAGGCATTTTGCTCGCGATCGTTTGCAAACAGTGTTCGCCAAACAATGCTGAGTTAGTGTGAATAGACCTTTAGACTTGTCAAAATTGTAAACTCTAGGTGAACTTTCTAGAACAGAGTTCGCACCAAACGAGCATAACAAAAATGGTTATTTGTATTCACCAATGATGCTGATGAATAGGTTGTACGTTGTAAAATGGTATAATTTGGAATATACATTGCAGTTATTTTGAAATCTGCCCGTATATGTTTAGCCCTAAACTAAGTTTTGCTGACTAGGTGAGTTAACCTAACGCAATGAATACACTAATCCAAGAAGTGTTGCCTGAGGAGCGTTTATGAATTGGATGTGAACATTACTGTTTAAAAAAATTTTGATCAAATCTGATTAAAAGCTGTTTAAGAGCTGTCAGCAAATGAATATGTTGTATGTTGTAGAATGGTCTAATTTGGGATAAAAATTGCAGTAATTTTGAAATCTGCATGTATACATTTAGCCCTAAAGTGAGTTTTGCTAGCTAGGTGAGTAAACCTAACGCAATTAATACACTAATCTAATGATTGTTAAGGGGCGTTAATGAAATGGATGTGAAGATAATTTTCAATTTTTTAACCTTAGTGTTTATAATTATTGTAGTGAAGATTACGTGCTGATAGTCAGAAAATAGTATTCACCAACAATGCTGATGAATACCTTGTAGAATTGTCTAATTTTGAATAAAACTGCAGTTATTTTGAATTCTGTACGTAAATGTAAGTTGTAAATGATTTTGGTCCACATGGTAACAAAGATAAACAGTCCAGGCCAGTCGGTATAAAGTGTTATCTTATCTAAAAGGTTAAAACTGCCGGGTTATCAGTAGATCACATGCCCCCTGTTGTCAAGTCGGCCATATTTATATCATTCGTAATAAATAAACTTACTTAAACCAACACTTTTTAATAAACAGAAATTATAGATAGTTTTGCAATTATTTGGATTTTTTTCAAAACTTTGAAACTGGGGTAGTAAACAAGGCGCTGTTGCCGTTTTTTTTTTGTTCAAAATTCCACTCGTGCGTTACTTTTATTGCTAATCAAATAGTTTATTTATATTTCTGTATTTGATGGGAAATAATATGATTTATATAATTGTGTGATATTCTAAACTGAGTAAAGTGTTTTACGGTATTATGCTTAAATAGTAACCACTTTTAAACCTACTTGATATCCTCTATCACTTATATTGGATAAATTAATAATTTTTTTAATCAACGATTTGCAAATAATCTCATATGTGACATGAGTTGAATCAAGATATGATCAAAAACGCCGACTAACCAGTAATTCATCTCTCGCTTAGTGGTCAAAGGCATTACGGCCTATAGGAAGACATCGCAGGTTCGAGTACTGTCGGATGTGATATTTTTTTTGTTTCAAAAAACCGATATTAGATATTATTAAAAATCAAATAAAAAATTCTTTTGTTTGAGATTATAAAATGTCGTCTATCAGTCGGTTTTTACATATATGTTTATGCGGGTGGGTGGAGTCTGTACTTATGAATATCTATCACTATATAAAAGTATAATTTTCTTTCTTCTTTCTATGGATGGTTTTTTTCCAAGTCCATCTTTCTGCTGCTCTACTTTCTATCACTTCTCTGCTCCTCCACTTTCCAGCCCTGGATTTTTCTTCCATTATTTTTAATTATATCTTATGTTTAATATTTTTTTCATTTGTTGTACGGTTAGAAGTTTTTTTTAATGGGCCACAAACTAGTGCTTTTGCCAACATATTTGGTAGGTAATACTATATATTATCTGGTTTGTAGCAATGATGCAGCATTAACTAATAAAACATTTCCACAATTCTTTTATCAATAAAAGCAAAATATTATCAAGAAATGTTTCTAAAAGTATGACTTCACTTTATATTTATCAAAAATTATTACAGATAAAACCATGTTTAATTTGTTTTTTAGTTTTATAAACCACCTGTTCAATTAATCTTCTTTTTTGATATCTCTTATGAATCCTGTTAGAAGTATTAAGTTTGTTTGATCAAGAATCAAAATTAGTTCATGATTCAACAACACATGCTCAATTAAAAGGTGTGCATTCTAACTAGAATAATTGACAGTCAGATGTTTTTTACTCATTCTGATAAAAAACGATGTAATAAAAGTTTCACTTTAATAAATTCAAGTACTCAAAATTGAAATAAATCCATAAACAACAACATGCACCAGCAAAAAGTTCTAACAATTAAACACTGACAACCGCCTACTTTATACTTTATACCTACTCGGCGGTCGACCGACATGCGACATGCACTAACACAGAGCAAAAAACGGTGTAATAAAAGTTTCACTTTAATAATGATATTAAAATATGATAAATTATTTAGAAATTTAAAAAATTTTGAAAAACAACAAATATTGAAAGAAGATCTCAAGTAGAGAAGCAGAAAGTAGGAACCAGCAAGTTTGTTTGTATTAATTTTTTTTGTAACAGATTTTCTTAAGTGCATATTTAATGCACATCCCGGAGATTTTATTAATTGGAAAGTGTCTCATATTAATATTATTACTTCAAGTAGTTATGCCCTTTTTATAGTCAATTTAAACCTTTAAATTCGACTACTCAATATACCATTGACGCATAAATAATTCACATAATACTAATTTAGTTGTGAGTTTGAATTGAAAATATGACCCAGAAGCCATTGTCGTCCATGCTCGGGCCAAGTTCATTTTTATTGTCATTAATTCAATGGTGAATTCATGATGTTACATGTATTATTTATAAGTTCTAGTAATTAGCGACAAGTGCTGAAGCATGACACGCAATTGCCGTTTCATGTTCATTTTCGCCATTGACATTGCGAACGCAGTTTCAACACCCAAAATGTTTTATAATTACTATTAAAACACAAGGATACTAATTTTTTAATAAGATTAAGAGTTTTTTTTTAGCAACTTTTAAAGAATGATTTAAAATTGGATAAAAATAATTTCAAACTATTCTGTAAATCGCCTAAATGTGAATAAAAGTTTTTATTGTAGGATGAATTAAAGTCTGATATATATTGCAATATAGACTATACAGGCGCAAACTATTAACAGGCCAATCTTTGTAACAAATGGAAATTTACTTGCTTAAACTCGCTCTACTTAGGGTATGGACACAACGGGGACCATCGACCTAGACCATAGCATAATACCCTGGACCTTTGCTCTGGCCCACGCGCACCCGTGGTCACATCGTAGCCTGGAACACCGCACTCTTGCGCCAGTTAAAGCGTGAAAAAAGAACATCCTCTTCTTCGGATGAGGAAGAGATTATTTTGAATTTAAATGCTAAAAAGTGGTACGTATATAAAGGATCTCAAAAGACGAAATTGCATCCCTTAAACAAAAAACGTATGTTATATGGAGAATTTCATCATCTATATCAATATTTAAGAAAAGATCCGGTCGTTTTTTCGACTACATGAGAATGAAAAAAGAAACTTTTGGTTATATTCTAGACGAGTTTGGAGATAAACTAAACAAAAATTACCAGAATTGCCATCGTCAGCCAATTGGATCTGAAGAAAGGCTCATTGGTACCATGGTCGAGGGTCAAAAAAATACTAAGCTCAGTTTTTATACCCTGGCACCAAGTATCAGACATTAGCTCCAACCTATGCGCGGAGCGCTGGTCGGTGCTCCGACGTAACCACATAGATCATAGATCTAATATTATGTGTTTTTTTTTTAGTGAACGGAGCTACGGTGCGATGCTATGGTCGGAGCGCCGACCATCACTCCGACCATAGCATCGCACCATAGCTCCGCTCACCAAAAAAAATAAACACATAATATTAGATCTATGTGGTTACATCGGAGCACCGACCATCGCTCCGCGCATAGGTTGGAGCTAAGGTCTGATACTTGGTGCCAGGGTCAAAACTGAGCTTAGCATTTTTTTGATCCTCGACCAGGGTACTCTTTTAAAATATAATCAAAAGTTTCTTTTTTTTATTCTCATGTAGTCAAAAAAAGATCCGGATCTTTTCTTAAATCTTTATATAGATGATGAAATTCGACATATAACATACGTTTTTTGTTTAAAGGATGCACTTTCGTCTTTAGAGATCCTTTATGTAGGTACCACGTTTTAGCACTTGAATTTAAAATAATATCTTCCTCGTCCAAAGAAGAGGATGTCAAAAAATCCATGTTTATAGATGATCGTTCACGCTTTAACTGGCGCAGAAGTGCGATGCTCCAAGCCTCGATGTGACCACGGGTGCACGAGGGTCAGAGCAAAGGTCGTGGGTATTATGCTATGGTCTAGGGTCGATGGTCCCCGTTGTGTCCATACCCTTAGGAAAGTTAGCCTGCTTGTGGATTGGTAGGGGTGGTTTATAAAGGTTGTAAGGTTTTATGATAAGGTAAGGTACACCAGGATTAATTAAAGTGGGTTAGTCTGTGTGTGGTTGATTTTTAAATTTTTTGATTATTAGTTAATTAAACTCTCTTTACTCAGAGTTAGGTGGGTTAGTTTCTAATTGCAAAATGTAAATTTTTACAGTCCTACAAGAAATCTTACATAATGGCGAGTATTTAAAAAAAAACAGACGACCCAATTTTAACTAGGTTTATTTGGGGGTAGTTGCCGGTATGTATTATTTAGTTTAAGAAAGATTTTTATCGTCTTATGCCAAAGAAGTATAACTTCTTACGTGCGTACATACGTAAGTACACACATACGTGTTTATTTCTAGTTATTTAAATGTAATGTCTATTAATATGAATTTTGTTTATAAAAATTTCTTTTAAGTTTTATATTATAGGAATATATAACGACTGGACAGTATTGATAATTCTTGACCTTTTAATTTAGTTAAACAAGACTGGTTTCCGAAAAAACTTTACTAAAGTTACAAAGGTGTGCATGGAAAAAACTTTATAACTTTAAAAGTTCAACTGTAAGTACTTTGAATTCAAAATTATTACAAATATGGTAATGGTAACAAATTAAAAGTTGGCATCATTTTCAGTCAAATGAAAATCGCTCATCTTGAATTGTTAAAGCCAGAAATTCACTTGAGCACGAGACAATCCATAAAATCACTAAAGTTGTCGTACATTTTTGATTTACCAAATTAAGTCTAAATCATCAAAAAGAAAACATTTTTAAATAGTAATAAATATTTCGGAATATCGCTCCTACCAGTCCTACTGCGTACGTATTAAAATCCAACATCGTCCAATCAGAAAAATAAAATGTTTCTTGGAAATAAAATAGAAACCTATAATTTTAGAAGATTTTTAACGTTCCGAAAATCAAAATATACTTGAATGTTTAAACATATGTTTGCCGAGTTGTATATTACATGTTGATAAAACCCAAAATGTTATTTGTGTTGTTTTCTCACTTCTAAAACTTTTCCAATTTATTTTAAGTGTAAGTTAAAAACAAATAAAAGACTTATCAATAGGGTATTCATTGAGTATATTACAATTCCAAGCTTAATGCGCAAAACCACCGTGTTAAAAATAGGCAAATATTTTTAACCTACGATTTAATAGTAGTGTATATAGACATCAAAATCATTCAAGAAAAGTGAACATATGTAATTTTTGTAGTAATTTTTCTTGTTTATAGGTTACCAGGGTTATCAAATCATATTTTTTTATTTATTCAATCCAAGGTTATTGATATAGAGAAATTTCAAAATAAAATTAATACTGCTATAAATCTTTATTCAGATTTATCTAGTTAAACAAAAATCGATACAGTTACACCATATGTTTATAATTAGAACAGAAACAATGTTACTTAAATAATCACAATTAACAAAAATAACTTTTTATAGTAAAAAGCTTTTTTTACTGCTTTATAGGTCACATTACTATTATATAAATTATTTAGTTATTTGAATATATATATTATATGGGAATTTTGTAATCGATTTAAAATTGTGTCAATACCTCCATATGCCGAAACATACAAAGTCATACATTTATTGGCTATCCTAAAAAATTTAGAGTTCTAGGTGGTCGGGAAATAGGTTTAAATTCGATTGCAAAATTCCACCCGGAATGACAAAGAGACAAAAAACACGACAAAAATAAAGAAATATTTTATTTTCCCTTATAAAATTTAGAATTTCTTAAAATTGTGTAAATTCTTTAGGTATATGCCTATAAACACTTGAAACATACATTGTCATCCAGTTTTAAGCTATCCTCAAAATTTCAGAGTTCTATGTGGTCGGGAAATAGGTTTAAATTCGATTACAAAATTTCACCCGGAATGACAGGAGAAAGGCAAAGAGACAAATAACACGACGAAATAAAAAAATTATATAATTGAAAAATAGAAACCTATATATTTTTTTCGGTATATTAAAAATTAATTATTTAAATAATCCGTAAGATAGTATTGACTAAAGACTTGGATTAAACAAAGCTACATATAAAAAAAAATAATTTTTCTTATTAAAGGACCCAATACTAAAAATGTCCGGACGTGATAAAGGTGGAAAAGTTAAAGGAAAGGCAAAGACATGTCCTTAAAATCCAATAAGTTAAAAATTATTTTGTTAAATGTTTATAATTTTAGATGCCTTTCTTACATTTACTTTAAGGTAATACGTTAGGTAATATGATTAAAAAAAGTGTCAAAAATAAATAAGATTTATTAAAAAAAAGTACATTAATAATAAGTACATCCACCTAGGGTTTTAAAAACTTCTTCGGCACAACGATAAGGCAAGTTTTCCACCAAATTTCTGATTACTTGTTGTGGTAACTGCTCGTAAATAGTCAAAATGGCATCTGTAACTTTGTTTAGATTGTGGAAGCGTTGATAATCCTTCAGACGTCTTTCCAGTTCATACTAGAAATGTTCAATAGGATTTAGATCCCAGCTATTACCGGGCCA
The DNA here is from genome assembly GCA_964028335.1 of Altica lythri. Classification (NCBI taxonomy): domain Eukaryota; kingdom Metazoa; phylum Arthropoda; class Insecta; order Coleoptera; family Chrysomelidae; genus Altica; species Altica lythri. The sequence goes on along the minus strand of OZ034805.1, from coordinate 56,170,557 downwards.
TCCCATGATTGAATCCAGTGCCTATATTTTGAGCAAATGAGACAAAATAACTAACATCTCTTCTATGTAACGGACAGCCGTTAAAGTCCCGTCCCGAAATACCACTAGGTAGATTTGTCCGGTCAAAGTTATACCAGCCCACACCATTATTGATTCAACTCCAAATGGAACAATTTTTTGCACACAGTGATCCAAATATCGTTCATCGGGACGTCTCCATACCTGAACATTACTGTATAACATCTTTATTTTTCAACTGTAAACATAACATGGGTCCACTGCTCTCAATTCCAATTAAGATGATTTTGACAATGATCAGAAATTAATCCTGGGGCTCTAGCAGGTCGCCTTGCACTGAGTTGTCCTTCGTGAAGTCGGTTTCGTATTGTTTGCTTCTAAATTTGCGTTCCTGTAGCTTCTATTAGTTGATTATGCAGTGTTCTAGTAGAGGCGACCCCTACTTTTCCAAGTCGTAAAATACGATCTTCTTTCTGGGTTGTTCCCTTTGTCTTTTGAGTTAAGGGTCCTTCTTGAAGTCGGTTTCGTATCGTTTGCTTCTATTTTCGCGTTCCTGTAGCTTCTATAAAGCCATTTTGTAGTATTCTAGTAGTAGTGACCTCTAATTTTTCAAGTCTTAAAATACGATTTTCTTTCTGGGTTGTTGCCCTCTGTCGGTTCAGTTAAGGGGCTTTTCTTATTATGCTTTAAATTTGGTACCGATTGGAAACTGCAGAAATACTTACATTAAGCTCTAGCAACTTGAAATTTGTTAAGGTACACCATATGTATCTTTCTTTTACCCAATAGTCAACATTCATTGTTCTACTTTTAAAATATAATACCTATCACGAATTAAAGTAACGTGAAACTAAATTATGAATTTATTATATCAAAGATTTTTGTTTTTATGTAGCAAAAAGAAAAAAAACTAAACTACTACCGAAAGGAACCTAATAGAGAATTAGTAGAAAGTGCACACCAAAAGTTTCTACCGTGAAATATTTCCCGCGATAATAAAATTATCATTTAAAATAGTTTCTCCTTTTTCATTTTGAGTAGTTTACTTAATTAAATCCTTTAAAATTTGTTAGTTGCTATATTAAATATGTGACTTTAATATTTTTGTACTTCGTAAAAATGTTAAACTTGGTGTTAAAATGTTAATTAAACTATGACGATTTCTCTCTGTGTGCCACTTATTTCGTTGCTTTTAATAAAGAAGGCAAGACGACATAATAAGGTAACCTTAGCAACACCTAGCGTACAGCTTCTTTGGATCACTTGTGGGCGCTCAATGAAATTTGTATATGTACAAAACATCAAACAATTTTACATTTCAAGTTAAAAACCAGATTTATAAAAATTTTCCATTTCTAAATGACTTTTTTAACAAGAATCAAATATAAAAGGTATAATCTTGTTTGCAAACAAAAAGAAATCGTGTTAAATTGTAAGAAACTTAAATACACAAATATAAACGAAAATAATAACAATTATTAGGAAATGCGTACTTACAATTAGAATGTATCAATATATTACTATGAAGTCATAAATGAGTAAAAATTTTTGAAAGAAAACACAGACTCATAAAATGAAAGAGGAATGGAGCTGAGAATACCTTTATGTTTTTCGCGTCGCTGATCACGATGCTGAAGTTTGTTAGTCTCCAACACGTCTGTGTAAAGGTTAATTATCTTGTAAGAGATTTTACACTTTTTTTGACAGCGGATTCTAGAGGAGCAGAAAATTTTTCGTCCGGATGCTGTGAACTTCAAGTCAAAGTGACCTTCGGAGGTCATCTGGATGTCATTAAGTTTCCTTGATACTCTCGTCTGATTTTTGAGTACGAGGGTTGCTATTTATATTTTGAGCCTAATATTGAAAACACTGTAATTCATTATCAAGAATAGCTTTACTGTGTTTCGAAATATTCTTCATGATGATAAGCACATTTATTCATGAGCTCATAGAACTTTTTCCACTCCGATTGAGGTACCTCCAAAACATGATTTTTAAATGCACGGCTTCTTCTGGCACCAAAAAACGTTGACAAGGCAATTTATTCTTAATATGCCGGAATAAAACATGTCATTTGATGCCAAGTCAGGGCTGTATGGAGGATGATCCATCAATTTGAGGTTTCGGCCGGGCAAATAGGTGGTTCTTGCAGACGATGTGTGAGCACTTGCTTTGACATGATGAAGCATGATCTTTCTTTGCCGCTTTTTGTTCATATTTCACCAAGGACTTCTGGCAAACAAATGGCTGTGTACCATTCGGAATTTACAGTTCTACGTTGCTCTGCTGGTACAGTTCCCACATGTCCAGTTATAGCAAAGAAACAGGCCATCATTTGCTTCGAAGTGCTTTGGGCACGAATTACTTTTGTCGGCTTTGGCACGTCTTGGAAGACCCATACAGTAGACTGCTGTTTTCTTTCGGGCGATTGTATTTCTTGAGGGTTTCTTTGCATCAATTGACAGGAGCACCTTTTTAAGCTTTTGTCAAATTATGCGGGATCCAACTCGAACAAATCTTTTTACAGATAAATGCTTATGCAATATCTTTTTGATGCTCGTCATAATAATGCCCAAGGATGCCTGAATCTCACGGTACGTTACATGACAATCTTGCATTATTGGGTTTTGCACAGCATTAATTTTATCTGGCACAACAACTGAGTTTGGACGACCTCCACGACAGTCATCGCTCAGCGAATGGCGGCCACGATGGAACTCAGCGCTTCACAGTCCCCAAGGATGGAGCTTTTTACGTCAAAAGTGGAACTAAGTTGATCCGCGCATTCCTGTCTTTATAATACACGTCGGAAGTTGTATAAAATCATTTCATGAAAATTTTCACGCGTTAGTTTCATTTTTTTGCTGACACAATTTTTTTTAAGGAAGGTTATGTTTAAAAATGTCACACTTTCGAATGGCAACGTTAGATGGCGCCTGAAACTTTTAGTGTTGCCAAGAATTAAAATATAAGTAGCAACGTTCGTAGATTCATTTTAGCCAGAAGGTCATAACTGATTTGGACTTAAAATTGTCAGCTTTTTGATATATTTCGAGATCAAAAAAAAAAATATTTGATCTTATCTAAGGTATTTAACCTTTGTTTAACTTTGCCACAGACACGCTGTGCCAACGGAAATTGGTATTATGATTAGTGACCCAAAAAACATAAAGGTGTACTGAGCTTAGAAATGCTTCTCTCTGTTTTTTTTTGTGATTTGGTGAAACTAACAAACTAACTAATTACTAGAATCTTAAAATCAAAAGAAAATATTGCTGAGAAAAATAGTCATGAGATAAAGACTCTCCAATCAGTAAATATTAAACAAATTTATTGATACAGATCATAAAGTTTATAAAGAATAAAAGAAATGTCTTTACCCAACAAACAGTGATTTTTTAAACTAGAAAAAAAGTCAAACAAAACAAGACGATACAAAACGATACGATACGAAACGGGACGATACGAGACAATTCAATACGAGACGATACGAAACGCGACAGAGAAATTTTACGAAGATCCGTGCAGCACTAAAAAGGACAATATAGAGCTACACGAAACAGATAAAGATACAGAAAACAACAGAAATGCCACTTTAACGAAACTGACTACAAAGTACCTTAATTATATAGAAAGGTACAAATTTTCGTTTCTATAATCCATTGTTTAAAAATATGACCTTATAATAGAGATAACAAATATTTTTTAAAAACTACTTAAAAATTACAAATATCGCATCAAATTTAAACCTATAACTAATAATTTTTAACTGCGTGAGAAATATTTCCGAGATCATCCATTGCCTCTTTGGTTTGATTAAAATTTATTCATCTTGTCGTAACTTAAATGGATAGTTTAATTAGATAAGTGTAGATCTAAAGGTTCAATTGCATCAAATGATCTAGTAGCAACCGGCAAAATCCATGATACATAGTTGCCAAGTCGAGCTGTATTTAAACATTTGTGGTGTTGTCAACTTGTCTGTTAAGGTTCGTGTACATTAGCAATAATATTGCGACATTTATTGCGAGAGTCGATGTCTAAGCCTGTGTAAATATGACTGAGACCAAAGTTGCCAGATCAATTTTGTTTTCAACCGGTGATGTCAGCAAGTAAAAACGTTGTTAATATAAACATCTTACTAATGCGTTCGCGTGAGACATTTTTATTCCAAGTGTGTTGGAAAATTTTTGCGAGAGCTGTGAGCATTGTATTCTAAAATTGTATCAAAAATGACCTGGTCAAATAAAGAGACATTATCTTTAATTACAGAGTTTGAGTTGTACCCAGAATTATGGAATTACACATTATAGAAATAGGATTAAAAAACAAAATGCGTTAAAAGCATTAGCTGGGAAATTTGGATTAGTGAAAAGTGAAACAAATCAATCTTTGAATGCACAAGACTGGATGAGTGCTTGATCGTAATAAAAAAATGAGTATTGACTTAAAATTGATCCTACTTTAACATGCTTTTTTCCACGTGATTTAGACAAGAGCGTCCTATGGGGAATATTATAATGTTGTTTTGGAATCATAGCCATAAACCCACGATCACCAGTAATAATTTTTTAAGAAGATTATTATCTGACAATTTCAAAGTTGTCCAGAGCCATTTATATGCGAAACTTATTTTACTTAACACTCTGCAATTTTGAAATGAACTTCACAGGCATGTTATTTCTAATTTGAGGTTAAAATGTCTTAAATTGTAGGTTTTGGTATTCCTCTTCTAATTTCTTTTCCGTGTGTCGTTCATTTTTATTCGCAGCAAACGCACGCGATTTGTTTATATGGTGTGGTCGTCACTTTTTAACTCTTTTTAAGTTTCGCCAATACATTCATTTTCAAAGATCTTCTGCATTCTTTATATGGTTTTCGAACTAGTTTTTCCGAGTTTAAAGCAAAATTTTTTGCCAATTCGGTGATCTCATCTTTTAACAATAGAAATATTCGACAGGACGCAAAAAATAAAAAATAAACTATACGTACCGTAAGTGTCGACGAGCAACTAGTATGTTCGTGAGTGCTGGCTCGATCTAGTTGTCAAAAGAAGAAAAAAGCATTTTTTTAAAACCAGCCCGAAATTAATACTTTCCGGTTTATTTTATAACTTGACATATTTTGACGTTTAGTTGAAAACGTGAAATTTATTATAAAATGGATATTTAAAATGATGCATTTGATTGTGAGTTAATGGAAGATGAAATTGTTAAGGCGGCCACCCAAGCAAGGTTTGTTAAAAAAAATGTTAAAATTAGTTAATAAAGAGTTTATGGTACAACTATGCCCGTTTTAAAATAGTATATTGTAATACAAGTGTTACAATGACAGAGGTTTCGTAGTACGAGTTCAGTTTGTGAAACGAACCGCGAAGCGGTGAGTTTCGCAAAGAACGAGTACTACAAACCGTCATTGTAACTCGAGTGTTACATACTATTTTTTATAATGAACTTTTAAAAGTATAAAAAAAAGTAAAATGAGTGTTTTTCGAAATATTTATTTATGTTGGCAATCTTGACAGTTTTGACACTTGTCAGTTTTAATGATTTTAAATTAGAATGTTTGTCAAATTTGTATAAAATATTCCGAATTTAGCAATAACGCTGATAATGTAGTTAATAATTTACTACAACATACTTCTTGATTTACTACCTGAACTCATTCGTTGAAAATCAGTGCAGTGCAACCAATTGTGTAAAACAAAAAGTTACCAAAAACAGTGTTACAATGAATCTATTTCGATACTGTTTTTAGTGTCGAAATAGAAACTTTGTGAACGTGAATTATAAAAAAAATATTGTACGTAAGACGTCCCAAAACTGCAAAAGACCACGTTCGGGACTGGTTACGTAAACTATTATTTTATGTTTATTCAACTTTTGTTAGGAATTTTCAGATTTTACAGAACTTGACAAATTCGGGATATCTGTCAAGATTAATAAAGCGTGTGCTCTCTCACACTGATTTATTTTTACATCTCGTGTGTATAATGCATATTTCTCTTGCTTTTGTGTGAAGGAAGGTCATAGGGTAATAAAATTTAGTATATAGAATCTTTTGGTCATGGAAACGAAACCTATTAATTTTGGTCTAGATCGAATAACATTAAGTGTTATTAAGAAACGTATATGTGTGGTACCTTCTGGATTGTAGATTAGAAAAGGGATCGATTGGCCCAGGTGACCTTACACTGCTACCTAAAAGATCTAATTTTTAATCATTTCTGTTCGCTATAACTCTTAAGGTGAAGATCACAGGGCTATGAAATTTGGTATATTAAATGTTTATGTATAAATTCGATGGTACTTTCATACTTTTTACATTGATTTTGTTTGTTACCATTACTTTTTTCTGAAACTTGTGTAAATAATTCATATTTCTCTTCGTTTGTGTGCGTTATAACTCATAAAGAGAAGATCACAGGGTCATAAAATTTGGTATATAGAATCCTTATGTCCTAAAGAAGAAACCTATTGATTTTAGACCTGATTTAATACCCCTAACAATAAATTATGAATAGTTTTCCAAAACTTTCATGTTACTTTCTTAGTTTGTTTGTTACTATTACCATTTTCATCTTAATTATTTTTTTATATATTTAATCTCAATTTCTTTGACACTTGCAAATTGTTTTTCTTTTTTTAATTAAAATTAATATTATAAAATTTTTAAACACATCTGAGCAATAAGTATAATATCAAATTCGTGAATAAATAAACGAAATAAAAAATAAATGCAAAATTGGTTACGGGTTGATTACGTGGCCTTACAGCTAATTTACCTATTATTTATCTACAGACGGAATGAGTAACGTTGATCGTTCAAGAAGTAGCAAAATCACTTCCATAATTCATGTCTTTGCATAGTTATTACTAAGTGCACATGACAGCATAGAATTGATTCAGATCGCAATTATTAATAGCCTTTTTAATCGTTATTAATATATGAAAAAATGTCTTTGTTATCGGAGTCATGTTCGTACTTAGAAATGTGATGAACGTTGCAGAAATTGATATACGGTAATATTAGAACTATTTTTAAATCGAAATTATACACCAAGAATAACGTTAGGCATGTGACCAAAATTTCTAATTAATCTTATTATGTATTATTTTATACAATAACACATTTACGTGTCTTTTTAGTCTTGATATTTGCAATAATCATTGTTATTAAATTTTTTTAATAATTGTTTAAATATAGTAATATAAATATTTCTCGGAGGCGCACTCTTTTGGGAGTGTGAATCGTCCTTAAGGGATGCTAGGATTGTTTTTTTAATCTATTTTTTGTTAGAGAGTTGTTTTTTGTGAATTTTATTAACTAGATTGTCATTAATTAATTGTCATCAGATAAATGAAAAATCGGATTATATATACTAGCAGCCCGCCCCGCCCCGGCTTTGCACGGGGATTAAAGAAAAATAACAAAAGCCATTAAATTTATTGGGTCAACGCTTCCCTGTAAACAATATTACATGTTGTTTTATTTTCTGGCAGCAAAATAAAATGATTTTCAGGTGCTCCGACCCGCCTTAGGCGGTTGGCCATGAGAAAAACCGATCCCTGCTAATTGGAAGGTTTGACCTTGAGACTTATTATTAGTAAAAGCGAAAGATGTTTTGATAGGAAATTGAAGCGGTTTAAATGGATTTGGTAGATCAGTTGGGATCATCGGTTTCCTCAGTGTATGAGCTAGCTGACCAGCTGGTGGTTTAGTTATAATGGTTGCTACAACTTTATTGTCCTTTAATTCCTTTATAAGTAGCCTTGTCCCATTGCACATGCTAAATTTGTGATATCTGTCGTGATTATGAAATAAGTTATTTTGATAAGGATTAATACCAAGATAAAAACATTAAAAAAAATTAAAAAATAGTTATTGTGACGTAAATATAACAGTTAGACATATGCTGTCGAGGCATTTTTTGTAGATATTTATATATTCTTTAAAATCGTACTACATTATTTTATTCTATAATCAATAGTATTCTCAGCGCACGCGATGTAAGGATTTTAAGGTCATTTTTGGTTACATTAATGGCATTTTAGTAGGGATCCCTATTTTTTTTTAAATGAAACATTGCCTATGTCACTCGGGAATAGTGTAGCTTGCCAACGGTGAAAGAATTTTTGAAATCGGTCCAGTAGTTTTGGAGCCTATTCATTTCAAACAAACAACCAAACAAACAAACAAAAAATCAAACCTTTCCTCTTTATAATATTAGTATAGATAAATTGAATTAAAATGTTAAAAAATGCAGGAGCAAATAGAAGACGAAGCCAGACTTAGAAAGTAGAGGATTAGAAAGAAGGAACTAACAAGTAAAGGAGTAGAAAGAAGACCAGCGATGGGAAGAAAATTATATTTTTGTAATAGATTTCCTTAGGTACAGAATCCACAAAATGAGAATTTTATTGATTGCAAAGAGTCTCCAGGAGAAATTCCATATATTGTAAAAATTCATTATAAATGACATCTGCTTTATATAGAAATCCTATTGCTTCATTGTCTATTTTTCCACACTGCTCTATTTGTTATTTTGTTTTCCAGTTGGAGATCTTTAAAACGCTACAACTGTCTTCAATATATTTTCTCCATTACTGGTATGTATTTTTTGCTCTACTTCTAATTCAGTTATTGAATATGATCCTGGATAGCCATTCTCCATATGGCCTATCCACGTGAGTCATTCCTCCTTTGCAACTCACAGTGTGGGTTTTGTAGATTTCTTTGTTTTATTTATTAACCTAATGCAATTAACCAGTTTACCACCATATATGTTTTCAAGAACTTTTCTGCCCCCTACTTGTCACGGTTTGCTCTGCTTGATTCAATATGCTTTTTTTACGTGTGTATAAAAATATTGGTGTATTAACATTTTATAAAAGCGTTGCTTTCCTCTTTTTTAATTATCTATTTAGACACATTTGCCTTCTTCATAGAAATAATGTTTTTTCTTGTTGTTGTTGTGATTGATAGTTTTTGGTTTATCGTATAATATATTGTTTGTCTACTCTCTGTGTTACATTTTCGATTCGTTTTTTATAGTTATCTTTTGAGCTTTTTCTTCCAGTTTCTTCATAATATGTTTTAATAATGAAAGTATCAATATTATAGGTAAACAGCAATTTTAAAGTGACCTTTTTACTAGCCCAATTGGTTTTGATTAAAAGCTGTCCAAATTCTATTATTCTTTATTAAATCAAAGTGACAAATAACGATTGGAATACCAAATGGCAATTTGAATTTGGAAGTTATCTTACATCACAACATAACACACATAGAAAAAACATAAAGGTTGACACCAGTTTGCTGTTTAAAATGCAACCTTTCGTATTAAATGTGAAATTTTGCTTATAAATGTAAATATAAATTTGTCGACATGCAATAGAAAACAATACCAAAAAATAGTAATAGAAATGAAATGAGAAGATATTTTATTCAATAATTTAACACCAATTTAAAAGCATTCATAGATGATGTTCTATTAACTACGTAGGAAGTTTGCTAATTAAAAGTAAGGATTAAAATAGGTAGTATATAAAAGAAAATAGCATAAGGGACAGACAAAGAAGCTTTAAATAAGATAAATGGGAAATATTGGAAAACTCACAACGAATCTTCCGTAATAAAACGCATATAAATATTGTTTAATGGTTAAAAACTTGAATATTAATAAACTCATATACCTATTCAATACAGAATGAAACAGAAAAATTCTACGCCCATGTCGACACGTATTTGCAAATGTCTGGAATCTGGCAGAAAGGTGGCCGAGTTTATTTTCATATCTATTAATAAAACTTTGTATAAGCACATGGCACCACCTTCTATCGTCTGTATCGTTGCCAACAAAGTTTGGCCAGTTAAAATGCCTCGCTAATGATGAAACTCGACGATTTCATTTAGTTAAGTTGGAAAATCTACCTCATATTTAACTCCGTTGGGCATTTCTTTACAGGTGCGTAGATATCAGAGAAGGCATTTTTCAATAACCAAAGATCTATCAAAAACCAAATCTTCATACGATTTAGTATCTATATCTCTTGATATCGTTTTCATTTCCAGTTATTTTCACTTGTTTATAATAAAATAATATGCGATGGTTAGTAAACATTAAAGACTTTCTCTCCCGGAAAACTCTTTAACCAAGGTCGACATCAGTAGCGGTTATTTACTGTAATTTCATTTACTGCAGTCCGTATTTATACCATTCATCATACAGTTTAATGTTTTAATTATGATATTTGAATAAATGTGTTCTCTACTCCTGATTTAACATGACATTGACTTTATCGTTAGTACTGCAATTATTTGCAATTATTCGTAGTGCAAGTGTGTACCTGTTAAGTGGGTATTAGTAGCCACGTATACATAGGTACCTTCATTAAGGAATTGTATACAAATTACATTGTTCTATTTTCTGTTAATTAATATAAATTGTGGAAAAAATTACTAAGTATGTTTCCATTTATAATTATATATTAATAATTAGGCAATTATTTTTTTAAATACTCTATTTTTTGTGTCTATAGGCACAAGTGTACAAAGTATAGATAAAACGCTTTAATAAACATGTGAGAGAACATTCTTTTACATCTGTTCCAATGAAATTTTTAGAAAGTTTTTTATATTCTCGCCGTGTTCTGTGTCTCTGTGTCATTCCGTGGAATTTGCAATCGAATTTAAACCTATTTCCCGACTACCTAGAGCTCTGAAATTTTCAGGATAGCTAAGAACTGGATGACAATGCATGTTTCAAGTGTGTTTAGGCATATACACAGATTTCGAAATTTATACTGAATTGTTATTAAATTAAATATGTATACATATTATCATTTTGAAAGACTTCATATAAGTTTGCGGTGGCCTATTTGGATAAGGGGTGAAACGGTAGATTGTGACAATTCTGTTGGGTTATTGTAATAGGATCGAACTCGCGAGAGAGAAGTTTTTTTTCTTTTTTTTTTTTTGTTTATACATGTGAAAACAGTAATTATTATCTTAACTGGTAATAAAATAAACTGTTTTAGAAAGTTTTTAGATACAACTACCCTTGATTTCGTTAACAAGGAAACAATCTTCTCTATGATCAATCACAGCGTTGTATGACTTAATCTTTTTACAATGTCAGGGATGCTGTGCATTGTTGAGATGACACAAAATATGACCTATAAATCAGTAAAAAACTTTCTATTATAAAAAGTTCTTTTTGTAAATTGTGCTTATTGTCAGGTGTGGTTGTCTAAGAAAATTAACAGATTGTTAGCGTAACGCGTTGAAAAAAGCGTTTATCATAACGCGTTGTTTATCGTTGTTACACGGAGGCGCAGTGAAACATAATAATAATAGAAATAGGTAAATATTAATATTAATATTAATACAAATATCTTTATTTATTTATTTATTGAAGTGATAACTTCTTATGGGAGGGTAAACTGATTTTAGCGTAACGCATTGAAAAAAGCGTTTATCATAACGCGTTGTTTATCGTTGTTACACGCAGGTGCAGTAAAACATAATAATATCATTTATCTCTCTCTCTCTCTCTCTCTCTATGCTTTTCCCAATGTAAGTTTTAAGTATATTTGAATTTACCGTGTTATACGGTATTAATCTGTCACTAAATATAATTCATTACTTTTTATTAATTATTAAATAGTTATATCCATTTAATATCATAAAAATTAGGTTATTTTTTATATCTTCGTATATAAAACTAATTTAATCCCTTTTAATTATAATTTAAGTTCATAATTTAAACGGTTCGGTCATCCTCGGCATCTATCGTGGCAGTTGTAGGAGAAGAAATGGAAATTAAATCAAATAGAAATAGGTAAATATTAATATTAATACAAATATCTTTATTTATTTATTTATTTACTCATTTATTCAAATAATTCGTTCATCTATGATTTAATGTCTTTTAATTATAACTAGTAGGTACCTGGATGACCGAGCTTTGCTCGTGAAACATCTAAATCATAGAGCTTTCTGTTCGTATGTAAGTCAAATTTTGCAAACATCTTACTTTAGCAGCGCGGATTCGACGAGCATAAACCTGATCATTTGCATTAATGGTTTCTTGAAATGATTCTTGATACCCGAAGTTTGATAAACCTAACCTGTTTGTATTTGTTTGATGAGGATGGGCCCTTGGATTAGTCCAATACTTTGCTGAATGTGCTACCTGAGCAGTTATGCATTATTTCACAGGTTACCTTACCCTAACAATCATGTTATGTGAAAATGGAAAAAACGAATTTTCCTAGACTTGGTACCTGCTAGATCGTTTTTTTTCTTCCTCCGTGTGCACCTATATTTCAAATTTCAACGAAATCGTTAGATCCGCTTTCGAGAACCTATGGCAATACATGCTGACAGTTGCTCACTTAATATTGATTATCGATAAAACACGAATAACATGACATTTTCTAAAAATGATTCCTAGCTAGATCGATTTATCGCCCCCGAAACCCCCTATATACTAAATTTCATGAAAATCGTTGGGTTTAAGTTGATTATCGATAAAACACGAATAAAATGACATTTCCTAAAAATGATTCCTAGCTAGATCGATTTATCGCCCCCGAAACCCCCTATATACTAAATTTCATGAAAATCGTTGGAGCCGATTCCGAGATTCCAATTATATATATATTTATATATACCTATACAAGAATTGCTCGTTTAAATATAAATTAAATATAAATTCATTCTTAAAATATTCGGTCATCCTCGGGAATTCTCGTAACAGGTTGTCTAAGAAGAAATGACAGTCTGATTAGCCTAATTTTAGCATAAAAAAGACGTGTTTTGGTGGTTTCATTTGTGATAAATCTTATAAAAATTGATTATAAAGTGTGTTATTAATGTTATTATTGATGTATGTATGTATGGTGTTAGGGGTGACAGATACACCTGCGACCTATAAGATCTATTGTGTCCCCCTTTTCTTGCTATATTTCTGATGATTCCTCAGACTTATAGCAGCTCTTCTAGTCCTATCTTCCTTAGAAAGTTTAGGATATCATTGGGTTTTAAATTAGGTAGTTCTTCCCTTTCTATTTCGTATGACCCTAGGTATTTGACCCTAGAATTACTTAATGCCATGCATTCTGAAAGTGTATGTATTGAGGTTTCATCCTCTACCTCACAGAATCTGCAGTTTGCTTCATCTACTATCATTGATAATAAGGATAAGAATTTAAGTTTTAAGTGTGTTTTTTTTTTTTTTATTAAGGATGTCCTCGTAGGTATAGACCTAAATACAAATGTACCGAGAACATCTATTGGGGCAGAAGAGGTAATTTATTAATTTGGGATTTAAAGGCCTGCAAGTTAGGACGAGTGGGGAAGACGTGGGAAGGTAAGGAGTTCCACAATCTGGAGACCCTGGGGATGAAGGAACGATCGAATCGATCCGTTCTCGATGTCGGGCATTGAACAGTATAAGGGTGCATGGAGTTGGCACGTCGCGTTGCTCTGGCTGGTCTGGCAAGTGGAGGCATTATAGAGCGGAGTTCTTCTGAGCAAAATCCGTTTATGTATCGGTAAAACAAGGAAAGATCAGCCACTGCTCTTCGGTGGGATAATGGGGCTAGGTTTTTGGTGATACTGGTGTCGTTTATTAGTCGAACTGCCCTTCTCTGTATGGCATCCAGAACTCCGAGCCTTGACGGAGCCGCCGAACCCCATACATGCGAGCAGTATTCAAGATTAGGCCGTATTTGGGCTTTGTAAAGAGTAGCCAAGTTGGATGGAGAAAAATATTTCCGTGCTCTAAACAGAAAGCCTAATTTCTTTCCTGCTGCAGTTGCTATGGATGCAATATGCTCGTTCCAGAGTAAGTCCTGGGAGATCGTTATACCAACCAGCGTAATGGAGTCGCCCGCTACTAGTGTCTGATCGTTGATTGTAATGGATGAGTCGCATGTTTGCCTCTTGTTGGATAGGCAACATGTCTTTGTCTTGGAAGCGTTGAAATTAACAAGATTCTTTCTTCCCCACACGTCTACAATTCTCAAATCTTGACTGATAGAAGCCGTTGTGGATCTTCTGTCCTCTTCCAGAATATCTAGAGGTATGGGACGGTTGTGCGCTTTGCTACAGTGTAGGTTGCTGTCATCTGCAAAACCATGTATCGGGTTATTAGTGGCTTCTAGTAGATCATTAATATGTAATAAGAATAGAGTAGGAGCTAGAGCCGATCCTTGGGGAACTCCAGCGTTGATCTTGTAGAGGTTGGAAGAATGTCCATCTACAGCAACTTGGATTTGCCTGTTGGAGAGAAAGTTGGATATCCATCTGCAAAGGTTTTGCATTGTATTAAATAGCAATCAGGCCGTTCCACGTAAAGGTTGGTTGTATTGCGAATTATTACGCGACCGATTAGAAATTTCGAACTGTCATAGTAAAAATTTTTTGTATCGTAATTAGTGTAAGTTATAGTGATAAAAAAACCGGTTAAAGGAGTTTATTTGTGGTAAACAGTAAATAAAGTTGTGTTGTAGGTCTAATTAACGGAAATTGCGGTAAGAATTGTGTTATTCAGTAGAACATTGATCAAAAACTTAGATTACAAAATGATAATTGTGATAAGCCCGCCAAAATTTCTAGTGCTTAATATCAACGTCAATACATGTTGAACAAAAAAATGGAAGAATTGGTGAAATCCGATTCTGCTGAAATAATCAGGCCGTTTCACGTAAAGGGTGGCTGTATTGCGAATTACTACGCGACTGATTAGAAATTTCGAACTGTCATAGTAAAAAATTTTTGTATCGTAATTAGTGAAAGTTATAGTGATAAAAAAAATTTCAGAATTTTCAAAATATTTAAATTTTTAAATTTATACACATTATCATATTAATGTACATAAAATTTAAGTAATAGGCAAAGTTTTTCTCAAGTTAAAAAATTTCAATATTAAATAGTTCAACTTGGATTAGTTGAAGTTATCACTTCTGTCGCGCGTCCTGAGACGCACACGTTTTTTTTTATTAATTCTGTGCATTCGACTTCCTTAGTATTTTCTTTGATATACTACTTATTTTTTTTAATGCATCTAATCTTTAGCATTAATATTTATTAATTTCATACAACAATGTATCTTTCCACATTAAAAAAAAAACGCTTTTATTTGTCATTTTCTTTTACTTCAAGGTACAACATATAATACGAATAGGAACAAAGTCAATGGATTATATATACACGAGTTTGTGAAAACTGTTAAAATTTTACCGTTAAAGTCTTCTTTATGACATGAGAATTTTGATTCCAAATTTCATGACGCTGTGTTTTTCCGTTCAAGAGTTATAGAGCACACAAACTGAGGAAAATGTGTATCATATACACGAGTTTGGGAGAAGCGTTAAAATTTTACCGTTAGAGTAATCTGATCTAAGCAAAAATAGGTTTCTTCCCCATAACATGAGGATTCTATATACCGAATTTCATGATCCTATGACCTTCTGTTCAACACACACAGACGGAGGGACACACAAGCCGATCTCATAAAGTACCTTAATGGTACTTAATGATACTTAATGAAAGGATCTTAGCCGAGTAAAAAGTTTAGATAGATTTGCTTTGTCAACTTTGAATGCAAGTAAACATCTAAACAATTCAAACAGATTTTGTAGAAATGGAACGAGTGAGGGATCTCATTTTAAATTATAAAGCATAAAAAGTTTTGTTAAAACCAACCACAAATTTATTATATTATACCATCTTAAAAACCTCCGAATACCAATGTTGAATCAAATTGGAATGAATTAAATATTTAGGTAAATTTGAAATATTAAATGTTTGACAACCAACGACAAAAATTACCTATGATGTACCACCTCACAAGGATAAAATGAATATTTTGATTGAATTGGCTGTTACTTGATGGATATCCATAACTAAATGTAAATAAAAACACAATTGTTTTCACGATATCCACAATATATTACTTAGTAATATTATGTGACGCGTTTCGCTACGATGTAGCTTTATCAAACACTGGTACTAAATGAACTAAAGAAAATTTGCAAAGTAGGAATATATAAATTTACAATAAATGTTATTAAATAGTAATTTGAATAACAATACACAGGTATAAAAGATGGGTAAAACCCTATTGAACCATTACACAGAAATCATATGATAATCGGTTTACAGGAGTGTGATGTTGGTGGGTTTTGGGTATTACGTTTAAGGACCCTGTTATAGGACTTTTCCGGGATGGATAGTTGAGTTTGGGATGGAGTTAGTATTAGTCGTCGGTGCCATTCGGTATTCGCTTCCTGGTTTTCCTCACTGTTTCCTGGATTCTGGAACGTGCCTAACTGTCAAAAATATTTTAGTGTGAGTGGGTGTGGATTTGGGAGATTGGCGCTTTAAAAAACCCAAAATTGATTTTGAACCCAATAGGATACCTACCTAAATGTAAATTTTTTATTGGAAAACCAATAATAAATTCATTATTCATAAATGCAAAAAATCTGTCTACTTTTTGGGAAATACTCAATTTACTGTATAGAACCTCGTTTTTTAAGTCGCATAAACAAATTAATGCGACTATCTCGCACAACTCCCCTATTCGAAACAAAATTTGTTGTATTTAATTTAGAACCTCGTCTTTATGAAGTCAGTTAAAAAGTAAAAATAATTTTAAATATATGAATGAGGGATTTCGTTACGTATGTCAACTACTACCCGTATAAATCTTTTTAATATAATAATTGAAAGAATCATTTACAAAAGTTAGCCTTATAGACAGTATTATTTAAAAGCAAGGATTTCATAGTCCTAAATCACAGAAAGGAACCTCCTAACCTGTTCCTATCACGAATTGGAAGTGGCCACGGGCAGGATCGCGAGGAGCAAAAGGAGCAATTTTCCGGAGTCGGGCAGCCGCCTCCAGGGGCAACAGGTGGGTGGCTCCACCCCTCAGACCACAACGACACTACGCCGCCAAATTCAGTCTATAGCAAGCCGTAGGGTTTATAACTAGGACGACGTAACTTCACGTCGAAGAATATAAAAGAAAACCAATGTAAAATACTAACCAGTAAAGAAAAATGTAGAATGAGTTATATTTGATAATAATCTCTATAGACTTTCTTTTATACTTTTTACGCTATGTCGTCCATAAATAGAGTTAATTTGGTATCCAAGGTAAAGTTTGTGATGTTAAATGTCTGTACTACATTAAAAGCCTTTTCTAAATCGAGTATGATTATTGATGTAGTATTATTAATGCTAAATTTTTGTAATTTTGTTATCCAGTTAGATATTTCCAGTGGATTTGTTTCAAAGTTTTATTTTGTCTTCTAATCTAGTATTCTAATCTTGCAAAGTGTTTTGGTCCTAGAGTTTTCTTGTGTATTATCAAAATTATAAAGAATTTTCTAAGAAAGTAATATCTATTTTTATTGTTGGACAATTTTTGCTAGGGTTACAAAAATTGGCAAGAGATTACCAATCTAATATCATTTTTTTCCATTACGGAAATTGGATACACATTTTCCCCGGAAACTATTTTTTGCCATTGGACGTAAATGTTTTTTATCCTTACACAAAAACATCTTTTAAAATCTTTTAACATGTTCCTGAAAGTCTTTTTCTTTGGAGGCTTTCGTATTTCTACCTTCCGAACAGCAACGCTGTTAGAGGAAGGTATTGTGATCGCGAAAAATTTCGATCTCGGGTTTTTAGCGGAAATACGCGTTTTAGGGTTCCTTGAGCCTAAAAAACCCAAAAATAAAAAATGTCTGTCTTTCTGTGTGTCTGTCTGTCTGTGTGTCTGTGAACACATTTGCGGCTAAACGGCTAATCGGATCGAAATGAAACTATAAAACCTTACTTATAATCACCATCGGAGGAATCTGATAGAATTTGAGTAAAATCGGCCGACCGGAAGTGGACATTTACTCTTATCAAAAAATGGAATTTTTTGAAAATATTGGGATTTCATATAGTTATTGGCAAAATATTTATACTTTGTGGAAAGAACATGTAATTTCCGACATTTTTGAAATAATACATTTTTTTGATATTTTCATTAGTTTTTGAGATATTGACACTTTTATCAAAAACTGGAAATATGTGAAATAAAAATTGTGGATTCGCTCTTTCACTACTTGTTATTATACATGCTACTGTTCGGTCGTGTGTGGTGCCCACACCAGATTTTTCTTGTACATTATTGATCAGATAGATACTTACATACATACATATATTTAAGAGGTAGACGAGGTTCTGACATGTTAATTTATCAATTGTAAACTAAAATTAGATGAAAACGGGTTAGGATGAAGTTACCAACCATCTTTGCTTATACAGGAAGTTTTTCAATACTTTTTCTTGTTTATAAGGAAAAGTTGATGGAATGGAACATTAAATACTTGTGTTTAATTTTGTTTTTACTTAATTGACTCCATTAGAACTTCACCTATGAGCAATTTATAATAGAATCTTTGTACATAGTTTACAATAAATAATAAAATACAGAACATATATCATTTTTTATTAAATAACAAAGATATCTGTACAGAAGTACATAGTATACCTTGAGGCGGTTGTGTACTGGGCGTTTCCAATTTTTAATAATCCTTGAATAGAATTGATTTATTTACATTAATTTAAAATTATGACAAGACGAGCAAGACAGAAAAAAAATGATATCGTCTTGCAGTAATCTGCTATTAGTTAAAACCAGTTATTCCAGAATGTAATTTTTAAATTCTCTCTGGAGCTACTGCTTAATCGACTTCCTATCCGGGTATTTAATTAAAAAAATTAAGTTCAGCTTGTGTAAATTTTAAGATTACATACACGTCAGTAATTTATTCTCTTTGATAACTCGTTGCTTTATTAGTTCCATATTCAGCACACACGAATCAACAGAATTATAATCGTTTCTTATAACATCTTATTTATCTTTTTAAATAATTATTTTAATGTTTATGATACAACACAATAGTTAATATATTCTGCTTTAGATTTTTTATGGTTAAAATGGCCAGTCACAATTTTTACAAAACTGTATCAGTAATCATACAGGGTATTCTGCCAAACTCATCGCACAAAGAAGTTTATTGGCTGATGGCATGATTGAAATATCAAATCGTATAATTTTACATTGTATGTTCTTATAAATAAATATGTAGTATTCTACTGTAACTGATACGGCGAACTTTGTACTGTTGTATGAGATATTAACTGCGACACCTTACGGTCAATTTTTTTCTGTTTTTTCGACTAATTTCCATTTATTTTTTCTATTTATTTAGAAATCGAAATACAATATGATCTACCGAGTATCTGTAACCCAGATATTTAAAAAATTAACCTCTAGCCTCTATTCAGAATTCACAGAACTATATAATTATACATACTTCGTATTGACATTATAAATTGTCTATTTTTTTTCTATTTTTCGTTACTTATTATTTGTGTTTCTCAAGGTGTCCTAAACTTTCACAAAAATTTCAAGATCAATATAAGCGAAATGAATCCAGCCAGTTTAGAGTTTTAGCGATGAATAATCAAAACACAGCGTCATCTACGGGGTTTCTAATAAACCTAAATGTCTTACAATGATATCGGATTATACCAATTAACTTATACCGCCATATTTTAGGAATTCGTAGATCTAAACAATAAACAATAATAAACACTACCATAAGTAACACATTAATAAAAAAACATTTTATAGGTGACCATTCACGAATCCATTTAAACACATAAATTTCATCAAAATCGGCCCAACTGTTTAGGAGGAGTTCAGTGACATACACACGCACAAAAGAATTATATCACAAATTACTAACCTTGAAGAGTTTCATAAATGGTTCATATATCCGAATTTGTAGAAGAAAAAATACTACGTTAGCAACTCTGGATATCATTATTACACCGGAATTTTGTTATAGCTTTTTAGTAATAGAACAAAATCTAATTAATCCTTACTTTAGTGGTACAATTATACTAATTACTTTTTCTTTGTTTCAGGTAAGGGTTGCTTTTGTTCATCTTAGTATATCAAATGTCTTTAGAGTAAGTACAATGATATTCTAACACCAAATATAAATTACACTGAAGAATTAAATTTAACAAAAAGAATTGTAATAAGAACACATCGTCATCTCCTGGTTGTCTACTCAACCTAGCTGTCAAACGTTGATAGCCTTACATCAAACAGTAAATCTAAACCATTCCCGAATCCATTTGAAAAATACAAAAAATTTCTATATACATATATGTATGTATAAGAAAGACACAAGAAGCTTGTGGTCCGGAAAGTGGGTCTAGTGTAGAAATTACGACAAAAACTAATCAACTGTGGCCAACTGAATTAGAAACAGAAAAACCAATAAGCTTCAAAAGTTTTTTGTACCTATTACATTCAGAAGTAGAAAGACACTAAGTGAAAGCATGTATACGAAAACAAGCCGTATGCTTATTTTTCAATTTCTAGTAACCTATACGCGGGCTTATTACTTAGGCATCTGTGGCTGAAGTGATTAGAGATGCGAAAGTTTTTCAATTTCTCTTTTACAAGGTCTGGCTATTAAATAACGAGACTGGTTACGAAAAAGTCTTTATAATAAAGAATATTCTACATTCCAATGCTCTTCTTTAATATACTCCTCCCCCTCGCCAGCTAACTTCCCATACGTTTTTCCATTGATCAAAGCAGTGCTGGAAGTCTTCTTTGGTGAGGTTCTTTAGAAGCTCTGCCGTTTTTTGCTTTACCGTTTCCATCGTCCCAAATCGGTTCCCTTTCAAAGCAGATTTTATCATTGTTTCCTTTGTTTCTTGTTTTGTGTAGCTCCGGTTTTTAGCTACGTAGCTGTTTATATTAACAAGAAAAATAATAAAAAATAATTATATATTTTTTCCAAAATGATTTTATTCAATATAACAATATCAAAATTGTCTCTATACTTATTTTCTTATCAGATAAAATAAACTACAAAAGCTCAGAGGTGAATAAACGACAAAAATCTTAATCAGATTAAACATTACAGCACGTGTAAACTTTTTTGCATTATCAGATAGTTAATTAAATTTAATATTTTTGATGTTGAATGAACACAGAATTACGATAACTAAATTAAAATAGGTAAACTATTATTTAAGGTTTATTTCATTGCTATTTAATCAGTAATTCAGCAAATATTAAATATTTCATATATGTTTGTTTGAGTAAAGAATACAGTTATTAACAAAACTGATAGATACATGCAATTATTTTCTTCCAAATTCAAGAAAAAAACTGTATTTTAATAGTTTCAACAAAACAAAATACTTATTTTGTTCATCATTACTATTAAAGCAAACAAAATCTTTTCATTTATCTTCAGTTTTTTATCAGATAAAAACCAAATAACCTATAATAGGTGTGGCAATTGAATACAAAGTTCAGAAATTAGCCAAAGGTTGCAGTTCTGTTTTGGACTACTGTTATTATTTTGATGAACGAAGATGGTCTTATTAATCGTACAAATGATAACAATGGAGCGGAGTGGTCCATCCTATAATTAATGATTTAAATTAGGATATGTAAACTGTGTAGAATTAAGCCGGGTATATTTACAAAGTAAGTGTAATCTTTGGTAGTTATTCAATATTTTAAATGGTATCAAAATAAAGTAGATATATTTGATTCCCGACTCGCCATGTCTCAACTGGCCATACTAATGCAGTTTGTATAATATTTTCTATAGAAGTTACTTATTAAAGAGCGACATATAAAACAAAAGTGGCCCATTGAGCCATATGTATGAATTCTACGTTATATCAAGACAAGACGAGACAAGACAAGAGGTTGATGGGTAGATGAAAGAAAGTTTATAGGAGTGTTGGATTTGAGGACTCTGTTGTAGGACTTATGTCCTTTTCAGGGAGTGGATAGGGGTGTTTGGATGGTGTTAGTATCGGTCGTCGGCCCCGCTCTTACAAACTTCTCCATTTGTAGCAGGTTGGATAGCTTCATCTGTATTTATTGCATCTTCTTGCGTGAAGCTTGAACGTACCTAAATAGTCTTTTTCTTTTGGTGTGAGTGTGAGTGTTGTGTGGAGTGTGCACCTACGTGGTGCAATGTGGGGTTGGGAGATTGACGCTGTGGCGTCTCTCCTCCGTCGTGAAGCCCTTCCATTTGTCAAGGTCGAAGCGAACCACAGAAACCTTCGCCAAGGGCCATTTTTTTTTCTCCAGTCCTGTGGGGGCACCATCTACCTGTCACTAAGGGGGGATTCATCCTGGTGGTCTTCAGGGAGGTCCCTGTCTACTCTTTGGAGGAGTCTGAGGTTGGGAAGAAGAATCTTGTTTTTCGGTACTCTGGATCTTTTTCGGAGTCATCTATTCCAGTGAGTATGGAGGGTCCTATGGGCTGTGATGTTCGTTCCCTGTAGAGACGTAACGTTGTTGGAGCGTCTGAAAACGAGACGGGAGAGGCAGTATATTTGTGTTGTGGTAGACAAGGTGGCTTGGATAAAGGTAGTGAAGGTTTTTCACTTTACGTAAGATCGCTCACTCTGTGGCATGGATGGAATTAAGAAGTCTCTGAGGAATAACAATGAATTATTCATTTTAATTTCAAGGCGTTAGGGACGGATCTATATTACAAGCACAATGTATTTAAGGTACTTAATTGGATAAGAATTAATGCTGTATTGCTTAACATCGCGTCGTAAATAAGCCATTTTTTCTCGTAAAATGTAAAGGATAAAGAATGGTTATTATGTTTTATCCCTAAGAGATAAATGTAAACTATGGCGAACTTTTTGTGTAGACCTTAAAAGTTTTTCAATACAGTACATTATTTTGATCTATACCATAGGACTCTGCGAGCGTTTTCAATATAAGCGCAAAAAATTGTGTTTCTACATTAAATTATGGACGACTAGCTTTCAAAATAAAAAGAAATATTAGAGATTTAGTCTTCATCAGTTTATTTTTTACTTGAAAAGCACCTTCTTCTCAATTTACCTTTATATACCTTTCTTAGCCATCAATTACTTATAGTATTGTTTTTCTTCGCAGTGTAGCTTCCACCAATTATAAATAAAAGATTGTGAATGATTTTAAAAAACTTCCAATTTCTTTCGTTTATGTTATTTGCCACATTTTTTAATGTATCTCTCAGATATTTTATTATATTTGTTGAAATACTCTTTGATGCATAAGTGATTGTATTTGTCATACTGCTCGCTGTTAATTAACGGAAATTAATGGATCACTAGTAAACTTAATAACCATTATATTGAATTTATATACATTCACGGATTAATTTGCTAAATTAGTGGCTATTATTTAATAACACATAATAATCAGTCAGCCGTTAACCTGCCGCTACAACGAGTCTCCATATTAAAGCTCTTTTCATAGTGTCCAATAAGTACGGTGGCTGATCTAAATATTTATTTGAAATACTGATCCACCTATACCACCATAAGATTGGATATGTATTAAATTGTTTATTATTTATATTCATACATGCATACGTATTTTTAAAATTAGCTAAAACTTATTTCCTTTTGTGTTTTTTTATTTATTGGAAGCATAGCTTTCTTATGGCGAGTTATGCACAGAGCGGCTGGATCACTGAGAATGAGAAGTATAAACTCGGAAAAACAGAAATGCACCGAACGATCCAAACATACAACCAAAACTACTTGTCTTGCATTAAATGTTATTTATTTTTATTTATAGATACATTATGTTCATCATACCTACGTATTTTTAAAATTAGCCAAAACTTATTAGCTCTTGTTTTTTTCTTTATTGGAATCATAGCCTTCTGATGGTGGGTTTTGCACAGAACTCGGAAAAACTGAAAGAACGATTTAACGCTCCGAACGATCCGAACACACAAACCACTACTTTCCTTACTTTTATTAGAAATTGACCTATACTACCGTAAATTTGGATATGCATTAAACATTCCACTGTTTATTTTCATTTATGCATTATGTTCATCATACGTATTTTTATAATTTCCAGTTTCTGACCCCTAGGTGCTTTAAATCTTCCTTCTCTGTCGTCAACCATTTCCTTCTGGGTCTTCCTCACTGTCCCTTTTCCATCATAGAGCTTCTCAGTATTTTCTTGGTTACTCTCATTTCTGGTAGTCTTTCAACATGACCTAGCCATAAAATTCTTCTTGTGATGTTATTGTGGTGCTGTCATTATTTCTTTATTTGTTCTTTGGTCAGCTTTTTTCCCTTCATATATGCTGTTCTTCTGTTTTATTTAACGTCCATGTCTCACACCCATAAAGAGTTACTGATCTGATAACTGTTCTGTACAACCTCTCTTTTGCTCTTCTAGAAACCATTTTTGTCTTCAGCACTCTCGTGAGTGACCCTGCAGTCCTGCTTCCTTTGTTTATTCTATTAATAATTTCTTTGCTTTTGTCCCTTTTGTTGCTTATATTCACTCCCAGGTAGATAAAATTTTCCGTGTTATCAAAAGTATTAGTTTTGCTGTTGAGAAGTTACTTATTATCAAATCCTCATTTTCTGTCTTTCTGTACCTATACCTTATCATCATCATATACTTGGGTATGTTTTTTAATTCTTGCTTTACACAATTCGAAAAAAAGGAACATAAATTTTAACATGAGTTGAAAACTAAAATTATAAAGTTTAAAAAAAATAAAAATTTCTTTCCATTAAAAAGAATGTAAATTTGAGAATAAATTGAAAAATTCTGAAATTTTAAATCGATAATTAATTTAAATATTTACATCGGGGATAATACAATGAAAGATAAAGAAATGGAATGTAGAACAAGAAGAAATAAATGAAGAGCTAACGAGAAAAGAGTTGGAGGAAACAATATAGAGCCTAAAGAACGGCAAAGCGTTAGGTCAAGATAATATAACATCCAAAATGATACAATGGAAGATAAAGAAATGAATGTGGAACAAGAAGAAATAAATGAGGAGCCAATGAGAAAAGAGTTAGAAGAAACAATAAAGAGACTAAAGAACGGCAAAGCGTCAGGTCAAGATAATATAACATTGGAGATGATACAATGGAAGATGAAGAAATGAATGTAGAACAAGAAGAAATAAATGAAGAGCTAACGAAATAAGAGTTATAGGAAACTATAAAGAGCCTAACGAAGAGAAAAGCGCCAGGTCAAGATAATATAACATCCGAGATGATACAATGGAAGATTTAGAAATGAATGTAGAACAAGAAGAAATAAATGAAGAGCTAACTAGAAAAGAGTTAGAGGAAACAATAAAGAGCCTAACGAACGGCAAAGCGCCAGGTCAAGATAATATAACATCTGAGATGAACAATGGAAGATGAAGTAATGAATGTAGAACAAGAAGAAATAAAAAAACGTTTTTGCTCATGAAACATAAATATTGAAATATTTTTTTAATGAATAAATTTTAATAATGTTCTTATCATTTCGTTTTTGAATATTTAAAATATTTTTTAAGTTTTTGATATCTTTAACAATTTTTAGAGTATAATTTTTTAAAATATCTTTTTAAAATCTTGTAAATGTGTTTAAAAATTGTGAAAACATATTCTGAACAGAATTTACTTTAAAATAAAATACAATATTAAATCCTGTTCGTTAATTCATTCAGGTTCCTTTTCTTACTCTACTTGATCACTTTCCAATCAAGTTATCTCAAGAGTTTTCATTAAATTCGATCTGGGAATGTGTCCAACTCTCTAAATCTTAATTTAAGGTGGAATTAGACAGAAGGTCTGAATAAAATACAAAGGGGAAGGCATTAGGTCGATTGACTCTTCATCAAAATTAAAAGTAACTCGATTGAAGTGACAGAAATTCGACGCTGGTTAACTAAATTTTTGAAGTAAAACTTCTTTAGGCGCGACTAGAGGGTAACTCAGATTTTGTTTCTGACGCAAGTAATTCTGACGGAACTAACGGTGTGACGTCAGCTATGGGAGGAGCTTAAAAACCTTTTCAAACAAAACAAATTTGCATTGACATTTTAGTGAAATTGAGAATTGAGGTTCTGTTTTGTTTAGAAGTTTATAAATTTTATTATGGTAATCTTGTAATTAATTATGTATTCTTTAACTATTAGATACTATTCTGTTCGAGTAAAAATGGTGTATTATAATCTCCTTTCGGTTTCAAATACATTAAAGCTATTTAGAGAGTAAAATGTACGTTTCACATTTCAGTTATCATAAACCTATTATTTCAAATATAAAAAATAATGATAACTTTCAAATTCCTATTTGATTGACTCTTCATCAAAATTAAAAGTAACTCGATTGAAGTGACAGAAATTCGACGCTGGTTAACTAAATTTTTGAAGTAAAACTTCCTTATGCGCGACTAGAGGGTAACTCAGATTTTGTTTCTGACGCAAGTAATTCTGACGGAACTAACGGTGTGACGTCAGCTATGGGAGGAGCTTAAAAACCTTTTCAAACAAAACAAATTGGCATTGACATTTTAGTGAAATTGAGAATTGAGGTTCTGTTTTGTTTAGAAGTTTATAAATTTTATTATGGTAATCTTGTAGTTAATTATGTATTCTTTAACTATTAGATACTATTCTGTTCGAGTAAAAATGGTGTATTATAATCTCCTTTCGGTTTCAAATACATTAAAGCTATTTAGAGAGTAAAATGTACGTTTCACATTTCAGTTATCATAAACCTATTATTTCAAATATAAAAAATAATGATAACTTTCAAATTCCTATTTCTAATGAATAATATATATAAATATAACATTATATCATTTTTTGTAAAGTATAGGTATAGACATAGACAATAAATATAATTGAATTGTAATCTAATGTTTATTTTGCGATACGTACGTCAAATAAGTTTTACTTCAATCGCGCGTAAAGGTTACACGCACACTCTTTTTTATTTAAAATAAATTTTACCAATAATCGCGTTTGAATGTGATTTTTTGTTATTTCAATGTTTTAGTTATCCACTTCACCAACTTTAAAACATCGTTAATTTATTCAGCTATGATAAAACTTTTTATAAGCTCATATAAAACAATAATAACGTATTATTAATCACTCTGACTGACATGAAAAATTACGTCACAGACTTTCATTTAGGAATTGATTAATCATGCTATAAGTTAATTACTGTGCCCATATTGTGTGTGGATCAGTTTCTTTTAGTCTCTAAAAAACTTAACAAAATGCTACCGTTTTCAACAAATAATTATCCACTGTTGACTTTTATTTTCATATTTATTATTGAGTATCAATAGTTTTTCAAACTAGCTATCAAAGAGATTAACGTTTATTTTTACATTGAGAGAGGTATCCACAGTTTCATACAAAAAACGAAAATCCATCCACTCCTTTCCAGTTCTACAAATTCCTTGTTAAATGGACGTGTGTCAAGTCACAAATTTCTTGTAATATATACCAATTAACAGAGCTGTGTTGGCAACCGTCTCGATTTTAAAATATAAATACAGTGTTTTTTTAATCAAGGAAAGTAAAGGGGCTGACCGGTTCTAGCGCAAAATCGGCTTTTTTTACATGCAAATCTTCGTAAGAGATTCTGCTCATCCAAGAAGATTGGTTAGTTGGCTCAAGGTGTGTGCGGGATTCCGATTTAAGAAATAACATTCTAGGAGAAATGAATCAAAGGAGAGGGCAGCGTAACGGGATAACCGAGGTTATAAGGAAAGGACCTTTACTTAAAAGACTGTTTTTAGGTAATTTGACCAGCAAGCCTTCCCGTCGAAGGTCGGGGGTTTCATCGCAGGTATCTATGCTTTCTGCATTTCCGTCGCCGTGGTGGATGCTTTGGTTTCGGCGACAAGCTTCCAGTTCTCAGTTAAGCTTTCCTATCTCGCAAGTTGGCCACTTTCGGATTTTGCTTGTCTCGCAATTTGGCCACTTGCTGATTTTGCTCGACTCGCAAGTTGGCCACTGGCTGATTTTGCTCGTCACGAAGAGTGCACATTTCGGAGCGATATTTACTGGGAGAAGGAACTGGTTAACACTTCTGGTAGGGTAGACATCCGTTGTGATAGCTGGGACATATCTTTGCGCTGCCTTCTTATCTGACTGGACAACTGGGACACTTGTTGCGTATGTTCTTCTTGCTGGCTCGTCATTAGTTGTGATAGCTCCTCTTGCTGGCTCGTCATTCGTTGTGCCAGTTGGGTAAATTGTTGTGTCTGTTCCTCTTGTTGGCTCGTCATTCGTTGCGAGAGCTCGAAAAGTTGTTGCGTCTTTTTCTATTGTTGGCCCGTCATTCGTTGCGATAGTTGGGAAAGTTGTTACGTCTGTTCAGAAATTGCTTTTTAAACCGGAACTTCGAACTCACAGCGTCAGGGTTCAAATTATTACTTAGGTAGTATTTACTAAACTATACGGATTTGCACCTAGTAGTTTCCAACTATAAATTTTCGGCTTCAGTCACCAATAGTTCATTTATCTTCTCTCCAGGCATTCTTGTATTTTCACCCCACACCTGACACCAAATTGAAACACTTATGGGGACTTTAACACAATTTATTTACCAAAATTGTAACAGATTCTCAAGAACTCTGGTGGGAAACGTCTAAACAGTTTTACAATGGCAATGAACTAAGTATTTAAACTGCTAATACATCCCCTTATATGGTAAAAACGACTATTCTAGTGTTTTCGAGAAGCATGATTTAATTGATAATTGCTACATACTAGAAGAACGTAGAATATTCTGTAATATAGTCACTATGTTTATCTCAATTTTTAAATTTCGGTTGATAATATAGGTAAGAGAGACAGAATCATTGTAAGAGAAAAACAATCCGTTACCATCCAATACTCCTGAAAGTAAATTCCATCGTTTTTAAACTTTTATTTTCTGATTCCGTACACATCTTTTGTTCTCTGATTTTCTTCATTGCATATTTCTGTATGCAATCTGCAATGCATGATTATGAACAAAATCTTCACTGTTCTATTCTATATGAAGCCTTCGTTGCCTGAGTCTATACAAAGATTTCGATGCCTAATTTTGTAAAATCCTTTGTTGCCAAATTCTCTACGAACCCTCACTGCTTGTTTCTGTGTGAACCCCTTACAGCCTAGCCTGATTTTGTATTTAAGCTTTATTTTCTGATACTATATCGTTTTCTTTTTTTGTGTGTGAATATCGAAAAACACGGCAATACCTATGTTTGGACTGTCTAAATGTTAACAAGAAATAAAAACTTGTAACTATTATTAAAATATGGTAAGACACATTATAAATTACTACTGAAATTAAGAAACATTGTGATTGGAAATCGTATCTCTATTTTTAATTTTAATGTGATATACAAGTATTTACAAAATTAAACATTTTCTAGTGATTTTAAAGTTAACTGAATGTTATTTCGATAAATATTATCATTTGACCTGTCTGTGTTCGTTCCATGATGGTTACAACCGATAATTAACTTCTTTTAAAACCCTTTTCATTTTTTCCTTACCATTACATAAAACTTTATTTTGCTTGTCGGGTGCCATCAATCATGTAAGGGCACTTTCTGGAAAAAAACTGAAACATTACTGCGCTATCAAAACAACCTCTGGACATGTATGAGTACACACATCGAAATATTTTTTTCCATACAAGAAAAGTATGTTTATTTACTGAAATAAGTTTGATCAATTATTAAATCGCTTTCGTGTGCGTTATGTGCTTGTTTTACAACATTGGTATGAGTTTTAATAATATTTACCTTTGGAAAAAGAATATCTCGCTTTGTCCATTTTTTGTTGTGAAAAATGAAGTAATTACTAGTAAATTGACAAGCGAATATAAACAAAGTATGAATGTAAATAAGTTTAATGTGTTATTTTTACAACTATCCCTAATCGTTTATAATTTTTCTTCACGCCAAGAACATTATACATAAAGATTTCATGACGATAAATAATATAATTTAACAATCATTTTAAAATATAAACCTACTAATTCCACCATTAATTTTTACCTACTAATATTATTATTACCAGCATACCATACCAAGGTACACATACCAAAAGTGTGAAAACCTTATCGCAATTAGTTGAATATAGGTTTCGCGTGATAATAAAACGAATAAAATGTGAAAAATTGCCGGTTTAATAATATCGGGAAATAGTTGTTAGTATTTGTCTTATATGTGGTTACATATTGCTATTGTGAGAATAGCAACGTCACGTTTTATGCAAATGATACTGACTGGACAAAATTTGTTAATTCTTTTAAGAATTTAATCTAGTGTCAGTTTAAAATTTTAATTTTTAAAGAAATATACGAACTTCTTCTTTAGTTAATAATAATAATACTTTATTGCATTAAAAAAACAAACATTTGACATTCAAAATGTACTAGCTATTGTCAACACAATTTGTTTAAATATAATAACAGGTAAATACATGGTAGTTAAAATTTAGATGTAAATATCCTGAACAGAGACAGTGACTGTATTTTATATCGTATTTTAGAAAATCAGCGATGCTGTAGCGTTCTAGATTGCATAAAATAAACAGTGGCTGTTTAATTTTTTGAAAACTCTCATAAGGTTTAAGAAAGTTTGGGAAATGATTAAATAATTTTATTAAAGCATATAACGCTCCTTTTTCCACGAATGAAAGCCTGTCTGTTAACCTAGCAGTGCGAAATGAGCAAAGTCGATAATTAGTTTGCTTAATATTTTTTGCTAATTTAGTGCTAATTTTATGCCAGTATCGCAAATTTTTTGCTCTATCAGATTTGCAGAAATTGCAAAAACTGCTAGCTTGATATCAAGCTAGCAG
The DNA here is from genome assembly GCA_964028335.1 of Altica lythri. Lineage (NCBI taxonomy): Eukaryota > Metazoa > Arthropoda > Insecta > Coleoptera > Chrysomelidae > Altica > Altica lythri. The sequence continues at coordinate 56,139,766 of OZ034805.1, read as the reverse complement.
TGTATATGTTTAGAATCCTATATCAGGATGACTCGAATTAATAACTATTTAGTGCTCATTTGGTGTTCTTGAGTTATGCGAAAAATATTTTAATTTTTTTTAAAATATTTTATTTTTATTTTTTACTAGTTAACTGCTAGCTTAGATTAGATTAGATGTTTATTGGGTTGGCTGTTACCCTGTATCACTGCGACCTTTGCAGATCTATTGTGACCACCCATTATCTCAAGAATAGGATTAGAGAACCTTGTCCAGCCCTGCCCTCTTAATGAGACTTAATAGCCTTGATAGTGGCCACTCCGCATAACTTGGAGCAGCCGGTTTCTCCTCTCACAGTACTAGATACCGAGTCCTTGCAAGGCCTTCGCATTGGCATAGGACATGAAATGCAGTTTCCTCCTCCTCTTGGCAGTATCGACAGATGTCGTCATCTGCTAAGTTCAACTTTCTTGAGCCTACAATGTCATGTCAAGAAACTGACAATCATTCTGACATCGTTTCGCCTTTGTGATAGCAGCTCTGCAGTAAACTTCGCCGAGTGTCCCTTTATGAATACTTTGACTTGTCGCTTGCCCAGTGATTTTTCCCACCACCCCTGGGCCTTCTCTAGCCTCCATTTCTCAATGGCTGCCTTTCTGAATGTGTCAGCAACTTCGCCGAATGGTTCCGGGCCAATCATTGGGGTATTAGCTCCCGCACGGGCCAATTCCATGCCAGTGTCAGAGAATTTTGACTTGCGGCATGTGTCAGGGCCCCAACGCAGTCCTACACCAGCTGTGAGCTTATTTGTGCCGAGACTATCGCCTTTAGAGCTGCTTGGCTCTCCGAGTATATGACTACGGTTTTACCCGTTATACCCTGACTTACGATCTCCGTTGCACAGTGTTGTATGGCCATTACTTCAGTCTGAAACACTGGCATACGCACCTAGACTTAGTTGGACTTTTATCCTGTGTCCTCTACTGTATATACCTGACTCTGTGCCTTTCTCAGTCTTTGATTGGGGGACTGCTAGCTTAACAAAGTAATATCTTTAAGATAGAATACGTAGGAGGTCAACCGAAACATCTACAGTACATGAAAATTTAGTGCTCTTATTTTATGCAAAAATAATTTAAGTTTTTATTACTGATTTTTTTATTTTTTATTTTTTGGAACGAAGTTCCTTACGGCAGGCTTGGAGGAGATAGGGATTTTGCTGCGCGACCGAACTGAAAAAAATGTAATAGTAAAACCGTAAGAAAAAGTCCGTGGAATAAAACCGTTAAATGAGACGTGCGCAGGCGCTACAGTCGTATACACAAGCGAGTAGTGTATAATACCTTTCTCTTTCTTTTCGTTCTGTCATCCCTTCTCTCTCTATAACCACTCCACCCCGCCCATGCATAGTATATACTCATGAATTCATGGACAAGCACGTGGCGAATACTCACATTATAGATACATTTTACTCGTAAGTAGCCACGTTTATTTTCATATAATTTCAAATTGTGTCGATTCTACATTAGCCGAAGGAACTTCATTTCTACCTGGTGTCCCACGACACCACAATAACTATTTTTATTTTTACAAGTTAACTTCTACGGTAATGAAATATTTTTGTTATCCTTGAAATTGATTTATTTACACATCCTTACTTTTCAATTTAAAAATATATGAATATAAAAAGTAAAAAATGTCAATATAGTTAAAAAAAATTATATTTAAAGGATAAAGTTAGATGTTCTTTTTCAGTGCTGTTATATTCATTTTTCATATATATGTCTAAAGATTAATAAAAAATTTATTATCATTTTACCGTCTTTATATATACAAGTGATGTACGTTTTTTTTGTTGTTCATTTACTTAGAATCTCGATGGACCTACTTATAAAGAGACGAGAGATACCGTATAAAAGCACTTCTTTTGATTTTACCACTTTTGAAAGGTATACATAATTCATTTTGGATATAATGTAAAAGCCTATTAATGTTCCTTTGCTTCGTTTCCATTTTAGATTTGCCCGTAAGATATAAGTATACCTAGATACTTTTTTTTGCTTTTTTATGTCAATATACTTTAATTTTTAATAAAATCCAGACAACTGCTGACTATATTTTATTACTATTTATGCAGTTTTACAATTTTTAACAATTGGGTTTACTTTCGGATTCATTCTTCGAATTATATTTATTTATTGGTTCATAAATTTTTTTCTGTACAGTTGCCTCTTATGCGCCAATTAAAAAGTTAGCTTTCATGGGAATTTCCCTATTTTTATTCTTCTATTTTTAAAATAACTATTTTTTTGTTCATTTGTCGCTTAATGTTTGAGGGGCGAAAAATAAAATTGGTAATGGAATGAGCGGCATTTAATACACTGAAATACCGAATAATTTAAAGGCTTTATTCCGATCAGTTTTAACGATGGCACTAGATTATGAATTTTTATGAATTTTAAATTAAAAAAAAAGAATCAGTTTTTTGTACTGAAGAAACATTTTTTTTTTCAAATAAACTGTATTTTATCAAAGGTAAAGTCCTTAAAATTTTATCGATAAATTTGTAGTTTCCACGAAAACTTTTTTATTTTAGGCAAAACTACTCAAACAAACTGAAATGTGATAAAATCACGAGTCCGTAGGACGAGTAATTTTATCATATTCAGTTTGTTTGAGTAGTTTTGCCTAAAATAAAAAAGTTTGAGTCTGGAAAATAAAAATTTATCTAGTAAAATATTACAGGACGAGTGGTATTTAAGAAGATTATTTGTTGAACCATTCTGTACAAAAACTACTCTATTTAAAAAACTTTCTAGAACAACTTATATTTCATAATTAACACAAACGAAATGCCGTTACCCCTCCTATTAACTTATCCTGTACACTAGATAGTATTGACAGTTGTCAGTTGTCTTAAGCGTCGTGAAAACAGGGTTATAATTTGAATAAATATTTATTTTTATACCTATTTATACAATTATATTATTAAAGAGAAAATTACCAAAATAAAAATTATTAGGTATATCTATTTAAAGTTTACCTACAAGACCACTTTTGCCTGTAGGCATATAAAAGTTTTAAATGCATGCAGAACCAGGAAGCAGGTTAGTTTTAAAGTACCTACATATTTGATTTTTCATTATCGTTTAGATGAATTGAATTGTGATAATAATAATAACAAAATATATTTCAGAATATTTAGATAATATAAATGAATGTTGATTTATAGTAAGGTAGTTATAAACAAGAAAATTGATTGTTCAATATTGTTATTGAATTTTTGACAGTTCTATAATTTTATCAATACTAGTAAAACCACTAGTGGTTTTATCAATATAAACCGGAATGATTGGCTAGATTTAGCATAAAACATTGAAGATTAAGCGTTTTCATTGGACGAAATCACAAAATTGTGATATTTTGACAGGTGAAAAAAATAATCAATATAAACCGGAATGATTGGCTAGATTTAGCATAAAACATTGAAGATTAAGCGTTTTCATTGGACGAAATCACAAAATTGTGATATGTTGACAGGTGAAAAAAATAATCAGTAAAAAATGTCAAAACAATAGTTTTAACCATTACTTTTTATTAGATTTAGTATTTTTTATAGTATTGTTTACTTTGGTAAACACGGTGGTGTAAATTTATTCAGTAGTAAGAGTTTATCTAGATACACCTAATGTAAGTTTCGTTACATTCTAAGCATTTCTAAATTTTATTATTTATTTATTATTCGACCTGTAATTTTTCAGAAAAGCCATTGATTCTGTAAGAAATAGACACAAGTATATTATTGGACCTCGATGTGGTTTTGAATCCAACATTTTAAGGAATTTTTATTTAGTTAATAATTATTTGAGATTTCTCTCATTGGATTTTTTGAAAATTTTGAAATCTTGAAAGTTTTTAGAAAGTATACAAACAAGAATATATTAAAGGACATTAAGGAGAAATTGAAAAAATGCCGCACCCAGCGAGACTCGAACTCGCAACCTTCAGCTCTACGCGCTGACGCTCTAACAACTAAGCTATAGGTGCTTAGTCATCAAATCGCCGAAATTTTCAAAAAATCCAATGAGAGAAATCTCAAATAATCGTTTACTAAAGACTCCATGGTTCCGGTCTCCTAACCGAATAAAAATATAAGACAGGGCACTAAAAAAAATGACTTAGAGTTTGAAATTTCAATTGTCGATTTGACAAAGTCTCTCTCTCTCATTAACGTCATACTATATGTGCTTAAGGAGAAAGCATAGAGATATAAGATATAGAGCACGTGAGCCATAGGAACGCACACAAGTGAAAGCCAGCACGGAATAGAAAGAGAGAGAGTCGCCTGCTGCGCATGTGATTAGACAAAGATAAACCGACGCACTAGTTGTCCTCTATCTTTCTATTTCGTGCTGGTCGTATCGGCACCGACGCACTAGTTGTCCTCTCTCTTTCTATTTCGTGCTGGTCGTATCGGCTGGCTCCCGTGCTCTATATCTTATATCTCTATGGGAGAAAGTGAGTAAGTGTCACATGTGGCATGAGTTGAATTTAACGACCGTTCGGCGATTTGATGACCAAGCACCTATAGCTTAGTTGTTAAAGCGTCAGCGCTTAAAGCTGAAGGTTGCGAGTTCGAGTCTCGCTGGGTGCGGCATTTTTTCAATATCTCCTTAATGTCCTTTAATATATTCTTGTTTGTATACTTTCTAAAAACTTTCAAAATTTCAAAATTTTCAAAAAATTTTAAGGAGTATTATTATCTGTTGGTTCTTGGGTCTCCATTATGTTCATTTTTTTCATAGATAAAAGTCGTTTTAGATTCTTTTAAAGTATTGGTTCAAGCATGGAAAGTGGTTGGATAGAATTTTCAGCTAAAGAACGCGTGATTATTGATATTATACCATAGTCAATTTACGAACAAAACTTTACTTATTTATTTATTAAACTGGTATTGAAGAAGATACCAATTATATGTAGATTGCTAAAATTTAGCAAAATTTGAAATTTGTTTAATTTCATATATGTACTTATTATTGGCCGAAAATACGTCAAAGGAAGGTCTCTTAATATAAAGAAAGTATTCTTTGTTCTACATTTTTTTCTAAAATATTCGAGTGGTAACTTATTTAAATATTTAGATTTAATTTACTTAATGAATTCAATGTATATTTTTACACCTAAAAAACTAGAACTCTATATCTGATTATCTGGTCATAAATATGCTTATTACGCATGTAAAAATAATTAAAAGTACTAACTTTAATATATCCAAAACCTAAAAAGGGATATCAATGGAATGATTTTACTTAGGCTTTAAATTTAATGACCGTAAAATGATTATTCTGACGCACTCTAAAGAATAATTTTATTTTCTAAATCATGTGCCAACACAGGTTGCTTAGTAATTCAGGTATTATATTTGTAGGTTTTAGATTAATTTTCTAAGACATAGTAATTAGATAGTAAGTTGACGGTAACTGGCTTTTTTTAACATATGACATGAATCCATTTTTTTTACATTTCATTTTATATGCATTTTGTGTTAATAAAAGTTAGTGTACAGGTAGGAGAGATTGTGGAGTAGGTATTTGTATATTAAAAATTAGTAGAGGCAAAAATAGTAAAAAATAAGTGATACATCTTAGTCCTGCTATGGAGTGAGTTTTATCACAGTAATTTTTTTTGAAGTTATACTTCTATTCATGCACTCGCTGGAAAACATTTGTGTACAGTTAAATGGGAAAAATCATTACATATGTAATGGTGTGAGTAAGAGAGAGAGACAGACACACTTATTGGTCGGTAAAAATAAAGATGGAATATTTACCACATGTTATTAGTCATAACTATAAGTCCTTAGTCCTTTATACCGTTTCAACATTCAGTGCATTGAAAAGGGATAGATAGATATACAAAAAACAGTCTGAACTAATGTATAAATATCATAGTGACGGACCACCTGATTATTTGACAGATTATTTTATAATTCTGTCACGTAAGTTAACATATTAAGTTTAGTATTTTATATTAATAATATTAATAATAATATTCAGTAATGAGTATTGTAGTCTAAAATACCGTCACATGGTTGCAGTATATCCTGCTCTATGCTTTTGAGGTTGTTGGCTACATAAACAGAGTTTTTACGAATAGTCGAGGAAATAAAGCACCAAAACCTCCGAATTTTGTAACGTAAGATGAATCGGAATGCGGTTTTTTGCATTGGATTCGTTTAAGTATCAGGAAATTTGTCGCTATATTTTATAATGTAAAAATGGAAATTGCATTTCTGCATTCGAAAAGTACATTCCGAACAGCCAATGCGGAGAAAACTTACAACTCGGTAAGTATTGCTGAAAATGGGTTCAATTTATATACTCGGGGTTTTTGGAGTCGCTGGACACGAATATCACGATTCCAAAAGTCTCTGCGGCACTTGGTGTCTAGGGTATTTACCTCTTCTCCTGGGGTTTTATGTAAATTCTGTACGAAATCATTGCACACTTGGTACTCGGTGGTTTTTTGAGTCGCTAAATACGATTATAATAATGGCGATGGTGTTCGGAACACCTGGTGTTTAAGACGGACCTCGTCTCCAGGATTTTATGCAAATTCGATACAAAAAAGAGTGTGCACACGGTACTAGGAGGTTTTTCGGGTCGCTTAATGAGTTTGCTAAATCATTCGCATACAAATTTATGAATCCATGCGCGTGCATAGAATTATAACTTCTGCCGGCAGTCCCACTGACTGCCACACTAGTTTCTTTTATCATTGAAGTGTGTATTTAAATATGAAAATGATCACTTTCAGCCTCAACCATCTCTACGGAGCCATTTTTTTGGGTTGTGCAATTAAGTTAGTTTGATAATATCGGGTGAAATTTTTTGATAGGAAAAATCTTAGGAAAATAATGTAATGATATGTGTAAAATTTTGTATTTACGGAATGTACTTATTAATTGGATTAAATATTTTTTTAATAAAATTTAACATTTAACACTTTTCTTTTAATGATACTTTCAGTATCACTGAAAAATTCATCAGTTCTATGTATGTATTAAAAAATAAGATACTTACATGAACTGAGAATTTTGAAAATATTGATAATTATATTTATTCATCTACTGACATATAGACTATTTTAGTAGTACAATTTTATCACATTTTATGATCTGCTAATGTCCCATAAAAATTAATTCACTGGTAAATGTAGTTAAAAAAGACCGTCGTTATCTCTTTCCTGAACATAAGGTAGATCATTAAGTGTGTGTCTAATTTCACATCTGAAATATTCAATGACCGATTATATTTTCTTAGTTTTCGGTAATTAAGGCAATAAATATCAATTAAGCACTCTTTATGTTCCGAATCATTGGTTAGCAAATGAAATCTTTAAATAATTGTGGGTGATGTTTTCTCTTGGTATACCTACTTGTATTTCCGTTGGAATTACCCAATAATTTATAAATCTAGAAAAGTAATTTTTATTTGTTTTTTCGTTTATTGGTTTAAAATATATTATACTAGGTACAGTTTTGTGTATTAAAAGACTACCGAAAAACTTTTCCAATAAAACAATATACGTAGAATAAAAGAGTTTAAAGCTTTTAAAGACTTTATTATTTTTTGAAATATTTCCTACGAAGATTAATATGTACTTTTGGCATTTGTTCGAATTAGCCCTGTAAATTATTATACTACTTGTTTGTTGGTACAATAGAAATTGCTTTTTTAAAGCCACTCACTGCATTTTCCTGAAGGTGGATGGATGCTTTTCTTAATTTTCTTAAAATTAAAAAATTGTTGCAACCAAATAAGGACAATATATGAAAGATGTTCTAAAGATAAACTCACTGCATCTTCCTAGAAGTGAATGGATGCTCTTTCTAATTTTCTTAAAAGTAAACAAATGTTGCAACCAGATAGGGACATTATATGAAAGATGTTCTAAAGATTCTAAGTTGAGTTGCTTAGAAATTTAATAGGATTGTTTAATGTACGATAATTCGGTGTTTGGGATTAGTTTATTGTGGCGGTTAATATGAATAAGTCTGTGATTCATTAGCACTTACTACCATACACATTTTTCCTGCCTTAAACAGTTAGGGTGTTATCTTTTCTATAAGTTTTCGTACAGCTTTGACGTTTTCCTTAGTGACTCCCGTTTTTGGTGCACTTCATCTTAGATCTTTGCTTATACTAATCTTTCCACGTTTAAATTTTTCTGTTTTCTGCTCAACTAGTCACTGAACTGATATTGTGCTTTATTACCGAATTAAGAAACCTATGTGATTAAGCATATTTGTTAAGATAATTGTCTTTAAAAATTATAACAGAAGTTTTTTCTGGTTGCAAAACACTATACACTCTTGTCGTATTGACCACTAGAGGACAAGTGTAAGTTTTAAATTGTGTAAATAATGATTCAACTAGAAAAATTTAATTTTTAGCTGTGACAGAGTATTTGCTCCACTCTTTGCTTCTCTTGCTTAAAATCACCGTTTGCGATTCCGACAATTATACGAAGATTATGTCTATAGTCAGATTCTTACATTTTATTACTGTGTCGTCGCTATTTGGCAAGTTTTAGTGTTAATTTATTCCAGCATTTGATGTAAGGCTGGTAAAAGTTTTTAGCAACATTTTGGTGACTCATGGGCAAAGTGTTGGAAATTCAGTTTTATTTTGAGTTGTCATGTCCGTTAATCTAGCTCAGGGTAATTGCGTTCGTCTCTTGGAGTTTGGTGACATTTTAGTGCTGGTCTTGAGAAAATGCATGCTCTAGCCTCTGATATTCTTGTTGTCAGTTCAGACTTAACTATGTTAGTCGTAGCTTATTTTAGTTCTTCATCATTCTATTTTATTTTGTTTTGGATTCGTGTAGTTGATTAATGGATTCACCAGATTGAAATTAATTTGTTGTATGGTTAGTTAATATACCGTGTAAGCTTGATCAAAGACAAATCTTAGTTAGAAAGGGTTCATAATGGTTTGTAGAAATGGTATTGCTTTTAACGAATTTCTACATAAATGGTCTTTGTAAATGCTGCTTCTACAGTGGCTTAATACCAACTGAGCGAAAGCAAGTATTTTTGTTTATTCAGGGTGCGAAAGAAAAGTATCGAGACTTTTGTCGCACCGTTATTTAAATTAGCTGGTGGTGGAAAATGTGCGTTGGAGCTTGCCGTTTCAAACTTGCCACTCTGCAGTTTGCTGGCGAACAGCGGTTGAAATAGTATGGTCTTGCGCATGAGGGCTGTTTTGATTCTTGGTTAAGTTTTTAGAAAACGGACAAAGACGTCAATAGTGTGCATATATTTGTACCATCTGGGACGACTGGCAAATGGGCGCTTCCCCATGACAACGCACCCGCGCACGCAGCGTTCATCTGCAACTCTTACCTGGCTAAAAATAGCATTGCAGTGATCCCCCACCCCTTTAAAGTCCGAAACAGTCTCGTCCATACTTCTTTTTGTTTCTGCTCAAAAAAAAACCTAAAGGAAAGGCGATTCCATTCGATTGGGGACAAAAATATAACAGATAAACTAAAATTGTTTAAAAAGTGCTTAGAGAAGTGGAAGGACCGCTACCGTCGGTGCATCGAAGTGCAAGGAACCTACTTCGAAAAATATTAAGTTTATTTGCATTTATTAAAACAAGATTGTGGATAATCCTACAATTATTTTGACATTTGTGGCGTATGCTAAGCTTTGAATTGATTTTACATAAAGGATCATTTTTTTTAGAACCAGATAACTAATGTGTATTTCCCTGTGAATATTTATTTGTGATACGCTAATGTTGTATGTGGGTGGTTGGATTGGCCATTGACGTGATGATACGCTGAATGTAATTAAACACAGACCCTGTCTAATTGACAGTTTGATTACTTCAACTGCGACCACACCGATCTATGTCTCTAATCACCGCAACCGATCGATTAGCTTACGTGTAAAAATTGACAGCGATTTTTATTGCTACTGAAACTGACTATACGCTTTTATTGACCATTCAAAGAGACATTAATCAAGGTTGGATTTCTTAGTTGCGTTCAAAATTTCTGCATTTATTTTTTACTTATTCTTATGAGTTATTATAGACTACTAGCTAACCCGGCGAACTTGGTTACTCATTTTCCGTTTTTTCTAATTTTAACGATTTTTTTTCGATTGATTTTCATGTATTTTAATTCATTGTATTTTTTGTCTGTTTTCAGGTTTTACATTTTTTTTTGTTGTATTTTGTTATTCTTCGGCTTTTTATGATATTTTTTTGGTTTCCTTATTTCTGTTTTTCGGTTATTTTTAATTTTATTTTCGTTTCTCGTTTGTTACAATTAGTATATTTATTTATTTTCAATATTTCGGTTTTCTACATTTTCTTTTTTCTTATTTTTTTATTATTTTTACCTATTATTCCATAGGTATATTTTATTTTATCTATTAGGACTTTGTAAATACTATTTTTCTCTTTGCAATTTTTCTTTTTTTTTCCTATTTTTTGCATTTTCTATTTTTTCAAATTTTTTAGAATCTTTTTTATTTTTTATATTTAGTCGTGTTTTTGATTTATTTTTATTACTTTACACAATTATTACGATTTTAACCATTTTTAACAATGTTTTACATTTTTTTTTAGTTTACTTTGTGGTTTTCAATTATTTTCACTATTTTTTAATAATTTTTTTGAGACTGTTACCAATTTTTAACGATTTTTAACAACTTTTTACGATTTGCAACTTTTTTTGAAGATTTTAGACAAAATTTTTACATTATCCGTATTTTTAAAACATTTTTTATCATTTTCCAAAATTTTTAAAATTACCTACAATTTGCATGATCCTTAAGTTTTTTTTTCATGATTTCCAACAATTTTTTTGGATTTGGTATGTTTTTACATTTTCACAATTTTTAACAGCTATGCAAGACTTTCAACAATTTTAAAAAAATTATATTTTAATATTTATCAGGAGGAAGACCAATCCAACTAATCTTTTTAACTGTATTATTTAAAATCGCAATATAACGCCATCTACTGAGTTTCTCCACATCCTAGATTTTAAACGAAGATATAGATTTCTTTTCGCTAAATTAACATCTATTAGGAATTCATTCAACTATATAATAAAAACACAGTTTGCATTAAAAAATTAAATTGTCGTTTTTAGATTATTATGAAAAATTATAAATATTTTAATTATAGCCTATATTATATGTTACCGATGAGTAATAGCTAAATAACAAAATCGGTTATATCAAAATCTTTCTGAATGATGTGGTAATCTATGGGAAAAATTATATTTGCACTGATAAGTGAGATCTCAAAATAGTTGAAATAGAGATTAACGCCACAGAGGATATGTATAGTTATAAAAATACGAGAGTCCAAATATGGAAATGTTTTAAATACCCTGCAACATTTTTAGGTATAGTATATTCCAGGTTGCTCACCAAATTAAATTAAACAACCAGTTAATTAACAGATTTTTATAGATGCAAGTACTAAACACGTAACAATGTGACCGCAAATACCATAAATTGTTAACTTTTTGGATTTAATTAGCTAGACTATTTATAGAAAATCTGCGTATGTGGTCTAATGAATCAACTATAATTTATACTTTTGGTTTTACCGTATTTTACTAAAAGAATGTGGATAATTTAATCTAAATATATTAACGGGTGCATGTACCCGATGCTATTTAATAGAACGGTGTAATTTATGCAGATATCATAATTTACAGAAATATGTATGCAATTATTTATGTTTAATACCAGTAACACCTTTGGTTGTTAAATTATATCTATATATATAAAACTCAAAGGTGACTGACTGACTGACTGATTGACTGACTGACTGATATAGTGATCTATCAACGCAGAGCCCAAACCGCTGGACTGATGGGGCTGAAATTTGGCATGCAGGTAGATGTTATAACGTAGGCACCCGCTAAGAAAGGATTTTGATTAATTCCACCCCCAACGGGATAAAATAGGGGATGAAAGTTTGTATGATCTATCAACGCACAGCTCAAACCACTGGACGGTTGTGGCTAAAATTTGGCATGCAGATAGATGTTATGACATAGGCATCGGCTAAGAAAGGATTTTAAGTAATTCCACCCCCAAGGGCATAAAATAGGGGATGAAAGTTTGTATGAAACTTTGTCAATTTGAAACCGTTCGGACTAAAACTTTGCATGCATATAGCTACTATAACGTAGGCATCCCATAAGAAAGGATTTTGATAAATTCCACCCCTAAGGGGATAAAATAGGGGATGAAAGTTGGTATTAAACTTTGTCAATTTTAAACCGATCAGGCTGAGATTTTGCATGCATATAGCAACTAAGACGTAGGCATCCCCTAAAAAAGAATTTTGATTAATTCCACCCCTATTTGGATAAAATAGGGGATAAAAGTTTGTATGAAACTTTGTCAATTTTAAACCGATCGGGCTGAGATTTTGCATGAATGTAGCTACTATGACGTAGGCATCCCTTAGAAAAAGGATTTTGATAAATTCCACCCACAAGGGGATAAAATAGGGGATGAAATTTGGTATGAAACTGTGTCAGTTTTAAACCGATCTGGCTGCGATTTTGCATGCATATAGCTACTATGACTTAGGCATCCCCTATAAAAGGATTTTGATAAACTCCACCCCTAAGGGATAAAATAGGGATGAAAGTTTGTATGAAACTTTGTCAATTTAAAACCAATCGGGCTGAGATTTTGCTTGCATATAGCATGCAAGTTTTTAAAGTTTTAAAATAATAATAGTCTAATACCACTCGCGCTTTACTGAGCGGGGTGTGTGGAGCGGTGAGACGGTAGCACGCTGCTGCTGGCCGACATGGCACTGTCGATAGACGCGTAGAGTCTTGAAAATTCGCGAATAAATTTGTTTTATTACGTAGTGGTGTACTATGAAATTACTTTTTTAAATTCCATCCTTAAGGATTTAAAATAGGGGTTGCAAATTTATATGAAACTCGGTGGCAAAAAACTAAAGTCCACGCGGATGATGTCGCGGGCGGCCGCTAGTTAATAATAAAGCTCAAACAATTACATTTTGGCAAAAGGCGTGATAGAACTAATTAAAGCATACTTAACTAATCGTTGGCAATACACTCAAGAAGGGGTTTTAAATCTATTTTCTTAAATCTTAGGAGTTCCACAGGGCTCTATCCTGGGTCTCCTGTGCTCTATTATTTTCATTAATGATCTTCCTACTAACCATAATCTACGCAGATGATTTTGAAATAATATTAAGAATTAATAATATCAATAACTGCAGACTCTTACAGTATAGCTTAGACAAAGTCTATGAAAGATGTGAAATCAACAATATGATAGGTACTCAATCCAACTAATCTGGAATGTTGTATCCTATACTACGAAAACTCTGGATAAAATTTAATTACAAAATTAATGCTGATATACTGAACAGACCACAGACGTTTAAGGTACCTAATATCTTAACTAAATATTTAAATAAGCACAATTTACAAAAAGAACTTTTTATAATAGAAAGTTTTTTACTGATTTATAGGTCATATTTTGTGTCATCTCAACAATGCACAGCATCCCTGACATTGTAAAAATATTAAGTCATACAACGCTGTGATTGATCATAGAGAAGATTGTTTCCTTGTTAACAAAATCAAGGGTAGTTGTATCTAAAAACTTTCTAAAACAGTTTATTTTATTACCAGTTAAAATAATAATTACTGTTTTCACATGTAAGAACAAAAAAAAAAAAAGAAAAAAAAACTTCTCTGTCGCGTAATCGATCCCATTATGATAACATAACAGAACTGTCACAAGTGGACTGATCCGCCGCCTAACCAACTACGCTACGAACGATTTATTTAATAACTTTCAAAATAATATTATCTATACGCAACTTAGATCATGTTTAATATCAATTCGGTATAAATTTCGAAATCTATGTATATGCCTAAACACACTTGAAACATGCATTGTCATCCAGTTCTTAGCTATCCTGAAAATTTCAGAGCTCTAGGTAGTCGGGAAATAGGTTTAAATTCGATTACAAATTCCACGGAATGACACAGAGACACAGAACACGGCGAAAATATAAAAAACTTTCTAAAAATAGAAATATAGAACGTTTCGTTCTTGCTTTTTTATTTTTATTTAAATTAATACATAATTGTAATAATATTTTTATATTTCATTTATTTTTATTATTTATTGATATTTTCAGTTGTAGGTATACCGTTTAATTGCATTTTCTAAAAATCGTTGTCGCTGTAAAATGGTCATGTTTTTGTCCTTTTGAACTACATATATTGACTAATATAATATATTATCTGAAATATTTTTTTATAATACATATCCAAATAGATAGATTTATTTGATGAAAAGAAAAACATTTTGAGAGATTATTTATACATTAACAAAACCGTTTTCAAGACACAAAAAAAATTAGAATTTTTTTAATGATTTATTTTTACCAACGTAAATTGTTAATAACAATGTAAAGATTAACCGTTTTTTAATTCTGTTGACAAGAATCTATTTTAAAGACTTTAAAGAATGGATCTACAAACCAAAACAAATCTGAGAATTATAGTTTAACAATAATCGCACTTGCATAGTTAACATTTTAGCTACTTAATTAACTAATGCATATTTTATTGAAAAATCGCGATAAAAAATTTTAGTTTGTGGTTTATTATTCATTGATCTATCCTGTAAGTGCTAAATTAGGTAGATATGTGTCAGAGAATGTACAATAAAAAAATTGTTGAATTGTTACAAATTATTTTCAGTTTTAAATTAAATAAGAAGAAATAAACAAATAAAGAAGTATGTGTCAAAAGGTATAATTTAAAATAAAGACCAAACACCAGCAGAATAAATAAGTTAACAGTTATAGGAGGGCTGAAAAGTGGTAGAGCAGAGAGGCAAGATATATAAAATGAAGCAGCAGAAAGAAGAGGTTGGAAAGAAGTTGAGTGGGAAGAAAAGAAAGAAAATATTTTTTTATACTATTATTTTTGTTATAGCTATCAATATTATAAGTGCCGCAATCCACAACCCTAATTTTTATTGATTGGTAGCTATTTCCAAAGAGGAGATGCACTGGATTCTGCACTTAAGAAAATGGATGACTATAACAAAAAATCAACAAAATATAATTTTATTTCTTGGACTTGTGGCTGGTCTCCTTTATTCTTTGTTTCTCTTATTGCTATATCCTACTCTCAGTTCCTATACCTCTTAGCTCAGGTTTTTTCTTCTCTTATTTGCTCCTTCTTAATGTTTGATTTATATCTTTTGATTAATAATTTATTTGTACCAATGGTTTTTAGGCCGTTAGGCCGGCGTCGATTGTCATGTTGACTTGAGATAGAGAAGCACCCAAACAACTTTAATAAAAAAGAGGAAGCAGTCAAGATCAACATGGGTCTCCATAATTAAGGGTGCGAAAACTCTACCCTTAACGAACAACACCGACCAGAACCGATTGGAATCGAAAGCAACTGAGGCCCCGCCCACTTCCTTCCCGGCGCATAACTACGGGCTCCGTTCACGCAGAGCTCAGTAGTTCGCAGACTGTCAACCAGAAAGCGACTTCTGAAGATGCCAACCGCTCGTGTTGGCGAAACGTCAAGTCAACATGACAATCGACGCCGGCCTAACAGCCCAAAAACCATTGATACATTAGACAATGGCCGCGAAAGCCTTTCACAGTTTAATAATTTATTTGTTTATTTCTTTTTATTTTAATTTAACATATTTCATCATCTGACACAGATACAAAATTTTCTAATCAAAATCTCATTAATAACTTCTATCACAACAAAAACAATACAAACAAAACCTTTCTTATACAAATTCACAACCGATTTCCTTAAGGGCGACTCACATTCCTAGAGATTTACTAAAAAATATGTATACCCGAGGAAAAATCCATGTCAATATATACAAAATAGAAAACAGAAAGTAGATAAAATAAAAGTTTCTCCAGAGATGCAAGTTTAAAAATAGAAATCAAAGAGAAAAAATAGAGTAGTAACAACTAAATAAATTTGTTTTTTAATATAATATTATATTTTTCTTGTAGATGAGAATCAGAGCAGTTAGTATACATATAACTTAATAATTCCCTCAACATTTCAGTCCCCTATAAAGAACCCTTTTTAGAAATTCTGCTGGTAATCGATTAAACCACACTAGTTAACAGCTTTAATATTAAGCTTGTTCGCGTTTTAGTTAAATGTCAATCAAAGACCACTTTTTACATTAATTCCCACTTTAATATTCAGTAAGTTTTACGGTTTCAATTTTTATGAAAATCGAATCAAGCATTTTATATCCATAAATACGATCGGGATTGATTATGAAAAATGATAATTTATTGCTATGCAAAATTTAGTTACATTTTCTATATATGTGTTCTTTTTGTTTCAGGTATGTAGGTAAAATTTCTACAAAATACTAAATCTACTGTAAGTATGAATTGATCCCAGGTATTTAAATTTATTTTAGTATTATTTATGCTTTATTTAAATACTAGTTAGTACTCGCAACGTCGTTCGCGTGGCGTGTGATTGTTGTATAAAAATTTCTTACCCCACCCCATTTAAGGAATGGCAGAGAATTTTTTATACACCAGATGTTAAGTTCAAAGACAAATACATCTGTGAAAACCGCATTCGAATCGGATCAGTAGTTTTCATGTGATGTGGGCACAAACATACAGACAGACAGACAGACAAAAAAATCTAACCACATTTTTGGGTTCTATTTCGATGTACCTGCGACGTCGTTCGCGTGGCGTGTTGTTTTTTGTATAAAAATTTCTTTCCTCGCCCCGTTAAAGGGATGGGGGGAGAAAGTTTTATATACCAGATGTTAAGTTGAAAAAAGACAAATACGTCTTTGAAAACCGCATTCGAATAGGATCAGTAGTTTTCATGTGATGCGCGCACAAACATATACATTCCTACAGTTTTATTATATGTACCTATATATAGATATAGATTTGTTTATAGTTTATTTTATATAGTAATTTAATTATTTTAAACAGCCACCATCGATTTTTAAAATATAAATTAGAAAAATAAGAAATTAAATTAAGACAGACCTGTGGCCGATAACTCCTTACACCGTTTGGTCACGTATGATCCTAGCAAATAACTGACGTTTTTGTTCATATTGAATTTATATCGTCGTCTATAAAACCTACTCAATTTTTCCTTGAGCACATATATGAGAAATAATTTGATAGGTATACAATTGAAACATCAAACACATCTTTTTATCATGTCTGATATTTTTATTCGGTTAAAGAAACAAAACTTAAAAATCCAGAAACACTAGAGAATTACACAAACAGTAACTGAAACAATACAAACAAATAAATATAGTTTAAAAAAACTAAAAAACACGCTTTTATAAAGCATGTTCCTGAAAAACATCGAACTAAAAAGTTAAAAATAATTTTCAAAATAAAATTAAAACAAAAATAAATGAAAAATACTAGTATTATTGTGAAAAAAGCGTGGGCGCTGCATACCATATTTTTCGAATGTCAAGCGCCCACGCTTTTTTCACAATAATACTAGTATTTTTCATTTATTTTTGTTTTAATTTTATTTTGAAAATTATTTTTAACTTTTTAGTTCGATGTTTTTCAGGAACAAGCTTTATAAAAGCGTGTTTTTTAGTTTTTTTAAACTATATTTATTTTTTACTTTTTAGTCCAATTTATTTTATTTCAATAGATTCGTTAATTTGCTGTGACGATTACAAGACCCTCACTCAATCATTATTCGTTTATTTAGTTGGAAATGCTTTGAAAGCGTGTTTTTTTGATTTCTCAAATTATATTTATTGTATTCATATTGTTGATGATTAAACATATTGTTTCAATCACTTGGAAAAAAAATTATTGTTGTGAAATCTAAAAAATTGTTAGATTAATTCTAAGATAATTTTATTCATATTGTTTATAATTAAACGTATTGTTTTCAGAACTTGGAAAAAAAAAATACTATTGTGAAATCTAAAGAATTGTTAGATTAATTCTAAGACAATTTCATTCATATCGTTTATAATTAAACGTATTGTTTGTTACCCACTCCCGGCACGGGGAGGTAGTGACTAAAAATAACGATATGGGACTCACCCGATGCAGCAGCCGCGGAGTGGAGAGTTACAAACAAACAAACATACATACATACATACAGGTGAAGTTAATTAATAAATAATAATAAAAAGCGTGTTAAAAACGATAACTTTTCGAGATATTCACAAAATAGTGTTTATTTCGAAAACTGTCAATGTGACAGCTGTCATAATTTGACAGTTGATGTAAAATTTAATTCCAAACGAAAAAGTATTCCTGTGTTTTTTCAAAAAAACGATAACTTTTCGGGATATTCACAAAATAGTGTTTATTTCGAAAACTGTCAATATGACAGCTGTCATAATTTGACAGTGGATGTAAAATTTAATTCCAAACGAGAAAGTATTCTTGTGTTTTTTTAAAAAAACGATAACTTTTCGAGATATTCACAAAATAGTGTTTATTTCAAAAACTGTCAACATGACAGCTGTCATAATTTGACAGTTGATGTAAAATTTAATTCCAAACGAAAAAGTATTCTTGAGTTTTTTCAAAAAACGATAACTTTTCGAGATATTCACAAAATAATGTTTGTTTCGAAAACTGTCAATATGACAGCTGTCATAATTTAACAGTTGATGTAAAATTTAATTCTAAACAAAAAAGTATTCTTGTGTTTTTTCAAAAAAACAATAACTTTTCGAGATATTCACAAAATAGTGTTTATTTTGAAAACTGTCAATGTGACAGTTGATGTAAAATTTAATTACAAACGAAAAAGTATTCCTGTGTTTTTTCAAGAAAACGATAACTTTTCGAGATATTCACAAAATAGTGTTTATTTCAAAAACTGTCAATATGACAGCTGTCATAATTTGACAGTTGATGTAAAATTTAATTCCAAACGAAAAAGTATTCTTGTGTTTTTTCAAAAAAACGATAACTTTTCGAGATATTCACAAAATAGTGTTTGTTTCGAAAACTGTCAATATGACAGCTGTCATAATTTGACAGTTGATGTAAAATTTAATTCTAAACAAAAAAGTATTTTTGTGTTTTTTCAAAAAAACGATAACTTTTCGAGATATAATTATATAACGGAGTGGAGAGTTACAAACAAACATACATACATACATACATACATACATACATACATACAGGTAAAGTTAATAAAAGCGTGTTAAAAAAAAAGAATTTAGAAGAGCTTTTGGAAATATTCAAGGTAACAATCACAGAGTAAACAATTGTGAGGCATATGTACAACAAATAGTTCAAAAAAACAAATACAAAAGCCAACAGACAGGTGTGAAGAAACTAGTTTCACAAAGTAAACAAAGGAATTTGGGAGGATTTGGGGAGCTCGAAAAAGGTAGCAAAGGTCATCAAAAACTTTTCTATAAAACGCTAAAGACTTTAAAAACTGGAAAAAAGAACGATGATGACTAAATCAAATATGGAACAAATAACATATTAACAAAGGAAACAAAAATTATGAATAGATGGAAAGAATATTTTAAAGAACTGCTAAATGGTACGGACGATGAAGAAATGACAGATATAATCCAATATTTTTAGAAGAAAAACACAGAAATGCAGAAGAAGATATGAAAAAAGTAGAATTGACAGAAGCCTTTTAAGTGGCTAAAAGTGGGAGAAGCTTCAGGAAATGATAAGATAACACCAGCAATGATTAAAAATATGGGAGCGAAAACAAACGTTGTTATTACTAACATTGCTAAACATAGCAGGGATAGAGGGGAAAAATACCTAAAGACTGGAAAATAGATTTGTTACTACCTATATATAAAAAAGGGGATCGTAAGAACTGTGCAAACTATAGGAGGATTACTCTGTTGTCAATAACGTCGAAGGTATATGAGAAGATCTTAAAAAATTTAAATCAATTACAGAACAACGGCTGAAGGAAGCGCAAAGTGGGACAAAAAAGCAGAAGCATGCAAGATCATATTTTTTCGATTAAACAAAGCAAAATAGCTGCGCTTGTCTTGCCTTCATAGACCTTGAAACAGCTTTTGATAGAGTTCCAAGAGATAAGGTTTAGAAATAAAACTGCTAACCAAACAATGCTAGCAATCAAAAGTCTGTACGAGTATACGAGAAATGTGAACTAAGTCATAAGTAAAAATAGAAGATCTGAGCCACCTACAACAAAAGAGGGACTAAGACAAGAAGCTGCGAAGTCCATTCCTGTTTATTATTTTTATGGTTGACATAATAAATTATGTAAAGAAAAGGTTGAAAAACTGCACATTGGATATAGAAACCTAGAGGAAATATCAGAAGGAGCATTTGCAGATAATATAGTAGTGGAAAAAACCAACGAGATTTACCAAAAAATCTAGAAGCGTTTAATTACATTAAAAAAGTCACTTAAAATTATACGTTTCGATTGTCCACAAATAATTTCACTATTTTAATTGTCAACAAATAATCCGTCTCTCTCCCTCTCTCTCTCTTATTAAGTGCTTAAGAGGAAATTGAGTAAATATGTTATACGACATGAGTTAAAACAAGATTTGATCAAAAATGGTAACTCACCACTAGAATCATCGGTGAATAAATGCTTCAAGGCGTTATCGCCTATCAATAAAGATCGCAGGTTCGAGTCCTGTCGGTTGTGACATTTTTTCTTTCTCAATGATTTTTATCTAAAAACTGAAAAGCATTTGTAGAATAAATTATTTTGGCAAAAAATAAGAGTTTTCAAAAAAAAAAGGGTGTGGCAGTCAGTGGGACTGCCGGCAGAAGTTATACTTCTATGCACGCGCCTGGATTCATAAATTCTTATGCGAATGATTTAGCAAAATCATTATATGATATTCGTGTTCAGCGACCTCAAAAACCTCCTAGTACCGAGTACACACTGATTTTGTATCAAATTTGCATAACATTTCCTGGAGACGAGGTCCGTCTTAAGTGCTCGACCAAACAAATAACACTGTATTTTATATTATGACGCATGGTCGCCATCATTTTCAGTTTCAGCACATGATGGACAGATGATTAAATTTTGACCAACCACTTTTGCGCCTCTTAGACGAACTAGGCAAGCAGAATGATACGGTTTTTCACATTTGGTACATTTTAATTCGCCTTTTAGAGATCGCTTACAACTCGCGCATGTAATTTTCACATTTATATCATCATCACTCGGCGCCATCAAATATATATTAATGGCATCACTGTTAAATAATAAAACTTAATAACTACAAACACAGGCAAGCAGAAATATATATTTTTTTAAATTAATTGTATTCAATTGAATAAATACTTAGAAAAATAAGACCAATTGATGTGTGTCCTTACTTCAAACACGAAAATTAAACAGTAAAACGATCAATGTACAAAAAAAGTGTTTACAAAACCCCATAGTGCAAAATATAATGTAAATTACTGAATACATATTATGATTAATATTATTAATATAAAATACTAAACTTTATATGTTTCCTTACGTGACAGAATTATAAAGTAATCTGTCAAACACAATGTAATACGTCACTATGATATTCCAAAACATTAGCTCAGATTGTTTTTTGTATATCTATCTCTTTTCAATGTACTGATACCTTATATGTGTTTCTGTCTCTCTCTTACTTACACCATTACATATGTAATGATTTTTGCCATTTGACCCCACACAAATCCAGTGCATAAATAGAAGCATAACTTCAAAAAACAAAGTCAATGTAGAAAGTAAGAAAGTACCATCGAATTTTGTACATATGCATTACATATACCTACGTGTTTCGAGTTTCGGAAAATTTAGCGCTAAAATTATCCGATCTGAATCGAAATCAATAGGGTTCTTCTTCATAATATAAGCATTCCATATACCATATTTCATGTGGTTAACTTTTTCCGTTCAAGAGTTAAAGCGTACAGAAACGGAGGAAAATTTGTATTATACACACGAGTTTCGGAAAACCTTTAAAATTTTCCAGTTTTTCTGAACCAAAATTAATTCATGAGCATTCTATATACCAAATTTTATGACCCTGTGACTTTCCGTTTAAGAGTTACAACACACACAGAAACAAGAGAAATATTCATTATATAGATGAGTTTTGAAAAAGCGTTAAAATATGAAAAATGTTAAAATAATAAATATTGTTCACATTAAAAAAAATATTAATTTAAATTAAAAAAATGGTAATAAATATTTGTACTCAATATTTAACTAAGTAGAAATCAAAGTAATCACGTTTATATATAATATTAAACTATTTAAAAAAATTACTATCTTTAACAAAGTTTATAAAATACGAAATGAAAGAAATTAAAATATTCCTAAAATTTAAAATTAATATTCAACTACTTTTAGAATATTTTAAAATAAAAATATTTATTTGTATAATTCTAAATTTAATTTAATTTATATTGAAAAACAATTAACAAATATTCGAATCTAATACGTAACTTTGTATAAATTAGAATAATAACGTTTTACAGTAACTTATTCGACTGGTTTATCTACCCATTAAGGTGAAATTCTGAAAATAATCTATACAAATTGTTTGATAATGGACACATTTTATAATATTAAAGATTATATTGCAAAAATTCTAAAAAATAAATTTAAAATTATTTTCTTAGTAATTTTTATTGTTTTTCTTGCTATTTAATGGAACATTCTAGTACTAGTTTACGTTTACCTATATCAGTTCGCGGCTTTCTCTAACTTATAAATATTTGTTATCTATAAATGCGGTAATTTTACAAATTCTTCTACACAACTATCTCTGCGGTCGCGGTATTGTGTGGGCTTGCTGGGAAGGTCGTCCACACCACCACTGGCTAAATAAAATCTTATCTCCGAACCCCGATACAAGTGTAAC
The DNA here is from genome assembly GCA_964028335.1 of Altica lythri. Classification (NCBI taxonomy): domain Eukaryota; kingdom Metazoa; phylum Arthropoda; class Insecta; order Coleoptera; family Chrysomelidae; genus Altica; species Altica lythri. The sequence continues at coordinate 56,116,818 of OZ034805.1, read as the reverse complement.
CTCGGATCCTTGATAACCGTTAACATTTTTATTAAAGATATTGAATAATAAACTCGTTAGGAGGTAATAACCTTAATATTTATTTTCGATATATCTCTAGAACGAAAAAATGTATCATTAATGAGCATTGTAAACAACTCGAAATTAGAAGTTATTCATTGAAATTTGGTACGGAAATATTTCGTATCACACTTTTTTTTATTAAGGATGTCCTCGTAGGTATAGACCTAAATACAAATGTACCGAGAACATCTATTGGGGCAGAAGAGGTAATTTATTAATTTTGGATTTAAAGGCTTGCAAGTTAGGACGAGTGGGGAAGACGTGGGGAGGTAAGGAGTTGCACAATCTGGAGACCCTGGGGATGAAGGAACGATCGAATCGATCCGTTCTCGATGTCCGGCACTGAACAGTATAAGGATGCATGGAGTTGGCAGGTCGCGTTGCTCTGGCTGGTCTGGCAAGTGGAGGCATTAACGATCAAGGTTTGTTTTGTAACTATCGAAGAAATCACTGCTACAATTTATTATTTTCTGAATTTTGTGTTAAACAGAAAAATCATGTTCCTCCGGTATTTCGTTCAAAAAAAAGTGCAGAAGGAAAAGTATTGCTCTTATTGAACAAGTGTTTAATTAGTCACAGCTGAGGGACAGGATCCTTTTGTGTGCTAAATTTCTAGAAGAAAATCCAGGTTATCTTATCCAGAGCTATAACAGGTGAAAAATTTTAATTAAAACCCTAAGCAAAAGACTTTGTGCTTAAGGGCTGGGCTGTATAGTAAAAAGTTTTCTAGACAAAATTAAATTGAATGCATTTTACAATAAAACTAGACAATTCAGAATGGGTAAGATGTTCTTTTTTCGGCTAAAATCAAATTTGGGTTCTTACAGCTCTAGGAAATCGAACGAGACTCCAAGCTGTCGCAAGATATTAATATGGGAGCAAAAATTTTATTGTTACCACTTCAACAAACTTTAACTGGTCCGAGGAATATTCATTTAGTATTAGAACCAATCGTTTGACTTTGTAGAGCTTCAATTGGTGCAATTTTCATGTAAATACTATAATGCACCTCTCCATAGAAGAAGAGTGGCTGAAGATTATCTTGAAACGGAAGGTATGCAGCAAATATCGCACAGCTTACTGATGTAATTGGAAAACACATTTCAACACAATTTATGCCAATGCGAATCTCATTTCGTTTTAAAAACTAAAAAAATTGTCAACTAATTAAGTTTTTATTGTTTTGCGGGTTATTTTTTATTAAATTTTCTGGTAAGGACATAATGTTATATATAAACAAAAAATGACTAACCTGAAACAACCTTAGTTGATTTTTCGTTATTATTATTTCTGTATTATTGATATTCAACCAACGGTAACATAAATATTTTCGTTCGTATTTAAAAAATCGTGTTCCGGCTACATTCGCGCATTCTGGATCAATTTAACGCCTTTGCACTTCTGTTAATATATAATTTCAACTAATTTGTCTGAAGAATTTGCATTAGAAAAATGAGCAAAAGTGCCGACCATGCAAATTAACGACTCAACAGGTTAATTTAATAGTTCTATTCATGCGATATGCATATCTAACAAGTGCATTTAAAATATGTTAACTAAGTAAAAATTTAAAAACTGCGAATAATAAAGTAGTTCATTTTTTCATTTTTTACTCATGTATGTTAGAATGTTTTTTTTTTATACTTGGTTTCTTGTTGTTTGTTTGGTATCTTTCCATATCGTTATTTTTTGTACCTCAAATTCTTTTAAATCTGTTTTTTATTCTAATTATTCTTTTACTGCGATCCTTAAGCGCTAGTGTACTCTACTTTGGCTGGACACAATGAATAACAAAAGACATTAGTTTCAAGCCGGAGAGGATGGCATGAAAGTGACCAGAAAAAACAAGGTTGTGTTTGCGTATATGGTGTATAAATATTATTGCCAAAAAAAGAAAAAAGAGTATTGGGTGCATCCATTTGTTAATGCCCGTTATAGAACAGACAATTTTAAAAATTTATTTATTGATCTCAGAAATGATGAAGTAAAGTTCTTCAATTATTTTCGAATGAGTATTAAATCATTTGATGAACTTTGCTAATTTCTTCATTAAATAACTCCGTATCAAGCGAGTGGTCTGCCATCGTTAAAAATTTACTCGTGTACACCACTCAATTGCTATAGAAGTACTACTAGCACGCTGGACGTATTTGCAATATGTTCTTTGGCAACATAATTTTGTATTTTCTTTACTAACTTACATCTTCCATGTAGTTCTTGATCTACTCAGTTTCGTGACTTTATGTTTAATTTTTTGTTGTTGTAATGGTATCTTTAATGTTTGTTTGTTTACATGATTTGTTACTGTTTTTCTCTGTCTATTCCCTTGACGAAGGTTTCTGTGGTTCCCTTCGCCCTTGCAAATGGGAGCTCTTACGACGAAGGAGACATGCCACAGCGTCAATCTCCCAAGCCCACATTGCACCACATGGGTCACACTTCCACACACACCTACACTGACACCAAAGAAAGGGAATTACGGCTTAGGCACATTCGAGGAACTTTGGAACCAGAAGAAATCACAGGAGCTACAGAAGAAACAACATCAACTACAAATGAAGGAGTGCGGGGCCGGCGACCGATGCTAACATCATTCAAGCCTTTCCATACAAGAGTCCTACAACAGGGTCCTTCCGGTCCTTCCACCAACACCACACTCCTCCTCTATATCTATTCTCTTCTAGTCTATCTATTCTATATTAATATGGTCCAGTATTCTGATTTTTTAGGTTTATTCTTTTTATTGGTATAGAAAACTAATAGAGTTCATGACTATTATGGAAACAAAGAGTACTTACTTTATTTATTACAACCAGTTATGCGATTTAATTGTATTCTTTTCAAACAAGTTAAAACATTTAGTTTATCATACCGTAAATGCAATTACTTTCTATGAAAGATAATTTAAGAAGGAATTTATACTTTTTTAATAAATTAATTTATCTTTCCTCTTTCTGCCTTTTATCTTTTATTTCAGGATCTAATTAATTACCGCTTGGCTATGTTAATTGATATCCTACTGAGTATTTTAAACGTTAATTGCTTGAAACGGAGCAGATTTAGAATCTGGATTTAAAATAAATACTAAAAAAATAATGCATTGCTGGTGTAAGGAATATGTTTTTTTTGTTAATATCCTATAAATATTTTGTAGAAATCAATATAGTTAAGTAAATTAATTAAAACTTTTTTTCCGAAATATCTAAGTACTTAGACATACGCCCTTGTTAACTGAAATGGATTACCGCTTTGGGAAATACAAAATAAAATCCCAAACCTCAAAAAATGTTTGTTGGAATAATGGATTATTATCTCCCATTGGTTCTAAGTCCTGATTCTTGTAAGTTATAATCAAAGGGCCTTATTTGTATTGGTTTTACTGTATATTCCATAGATTTTTGTGATCAAACAATTATAAACCTAAACCAAGTATCCAATCACAATACAGTGAAAATTATAATCAATTATACAGCGAATGTGGGACACCTAAGCAAGAAAATCCAGGAAAAAAGGTTGAGATGGTTTGGTCATGTAGAGATGAGAATTATATAAAGAAATTAATAGATAAATGCAAGATTGGTGGTAAGACGAAGAGAGGAAGGCCGAAAATGAGATGGTTAAATGAAATAAATGAGAACCCGAAAGATAAAAAAATGGAGAGGAGATAATGCAGGTGGCAGCATATGCTACGAAATGACAACGCCGGCCACAGCTAGGCTTGGGATAAGGTTAAGAGTAAGAAGAAGACGAAGAAGAGACAAAATTTAAAAAAAAATCACATCCAGTAGGGCTTGGAGACCTGGGATCTTTATATTTAGGTTAAGAGTAAGAAGAAGACGAAGAAGAGACAAAATTTAAAAAAAATCACATCTGGTAGGGCTTGGAGACCTGGGATCTTTATATTTAGAGACGATAGCGCATTAGCGGTTAATCTGCATTTTAATGTTTCAAACTTGTTATGTTTTTTTATTTTATTTTCATTTTTCTAAAATGATTTTTGTTTTTCCATTTTATTGTTATTTAGAAAATTACATAATGTATTTATACTGTTCTTATTAAAAATAAAAAGAATCACAAAACGATACGAAATTTCAGTGTAGAAACTTCCTGTTAATGGAGAGAGTTTAATTCGTGAACTATAACTAAGACTCAACGATGAAAGAAAAACAAAACAAATAAAGAATATAGCAAATAGACAAATACAATTTCGAGCAGGTAGTATCAGAGGAACAGCATCGCATCGTACGCTTATCGCATTTCCTGTCCGGACGCTGGCGCCAGAGCTCAGAAAACTCAGTAATGGATTGTTTAGGGATCGACAAGTCTTAATCGGATTTGGGAATTGTCTTTCGTTTACCGATTCGAATCTGTTTCGTGTAATGGCTAATGCCTCGTGTTGATGTACGACTGTTGGACGGTAGTTTAACCACGTTTGCTTCCATTTTCACCACTTTAAAAGAAAATTTTTATCAATTGACTATACTTTAAAACAAATGCTAAATGGACCTTAAAGACAAAGATCGTTCGTTTTTAACGTGTAGAACACAGTCTTCTAAGAAATATATAAAATGTAAGTGAAGGCATAAAGCGCAGCAATCTCAACTTAAGAAGTAAGAAAGTATCATCGTATTTGAACACATATATGGAACTACTACAACTATACATTTACATTAAAAACATGAGTTTCGGATACCTATTCAAATTTAACCGTTAGGGTTAACCGATGTGGATCAAAATCGGTAAGATCTTCCCCATGACATGAGGATTCTATATCCCAAATTTCATTACCCTGTGACCTACCGTTTAAGATTTATAGCGCACACAGTCGAAGAGACACATAAGCCGATCTAAATAAACATATCTCTGTATCTTAATTTAAAGAATAACGTGTTTCTATAGCACCTCACTATATTAAAATTAAAAAAATCGTAAGAACCATTTGGAACCGACTTAAGGGAAATCAAAATCAGATGCCTGGTGGTTCCAATTTTTTTAAGAAAAAAAGATTTTATTTCTGTCTTTTTAGTGCCTTTTTTTATGGCGGTTCCTTTTTTTTAAGTTTTGATTTTATCATTTTTGGTTGCTACTTAGCTTTGTCAGATGTGTACGCAATTTCAAAATGTACCATTTTCAAAACCTTCCGAATACCGTGCAAAAGGTACTGAGTTCAATCCCCAACAACTGCGACATGTACCAATGTGACTTTTTATAAATTGTAAATTGTCAAACACCACGCTGTGAAGAAAAACATTGTGATGAAACGTGGACTTAATTGTCTGAAATCATTAACCCGCGGTGAGCAAGCGAATTGATTAAATGCTTAATCCTTCTCCTTGGGAGAAGGGGGTTTTGGCTTTAGAGTGGAACAGCAACGGGCTATTTATTATGTTTTTATCTTATAAATCATTAGTAACACAGTAACTTAGATCCAGGCTTATTCTGTTTATTTCTGTAGTATTTCCTGGAATATCTTTCACATTAATGACCATACCTCAACCAAATTTCTATGGGACCGCACTCTTTTAAATATAAAAAGAATTTTTCAAATGGGATTGTAAATACCGGAGATATTCGGTAACATACATAAAAAAATGGTCGAATTGAAAACACCCTCCTTTTCTGAAGTCGGTTAAAAAATTGGTTTTAAAATAAATGTTAAACTACAATGAACGAAAAATACTAGTATTAATAAATATCGTAGAATGCAGAATATTAATTATTCTATCGCTTTATGAGTTTTTGAAAAGCATTTTCAAAGACATTGAACTACTTCCGGGGGTACATAACTTGTAGACCGGTTTCGGCGTATTTGCGCCTCATATAACATATACCTTGTACTGATGAGCAGCTAATATGCCGAAACTGGTCTACAAGTAATGTTGTCCCTTCTAACTGCAAACCAGAATGGTTGGTTTAAGTATCTTGTAGATATACCAACCCCGTTTGACTTTGAAGTGTAATTAAATACCCTTCGGGGCCCATAGCCCAGGAAGTAGTCGTTTCTTCTTAGTTAAATGGTCAATGTCTTTAAAAATGTTTTTCAAAAACTCGTAAAGCGATAGAATAATTCATATTCTGCATTCTACAATATTTATTGATAACTCGCTTTATTAAATACGACAATTTTACAGTTTTTTGTAATATTACATTAATACTGGTATTAGTGTAAAAAAAAGCGTGAGCGCTTTGTGCCTTAGCCGCTTAGCCCGTTCAGACAACTAATATATCAAAAGGGGTAGGATATACTAACAGCAATAAGCCACAAGCTCTTAGTCCAACGGAGAGTTACATACCTACAAACATACAAGTGAAGCTAATATTTATAGGCGTGTTTAAAAATTATAAAAATTTTCTTTATAATATGAAACAGTTTAAAAATTTTTAAAAAACAATTTATGCTAAAAAGTTTACTTCAAAACCAATGTTATAATAGGACATTTAATTCCTTTATATCATTATAAATTTTAGTAAACAATTTGATATAGAGTCCCAATAAAACATTTACAGCTTGTATTACAAAGAATTCTTGGCAATTAATCGGAGAGCAAATTACGTCGCAAAATAATTGTTTCGTTGAATCGCATATATCCTCCCATATTCATTGCATCATATATGTATGAAAATTACAATTCTGTTGCGTTGAGCCGACCGAACAATAAATTCGCACGCGAGTTTTTCCTGCTTTTTACCGATACATCGTTATATTGCCAATTATGTTTCACAGGGTTGGAGGAAGAGCATTTTCTTTTATTCTGATGTATCATACACACACACTGACTACTAATGGATTTGCACGCCAATATAAATTGAATCAAAATAGAATTAATAAAACAAACAAATCTTTACGAGTTCTGCATCTGATATCATCACTTGAAAAATAGCTTTTTTAATGTCTCATTTTATTAAAAAAACGTTAAAACTTCCCACGCTAGATCAATTGTAACTCAAATTTTAATTTGATTTGCATTAATTCAGATTCTCCGCCTAATGGAACGACTAGATAATTATACCTCTATAAAAACATTTTAACAATCTTAAGGTAGCTTAAGTGGCTTTTAATACCAATCAAAACTGGCCTGATTTAGTTTAAACCATCTATAGCTTCGATATAATTTATACGATGTTTGGAGGATTTTAAAAAGGTGTGATCCAAAATTGGAGTAACACTACCCACTTGGTCCAAAGGTGATTAAAGTATATCTCTTCCCAAACAGATCTGGAATTTGTTCTTTGAAAGAAAGAAAAACATCAGCAAAATTTAATACTATAGAGAGTAAAGAATTACAAAGTAATTATTTTTCAGACTAAGTCAAATGTGGGTCCACGTCGTTCGCGTTGCGTGTTAATTGTTGTATAAAAGTTTCTCCCCTCACCCCGTTAAAGCGGTGGGAGGAGAAATTTTTATACACCAGATGTTAAGTTAAAAGAAGACAAATACATCTGTGAAAATCGTATTCGAATCGGATCAGTAGTTTTCATGTGATGCGCGCACAAACATATAGATAGACAGACAGACGTACAAAAAAAATCTAACCACATTTTTGGGTTCTATATCGATGTACCCGCGACGTCGTTCGCGTGACGTATAGATTGTTGTATCAAAATTTCTCCCCCCACACCGTAAAAGTGGTTTTCCCAACATTTCCCTTCACTGCTCTGCTCCTATTGATTGTAGCGTGGTGTAAAGTATCCTATAACCAGCTCAGGAGTATGAAAAATAATTGTACCAAGTTTTGTTAAAATCCGTCGAGTAGTTTTTGTTTCTATAACGGTTATACAGACAGACAGACAAAAATTTTACTGATTTAATTTTTGGCATCAGTATCGATCCCTAATCGACCCCCTGATAGTTATTTTGGAAATATATTTCATGTACAGAATTGACCTCTCTACAGATTTATTATAAGTATATAGATAGATAGATATGTCAATTTGGCAAATAAAAAATCGCATTTGGATTTTGATTAAAGTCAAACTTAGAAATTTTGTACTAGGTACTTATTAAATTCTAAATCCTTATTAACTTTCTTAGAACTTGCAACCTAAAGTTAATTATACTTGATAATACTAATAAAAACTATTTAAATCGGATAAGACAAGACTCTCTCTTACGAACAACTATTATGGAAAGACAAATTTAAAAGGACCAAACCACGTTATGCTATATACGAATTTTTTTGTTGGAAGTAAATTTCATGCTCAACATTAGTTATAAATGGCATGTAACTTGAAAAATGTAATTAAACGTTCAAAAAGTAACTTATCGTTGATTAAGTATCAGGGCTGTCGAATAATAACCAAAAAACTGTAAGTCAAATTTTTTATGAAGAACTTAACATGAAGAAAGCTTGTTCTCAGACTTTTTAGATGCATCGTAAATATATTTGTTCTGACAGACTAGAATGCATGGGGAAGCGAATCAAACTACTTGTCAATGATCATAACTTGGGACGAAATTTGGATTTTTTAATGTAACTCTGAAACCGTAAGGTGATCAATGCACTAAAATTCTTCAAACTCTCCAAAAGTCACAAAGTGAGGGTGAGCGAGTCCTAATTTAAGTCGGTGATGATTATTTTCTTTGATAGACGGTAGAGTGTAGTCCACATGGAATAGTTACCACAAAGTCAGACAGTCAATCAAGAGTCTGAGAAAAATATTGCAAAAAGGCCCGAAATTGTGAAAAGAGAACTGCTGTATCCTACGGCTCATAACGCGCCGTCTGTCAAGGATTATTTGGCCAAAAATCAAGTCACAGTCTTAGAACACGTGCCCCATTAGCTAGATTTAGCACCCTTAGGTTTTTACTGTTCCCAAAAATCAAATCCTGAGGACGTAAAACAAATGTTATTGCAATAACTTGGCCTGACTTAAATTTTGTACCTAAAACCAAATAAGTTGGTAACGAACATGAAAACACGTAATTTGTCACATTTTTTTTTAATATGTGTTACCAACTTATCACAATAAGTTCAATGTAATAAATTAAGTAAATATTGCATCAGTAACAAGTTGGTAATATAACCTAGATAAATCCAAGTATGCATTTAATCATGCTCTTGTTCCGAGGTAACTCTATGGGTCTTTAAGTTGTACTTGGTTTACGGTAGATTGGTTACTAATTCAGTCTACCAATCTTCTTTCTTTTTACATCCTTGGGAGATGCTACAGCCCACAGTTATGCAGATCAGACGTGAGCTTGTGGTGAACGATAAAATTACTCCCAGACGGGACATTTAAATATTTAAGTATTGACATTAAAATGCTTCAGTAAATCTAGGAAGATCTAAAAAAATTTAAGAGTCCACTGAAACAGATCTGGCATTTTCTCTGTGAGAGAAACCAAACAAAACAGCAAAATTAAATACTAAAAGTAAATCTTAGCAACACGTTAACTACTAATGCTCAAATTTATAATTACTAAAAGATTTCATCAATAAATAAAACTATAATCGAAAGGCATTGACGTATAGACGTCCTTAGTGGTTCTAATCGCTGGTAATATTTAAAATAAATAATAAATTTTAAGTTTATAGACAAATCTAACTAGAATATAGTTAGCTGTTTAAATCTAAAACAAAAAAATATTTGAGACTACAGAAATGAAATTAGGTCGACTAATAGCCGTTAAAATACTAAGTAACATAAAAAACATGCAGGAAAGATAACATCTGGTGCAAGAAATAATACAAAATGAAACGATTAAATTGATCATATGTCAGAAGAAACAATTGTAAAAAGGATAAATCTCGAGTAGTGTTAAAAATCTAAAAGAATACAGAGGGGCAATCTTTAAAAAGATTAGACAAAAATGTTACGAGAAACAGGCGTATGTATAAAAAAAAGAAAAAGAAATTAATCCACTCGCGAGATCCAAAAAAAGATAAGTAAATCTTGCCAAAACGTTAGCTATAATCGATATAAAAATTAAAAATACTCAAATTTAAAGTGAGAACACTTAAGCCCATTCTAAACGAACCACAAAAACGCGACTACTTAGTGGCGAGTAAAATGCGTACGTAACAGAACCACAGAATTTAAATGGGACCTTCTACACGAGCGACAATGTGGTCGCGTGAGGACGCGTTCGTTGGCGAGCGCGCGACTTTTACGCCGGAGGTTGCGTAAAAGTCGCGCGCTACATTGTCGCGTGTCATTCTATACGTAGCGACTTGCAAGCGTCTGGCCGGCCGAACCCACTGACTAGTGACTTGTCACACTCCATACAGCAGTGCAGTACGTAGTTGGTGTTTTTGGCTCCTAGCATATGCAGAAATGTTTGACACATAACGCTTTATTCGTGAGATTAAAAGTCTACTACAGCCAGAAGTTCGTCAAATGACTTTACAGACATCCGGTAGTACTGAAAAAACTTCTCGGGATAGCTACGATGTTCTGCAAAGTTTGTGTGAAAAACCCCTAATGTTAGCCTGCTCGCAACGACAGGGTGTGCCCACCATCGCCTTTTTTTACGACGTTTGTTTAATAATAACTGTAACAATGTTAATTGGTGTACAGCAACACAACCAACTTGCACGGGATCCATAGCAGCACTCGCTGTTTAGTCGCGCAGTGTAGAATGGGTCGCGTTTCACTCGCGACAAAACGGCGCCAAAAAAAACCCGCTCGTGTAGAATGGTCAACATTTTCACGCGACTAAGCGACTAAGTAGTCGCGTTTTTGTGGTTCGTGTAGAATGGGCTTTAATTGTGCGCTGTTCCAAACAGTTTTTTGAAAAAATTGCTTGTTTTAAAAAATGTTTTTTTCTTTTCGTAAAATGTCAAAAGTAGCAATCAATTGAAGAAACTAGAATGATTTGTTTATTTGGTAAACCAATAAACCGAATTTTATATGGTGCCGTACCTGCATAAATTCAATCAATAGTTAAAAATTCTTGGAAAAGCATTGTATAGTTGATAAACGCAGCAAAAAAAATCCCTAAAAGTTGATAAAACCTGTAATGTTAGAGATTAATTTGCCATGGTTTCCGAGAACTGTGGGTGAATCAATAATATCTTTAAATGTGACTACGATTTCAGGAAATTTTCTGCTTAAATTGATTGGCGAAATATTCAATTTGCATGTCTCCGTGATAGAATTTTTTTTGGTCGAATCGTGTTAAAGATACATTGGAATGACGAGCGTATTTTTTTCTATAAAGAATTTCGTTGTCATGAATTCCTCATTTTTCGACCGATAATACCGATTAAAGCTGTATCTAATCAACAACACCGCACCTTCCGACTTTTATTCAGGAAATTTCCTTCAGATATAAAAATAAATGTAATTTATTTCCAAAATTTAAAATATTTTATAGTTCAATGATTTAAGACAAGTTAATTTTAAGTGAATCACCCTGTTATAATTAATTACGTATATAATTTGCTTAACCTTGCAAATAATAAAACACTCAATTCAAACTATGATTCTTATATTTTAAATTTAAAATAAAGGTTTTGATAAAAAGTGTAATTTTAGTTTTCTCTGTGATGTTTCAATCGAATTCTTTTGATATATTTTGGAACTAATTATATACCAGAACCTTTCATTGCAATTCTTTTCACAATACACTGTGAATAACAAAAGAAATAAAATATTCTCACTTTTGCCAAATAGTATTAAAACTGAACTGGAGGCAAAATATTGACAATTTTTTTAAAAGCATTGTTAACATTGTTAAAAAATCAACACATTTTAAAAAGTGTTTTGGGACAAAAAGTTATCTCGAAAGGCAGGGTTCTCTAAAGGCAACCGTATTGCGGAAAATTTAGCAAAGAGGGCTGCGGGCTACAAATATTTTAACCCTCGCCCATCTACCGAGCTAACAATGTCCGCTGTCGTGGATCTTATCAAACATCATTCTCACCAAAGCATAGAACATCGAAAGAGCTGGGAAAGAACAGGAGGCAACATACAGACAAAGAGAATGCTGCAGACACCTACTGGTGCTATAGCTGCAGATGCCCTTGGGCTGAGGAGGAAGACCCTGCGGAAAGTGGCTGGCTTCATCAGCGGCCACTGGGTATTCCGCGGACATCTTTATAAGATGGGAATTCAAGTTAAAAACCTCTTATGTCGAAAATGCGGTGAGGATGAGGAGACAGCCTTCCACGAGATATTCATGTGCCCAGCCCTGCAAGGTCTGCGTGTGAGATCCCTTGGCCTACCGACCGGAGATCAAAGGGAAAAACGGGTAACCATAGTCAAAAGGATCTCATGGTTCATTAAGAACCTGGGATTTGACGGAGAATGAGGACCTGTGAATGAAGGTGCACAATAAGCTGTACTAGCTGCCATGCAATCCCATGGTCTACCCCTAAGCCTGGCCCTCTGTTAAAAAAAAGCTTTATACAGTGCTGGGATAAAACAATGAACTGTAGACTGGCCAGAGGGTTATTACCTTATCCTGGCGAGGAAACAGCAAGAATATTTAAGGTATTGACCAGACAAAATCTCCTAACAGCTGTGGGAATCTTAACAGGTAACTGCCAATTGTGACAACATCTTTAGGATGAAAATAAAAGAATCGCCTCTATGCAGAGGTTGTGAGTTGTGAACAAGAAGAGAAAACAGTGGAGTATATACTGTATGACAATTCTCCTTTTGATGTTGGGCGAGTACTGGCTTACACCAATAGATGTCAGGAGTCTCATCACCTACTTTAAATCTTTAGGCCTGATGACAGCCTGAGACAGCCAGTTGATACATTAAGCCAACAAAAAAAATTTCAAACGAGGGTTTTAAAAGAACTAAACAAGGAATAAGAATTCATTAATGATGTGTTTTAAAGAGGACATTATAAACTACCACTTCTTAAAAGAATAATTTTGAATAATAATTAGGTGATATTTTTTTTTGTTTTTAGGGTTCCGTAGACAAATGGCATAAAACAGAATCTTAATATATTCGCCATGTCTGTCCGTCCGTATGTCACAGTCACAATTATAAGAACTATACTGTTAAAACTGGCAAATAAAAATAAATAGGTGACTTATTACAGTACTCGTTTTTATTTCCGGACTTGGCTCCTACGTCGCCTCGTGCGTAAACTAACTTGTACTATAATAAGTCACTTACCGACCTTGTAACGTATAATACTATTGGGGTACCCCATACTTAGAACTGAAACGTGTGGGGTATCATGGATAGGTCTTCAATAATGATATTTAGCTTTTTTTCTAAACTGAATAGTTTGCCCGAGAGATACTTCCAAAGTGGTAAAATGTTTGTCGCCAACCCCTGTAATTTCTGGAATAAAAGAATTATAAAACTAAAAAAAATACATGATTATCATGTAAACTTCTACCGAATATTGGTTTGGACGAGATCTAGTCGCATTTTCCAAGGTTTTTCCGACCCTACAAAGCTGAAAAAGCTAACGTTTTGGTTTTTCATATTTTACAAACCACCACTTAAAAGATAGTACCACTGGCGTGCTGTAATATTAAATCACATTTTCTTTACACAAGTTTCGATTTCTATTGAGCGGAAGATAACTGACACGTACAAGTTAAATTCCATGAGAGTAAGGCCTTTTACTATATGCTTGGCTTTAATAATGAAGATGTATACATACGTACAGAAAAGAGAGGCGCGCCAGAAAAAAAATATAATTTAAAAATAAAAAAAGTGTTTAAAAAGTAAAATTCAGAGTAAGTAATATATTAAAAATAATAATAATAAGAAAGTAGATCTATACAATATTTTTAAAAGTGAACAAAGCCAAGTAATAGTAATTGCTAGTTAAAAAGATCGTTTCATATACAAAATTCCATATAAACTCAACCACTTACTGTACAATCTTTAAACCAGTAGCAATTACTGATTTTAATTACAATACTTTCGTATCTGTTTTCACTCAAAATACAGCATCTGAATTACAGTAATTTTAAACTGCCATAACTGGGTTAGTGTAAAATTTAGCATATTATATAAAAACTCACTGCCGCTACTAAAATATGTAATTACTCTTTAATTTGATGTTATTCACGTGATGAAAACTCATTCATTTGAAATAAAATATCGTGTTCATCTATTTAGTGCCCAGTTGTTAATATGTTACGTTTGCACCTATGTACTGCTCTTATCTCGAATTAATTTTTTTTAATTAACCGATTCTTTCATGATAGATATTGCTATTATTATCTGTTATGTAGTTTCCTCGTAAATATTGTAACATACCGTAACTAAAATATGTTTACAACAAAAAAAGAATTTTTTCTCGTTTATTAGATTGATTTCCATTTTTTTTTCTGTTTTTGTCGTTTTTATCGTTTTTTTTTTGTCTCTTTTAGGTTTTTACTATTTTCCTCGTCGTATTTTGTAATATTTTGTCACTTTTTAGTTGTTTTTTCCGATTTTCTACATTAAGTACTTAATTAACTAAGAATTGCTGGTTTAACTATACTACATATTACCGGCGCCACCTTACGGAGGCGTCATAGTACTTGATTAAGTAAGAATTGATCGTTTAAATATTTGAGATATCATTTGCGCCACCTTGGTAAGTATTTACTTAGTTTTCGTTTTATTTTACTTTAGTTTTTCGTTTGGAACCATCCTTTTCCTTTTTTTTAGTAGATTTATATCTACTATTCAGCTGGTTCGCAGGTCACGACTTCGGGAAAATTTCACTACAGTTTTTCGTTTTGGGCCCCCCTGACTTCAAAAACACCTTCCGTTCAAAAGTTTATGTATATATATATATGTATGTATGTATGTATGTATGTATGTATAGTTCCAATATAACGAAATCTGTGGACACGATAGCGGTCGCATTTCTTAACGGATCGAAATGAAATTTGGTACAAAAATCAATCGTCCCAAAATCTCGGTCGAGTTCGTTAATGGGCCAAATCGGCAAGGCCGTTTGGGCGTGACATCAAATCAAAATGGAAAAAAATTCGTAACTTTTTTACTTCACCCTGTACAAAAAAATGTTAGGGGACTTTTTTGTTTGTCTTAAAGAGACCTACAACTTTTATCTAAAACATTTTTTTCTAAAACGTATACTTTTAATATATTTAATTAATATAAATCTACTGATGCGCCTGGCTTACCAAGGGCCATTTTTTTTTTATTTTTCTTGTTTTAAATTTATCCCTATTATGATTTCCTCCTTTATTTATTTTTAAATTTTTAAAAACGACATACTTGAGATATTTTTTTAGTAGAAGTCTAAAATTTTGTACTTTATTTTATAAAATAACCTTATTATACTGATTGTTAAAACTATTTTGCTTAAACTAATTTGAATTTTCAAAAGTAAAGTAAACTAGTTAAATCGGAGAAACTTGACTTCACCTCGTATTGCTCTTCGAGATTAGAACGATCAACAAAAGTGCAGTTAATCCAGTCCCACATTTAAGTCGCAGTTTAGAATGAGATAATCGCCCAGAGGGAAGTAAAAGCGTTAATTAACCCAGTCGGGACGATTGCAAGGGATTAGCGATGTCTCGTTTTAACTTGTTAATTGGAAAGATCTCTGCACCGTGCAGTTTGTACAAATTTATTGCGTATAGCAATCGTGGTGGCTAAAAGTTCAGAGGGGTTGGAACGAGGATACGCGAGGTTTAAGAAAGGTTAAAATTTAAATTAAGTACATCAATTTCAGGCGCATTTTCAGGTCTCTCTAGTTTTCATGGTAATTGACTGAGGATTTTGCTCTCAGGCGTGTTAATTTGTACTGTGTGAATATAGATGCATCAATTCAGGTTTATTAAGTACACATAAGGTCATTGATTTATGTAACACTCCATATATCTTTTATTTAACACTTGCAAATATTTTAAAAATAAGAAAATATAAATTGTTTTATATAATGGCTGTATACATTTCTAGTTTATTGAGATAATTTTTTTTAACAGATATCTTACATTATTTTTTTTACAAATCGCTACATATGTAATGGTGTAAGTAAGAGAGAGCTACAAACACATATAAGGTATATTGGTAGGTAAAAACCAAAATGAAATATTTGCTTTACACACCATTTAAACATTCAGTGCATTGAATTAAAATAGATATACAAAAACCAGTCTGAGCCAATGTATTAATATCATAGTGACGTATCACATTGTGTTTGACAGAGTATTTTATAATTCTGTCACGTACGTATACATATAAAGTTTAGTATTTTATATTAATAATAATATCCAGTAATGAGTATTGTATTGTAGTCTAAAGTACCGTCACATGGTTGTAGTATATACTGCAATATGCTTTTTAAGTTGTTGGCTATATAAACAGAGTTTTTAAGAATAGTCAAGAAAATAAAGCACTAAAATCAGCAAAACCTTCGAAATTTGTAAAGTACGTGGAATCGGAATGCGATTTTTGGCATTCGATTCGTTAGAGCATTAAGAAATGCATAATGTAAAAATAAGAACTTGCATTTCTACATTCGCAAATTGCATTTGAAAAGTGCATTATAGAAAAATTACAACTCGGTAAGTATTGCTGGAAGTGGGTACAATTTTTGTACTCGGGGTTTTTGGGGTCGGTGAACATGAATATCATGATGCCGAAACACTACGCGGTACTTGGTGCCTAGGGTGCATGGTATTTACCTCTTCTCCTGGGGTTTTTTGTAAATTCTGTACAAAATCAGTGCACACTTGGTACTGGGGGTGTTTGGGTCGTTGAATACGAATATCTTGATGAAGATGTTCTCCGATACACCTGGTGCTTAGGACGAACCTCGTCTCCAGGAATTTTATGCAAATTCCATACAAAATGAGTGTGCACTCGGTACAAGGAGGTTTATGGGATCGCTATACACGAATATCATATAATGATTTTCTAAATTCCCATATAAATTTATGAAACCGGGCGCGTGCATAGAAGTATAACTTCTACCGGCAGTCCCACTGACTGACACACACGTTTTTAAATTTTATTTTGATAACGATAGCTTTCTGCGTACCTATATACTTTATCCAGTCTAAATACATTTTTTCTTTACAACAGATATAGTTATGCAAATAAAACCAATTGTCACATAATAGCATTCTGGTTTCACAGAATTGTGTTCGATCTGAAAAGGAGATCAAGCTAATTGGATTATTCTCGGAACATTGATATGAAGAATATCACTGTATACATATGTCATATTAGTTTCAGTGATTATTGTTGGAATTTATAATCCACTGTTGCCATTTGTTAGTGAATGTTGTAAATACAAATTTCTTTTATTATTAATTAATGATTTAGTAGAAAGAACCTATGATTTGTATAATTATGGTATATAGTTTTCGGGTGCTGCTAATTTCGAAATACGGAAAATTGGGACCAACTGTGAAAGTAAATAACAGAGAGGAGTGACATTTTCTGTATTTAACTATTAAAAAATAAGTATTTTAACACTTTTTATACCTTCCTATCAATATATTCCCTACGTGCGTGGATTCAGCACCTATGAAATTGATTGTTATAACAAAAATACAATTTTCTCTTCCGTATTTTTTGGTTTTCTTTCTGCTCCTCTGTATCTTTTAAGTTCTTCTTTCTATTGTTCTCCTCTGGTACGTGTCCAATTACTTTTCTTGTAGTGTTTTTTTTTTATATTTACTTTTCTTATAATATATTTTTTTACTGTCTTTATTCATTTTCTAAATGATTTACACTTTTATTGTTTTAATGACAACCTTCGTCAATTATATTAACGACAAAACCTATCCATAAAAAAATTACATGTAAAGCTATCAACCAAATTTGTAAGGGCCGAAATACATTCCCAGAAATCTACGAAAAGAACGTCTCCCCAAAGAAAATTCGATATAAAAATATATATATATATGTATAGTGTCTTATCTATTAAATAAATAGAATATTTTCTTAACTTGGCAACTCAAGTGTCGAAGAGATTCTTGCAGTTGAGGTCGAATTTCTCGGTCTGGTAAGCGATGAAGGTCGCTTCGAAGATGGACATCGAAAATAAAAGAAGTTACCAACATTGAACAGTTATCTTATTACCGGCAGCGACTTACGGTATCACGGACCCCGGAGACCCGTTTCGAAACACTTATTCACGCTCGCATCGTGCCAATTCGATTTTTAGAAACGCACTTTCTTTACCGGTTTCGCCCGATATTACAGGGTGAACCCTTTTTAACATTGAATAAAATCCATTTTATACAGTTAGCTTTTAAAGTATGTTTGTCTTACATAGAAACTACAGAGAATGTATTTTTAAATATTTGATATATTTTGTTAAGACTTTCAATAGCAATCAAGTAATATACTAAGCAAAATGAATTAAGAATCACCTAATAATTTTATACATTTGGCTTTAAATTGAGATTGACAAAAATCGAATTCACCTTGTATAAAAATATATGTTATGCTGATAATAAACTGGTCATTTTTATCATAATATTTTTTGTAACCACTAGCCCGAGCACTAGCCCAATTAAAATATTGAATTTTGATGAAATACAGTTTGATTCCATTCTTTAAGCTATTAAGAAAATACGATAAACAGTTTTATTTTAAAGTGATTTAGTATTAGTAGTTGGTACAGAATTATGCCCAAAAGGCATTTGAATACATTTCAGGCATCCATTGTTATCCATCGCATTAGAGCTGGAGTGTCACAACGTCAGATTGCTACCGAAATTTGGGTAAGCCAATCTGTGATTTCAAGAACTTGGAATAGGTTTCTGGAAACTGGTGATGTAGTAAGAAGGCCATATGGTCCCCGAGCACGCATAACAATACCTCGTCAGGACCGTATGTTAGTAAGAAATGCAATTTAAAAACCAACTTTCACGGCTCGACATCATGCAAATCTACTGCATTTAACAGCATATAGATAAACAGACCTATTTCAACCCAAGCAATAAAAAATCTAACTAAATAGAAACGGCAACGTGTTTTATTATCAGACGAGTCTCGGTTTCGATTGTGTGGACCTGCTGAACGTGTTCGAGTTTACAAAAGACTAGATGAAAGATTCCACGACAACATGGTACAAGAAACTCGCCGTTTTGGAGGAAGATCTGTAATGGTGTGAGGAGGCATAAGTTTCAATGGAAGAAGTGAGCTTGTTGTAATTGAGGGTGGTACTTATACAGCGATACATTTCGGACATTTTAGAACCCAAAGTATTGCTCTGTGCCCAAAATTATGGGAAAGATTTTATTTTCCAACAGGATAATATGCTCGTCTTCATGTCGCCAGACAAGTTCCAGATTATTTCAAGAAAATCAAATTACAGTTATGGAATGGCCACCCAATAGTCCAGATTTAAATCCCATAGAACATCTGTGGGATGAGTTGGGAAGACGAAAGAGACAGAGAGAAATGCCCAATAACCTACAACAACTTACAGATGCTTTGCTTCAAGAATGGGAACAGATACCTCAACAAACCATTCGTCATTTAATTAATAGCATGTCACGTCGGTATCTAAGATGGACGAACGAAACAAAAATTTATACTTTATTTTTTATTTTTGACTACATTAATTGCTTATATACTGCTTAATATTTTGGTATTATTAATCAAGACATTGTAAAAAAACTAGTCTTTGTGCAGTAAAAGCTTCCTTCCCTCTCCAAATTAAAAGGGCATTTTCGAAGTTTGTTGATTAAATTAAAATACGGCTTCATCCTTCTGTGTTTATAAATATATCAAGGTTTCTTTTTTATTCATGCTAGCGTTTCTTCTACTAACCTAAATACGAAAGAAAATCACCGCAGGCAGACATAGATCCCCTACAACTTCCCTCTTGGATAATTTACTAGACACTGCAAAGCTCTCACAACCCCTGAACAACTCGCCGACGTTCATATGGAAGTAAGAAATATGGCGTGAAATCTCCGAGTTTTCTTTTGGGAATAGTTAACTTCTATAAAGAGAGATATTTTTAGTCCGGAAAATTTATCAGAAATTAATTTGTTTCTTTTTGTTTTACCAGTGGTTAACGATTGTTATAAAAAAAAACAAACAATCTCTTGTAACATGATAAGGAATTAATAAAGCGTAAACCAATCATGGTACTTTAGTTACTGACGGATATTATCTTTGCTGCGAAGGACCTAATGGATTTGGTGATGTAATATCAGTTTTTAAAAGGTTTAACAATGTAAAAGTGGTATAATTACAGCGCATCAGCAAGCTTGTATTTTACCGAGTAGATTTGTATCTAATTAAAGAAACTATATACCCTTTAGAGAATATTTAAACACTAAATAAAGACACTTAAAAAGTTTATTTGTTTGATTTGAAAAAATCTTTGAAGGATATCTGAGAAGATTATTTGGAAAAATACTACAAAAGAATTACTAATTGTTATTTATGCGTTGTGTTCTGCCTTGAAAAGATTAGCATCTAACGTGTTTGCTTCATCATTGAGTAAATTGATATAGTCCATTTCATCGTTTTTGGCCGATTTGATATTAGAAACCACTGAAATAAGATTAAACTGTCATCCGAGTTACCAATGGCTTTTCTAAATTAGGTCGTAAGTTTCTGAAACTATCAGTGTGGTTTGAAATCTACAAAAATATGACATTAATAATTATTAAATTCAACCCTTCAACAATGAGCCGTACATGACGGTTACTAGGAATGTGAATTAAGTCAAGACTTCCGTATTGAATACTTTTTATCTACCGGTGAAACAAGATGCAGTTACGTAAGTGTAGTATTAAAAAACAAACGTCCTCATTTAAATTTCTAACTTGCCTGTATCTGAGAGAGATGTTAACTCTAAATTCACTTCGAGTATGATTTCTGTCATCGGCCAAAATGGACTATATATAGTCTTTATTGTCCTATTAAATTTGTTTATTATAACGTTAAGTATTTTTATGCCTAAATATCACATTACAGACACCTAAATAATATTAATCTCCTTTGAACATCATTTACTTTTTCCTACAATCACTAACCTCTATTATAACTTAACTGGAAATTAATAATAGTTAAAAACACGCTTTTTATTTTTTAAAAAAATTGTTAGCAACTATGTATTAGGTATCCTTGAATTCGACTCCAATGGCAAATTACTTGCTATTTTAATCTTAGCTATTAAATCTAGCTTTCTAATGTTAGTAACTCAAATATTTTCAAAGACATAAACCATTGGAGCCGACTTCAAGGAAATCGAAATCAGATGCCTAGTTGCATCCATTTTTTTAAGAAATAAGTATTTTATTTATTTGCTTTTTAGTGCACTTTTGTTTCCTTTTGAAGATGGTTTAATTTTTTTTTTAATTTTGCAAACTATTATCATATATAATATAACAAGAGAGTAAGAATAAATTGAAAATAATTTGACAGATTGTTTGAAAACTTGATGCCAGGCAATAGTCACGAGAGCCCGCAGGAACTCTCGAGTTATATTTGACAAGATTATTTTTTGATTCACAAACTAAACCGATGACTTTCACCCATTTCGCGTTGACACAATTAAGTAATTATTTTGACAAGTATCTGACAGTTGCTAGGCAAATAAAAGCTACAGTGATTATTCCCGACAATAATCACAAGAGATTTATTTCCACTATAATAATGACATAATTGGTTGAAACTTACCCTTGTGACAAATAAAGAAGCATTTCATTGGTTTTAAGAAACGTCAAAAAATAATCAGCAAAATATATATTTTTATACAAGGTGAATTTGATTTTTGCCAATCTCAATTTAAAGCCAAATGTATAAAATTTTTATGTGATCCTTAATTCATTTTGCTTAGTATATATGTATTTTTAAATTGGATTCATTTTCTATGAATGGAATAGTATATATTTTTTATACATATTTTTACATATATGAAGTATTGAGCTATATCTGACATATTATTTAAGGCAAATTTTCCATTTGATTGAAATTTTATTAGTTCTGTTCATACTATACCCTTGTCGCCAGGTAGTTGACAGTAAGAAGGAGAAAGTTCGCGGGGTGTCGATTGCCAGATCGCATCGGTCGGCAGAAGAAACACACGGTAACAACGACGACGCTACTTCGGCACTTCGTTGCCTGGAGACGACGGCGTCGTTGGTGGCGTCGGCGTCGAACGTCGCCTAGGCGACCAGGCGCCGGCGGCTCTCGTTCTCTCGACGTCGACCTGAGATTCACAGAAAGGTTTTAACGCTCCCGATTTGAACTTCGTCATCAAGCGTGTTGATGTCGCTTTTATCCTTATGACGTTCCCGGAAAGAAAGTATAGCTTTTTTAATGTAACTAATATAGATATAACTTAAAAAGCGAATCGTAGTTTGTTTATTTTTAATGCTGCTGTGAGAAAAGTGGTACTTAAAACAATATTTAAAAAGTAGAAGTGTAAGGGAAATAACAGATAATTGTATTCATATATCTTTTAATACGCTGTTGAAGGCTTAGTCCTATATTATCCTATATTATCCCCTGAATTATCTTTATATATCTTAAACATCGATTTGCCTTCCGTTCAAGTTATAGCGCACACAAACTGTGGGAAATATGCATTATATAGGTACACAAGTTTCGAAAAACCGTTAGGGTTATCTGATGTGGACCACAATCAATTGGGTTTTTTCCATGGCATGAGGATTCTAGATACCAAATTTCATGACCCTGTGACCATCCATTTGAGAATTATAGCGCAGATAGGAGGAGGGACACACTAGCCGATTTTCTAAAGTACCTCAATGGACTTGGTCCGAAACTGTTTTATACATTATTAAATATTGACTCAAATTGCTATTTTTTACACTGCGATTTAAATGATCTTATTCTAAAAGTATGGCAGTTCTGTTCATATATCTTTAGCTGCATGGTTGATGGCTTGGACCAAAACTGTTTTCTGAATTTAATTTTTTGATATATTTTTTTCAACTTTTACTTAATTAATCTTATCCAAAATGTATGCTAATTTTGTCTTTAAATACACTGATGGTAACTAAGTCCGAAACTGTTTTCTGAATTAAAAAAAATCTTTTAAAAATTAAATCTTATTTTAATAGTAGTTTACGTAACAAGTCCCGAAAGTGGTCTTTTACTTGACGAGTGGGCAAATTGCAGGGCGAGCCCTGCAAGCCTGCGAGTCCAGTAAAAGCACTTTTGGGACGTATTACGTACAATATTTTGTTTTAAACGGGCATTGTTGTTCCATAAACTTCACATTATTCAGTTTACATTTTTATAACAAGAACTCTTTATTAACTAATTTTAACATTTTTTTTTAACAAACCTTGCTTGGGTGGCCGCCTTAACAATTTCATCTGGTATAATTTCCTCTTCCATTAATTCACAATCAAATGCATTATTTTGAATATCCATTTTATAATAAATTTCACATTTTTAACTAAACGTCAAAATATGTCAAGTTATTTTATAGTTTTAAATATATACAAAACTCGGTTACCATAGAAACCAATTGACCGCTATCTTAGACTAACTATTTTATTGTTTTTTTTTTCATTAAAGATAGGCCGGAAAGTAAATTAAAATGAGTCCGGTAAAAGCTTTTACCGGACTCATTTTTATTTTCTGGCCTTGTCCGACAAAATGAGATTTTCTGACCTAAAAATAAACCGGAAAGTACTAATTTCTGGCCGGTTTTAAAAAAAAGTTTTTTATAGATATAGATCTATTGCAACTTACTGCTACAATTTTTTTTTTTTAGGTTCACAGAGGTCTACTTGTTCTCTTTTGATTGTTTTTTTACAATTTGAATATTTTCTGTTTAATATTAATTCTGTACCAGCCTGTGTCAATTACGAACAGATTATCAACAGCTCGTTAATTAAAATAAATATTTATCTGCAATTACGAGTAGGAATGGAAGAATCACGTTGTTAAAGCATATTTTCTATCTAAAAGCATTCACAGTGTACCTACTTTTGACAAATTAAATATTTTTTAATGTTCTTTTATGCAAGAAGAGTTTTAAAATTATTTCTAAAATAAGTTAAAATATACTAATAAAACATGTGTTTGTTACGCCAATGCCTATCAATTTCAAGGGCGCCAAGAGAATCCTTTAGATTTTCGACACGACCTAAGACACGCACCTAATTATCTCCCTGGATAATGGATTTAGTCCCTTATTTTCCATTCATTATATTTCCTTTCTTTGGAAGAGCTTTAGAGACGAACCTCATTAACTGCGTTAATTTGTACTAATTATATCAGAATTATGGGAATTCAGGCGACAATTTTTTTCGGGTGTTCAATCGGCCATTACAAAGTTTTGTTAGAGAAATAAAATTTGATCTTATTTATTTGAATATTTAAAATAAAAAAATCGTTTATCGAAATAATGTTTTATTTCTGTGTACGGCAATGGTTTACAAGCAACAAGTAGTGTTATTTGATTCCCATTGCAGTTGAATTGCACGAAAGGAAAAATGTTGAGTGCATACAAACGGGAGAGCTTTCAACAACTTTTACATCAGGTTATGCATTTTTGAAATATTATTTTTATTTATAGTAGCTTTCTGTATAATAGTAAAGTGAATTACATGAACGTATATAATGTTGCGCATTAAGTGAGAAAATTGGCTGTTAGAAAGATGCACGTAAATTTTATTTTACTAAAAAAAAATCAAGTAGAGAGTGCTGCTTACGTATTACACTAAAAGGGCTTTTTGTACTTCCATTACCTACAATCTACACACATAAAAAACTGTAGAAAAGTCTATTTGTCGTCCAGTTTTACAGCAAAAACTACTAAATGGATTTTGATGATTTTGTTATAAAACTATTAGCCCCGGCAACATATTTGCTATAATCGATAATTTATAATTTTTTATAATAATTTAAAAACGACAATTAATTTCTAATACATGAAAAACTTTATATACCATATATATACACTAATATATATATATATATATATATATATATATATATATATATATATATATATAAAATTATAAAAATATTGGGTTTTGCAGCAATACGAAAAGTGTACTCTTATAAGTTTATTGCCAAGCTTTCGATTATGATTATAATCATCTTCAGGGCGCTACAATATTCTATGTTATAATATGGACTAAAAAATATATAAATATAATATTTTACTTACAACAAGTTGTAAGTAAAAAATTATATTTATATATTTTTTAGTCCATATTATAACATAGAATATTGTAGCGCCCTGAAGATGATTATAATCATAATCGAAAGCTTGGCAATAAACTTATAAGAGTACACTTTTCGTATTGCTGCAAAACCCAATATTTTTATAATTTTATTACTTAACAATCAGCAAAGATTTCTTAGGAGTATATATATATATATATATATACAACTAATAAACGACACCAGTATCACCAAAAACCTAGCTTCATTATCCCACCGAAGAGCAGTGTCTGATCTTTCGTTGTTTTACCGATACATAAACGGATTTTGCTCAGAAGAACTTCACTCTATAATGCCTTCACTTGTCAGACCAGCCAGAGCAAAGCGACGTGCCAACTCCATACACCCTTATACTGTTTCATGCCCGACATCAAACAACGAGGAAAAAACAAAGAAAAACTAGCAAAAATTGAAAACAAATACGATAGAATTGGAAAATAGAATTAAAAAACAAAAAAGAATCAGGAAAAAATAAAATAATTGGAATAGTAGAAAAAAAACAAAAAAAATCGCAAGAATAAAAAAATAAAAATGTAGAAAAATCAAAAATTAGAGAGATCTAAACATCAAGAAAATTGAAAAACAGAAATAAAAAATGTCGTTAAAAACAAAAACTAAAGCAAAATACATAAATAACGCTAAAAACAGAAAAAAAAGAAAAATAAATTATCACAAAAATTCTATATATAAAAAATATTGCAAAACAAATAAACAGTTACAACATTGACAAAACCGAAAAAAATCAAAATACAATATATAAAAACGTGAAAAGCTGCAAACAAAAAAAAAATTATAAAATCGACAAAAACAGAAAAAAAAATGTGGGGAAACAAGAAACATTGGAAAAATCAGAAAATGGGAAAAATTAATCATTTATACATTTGTGAATTTCAGTTCTAGTTTTATCTAGTTTTATATCTTTTAAAAAAATGTTTTTAACACGACGAAGTTAGTAAAAAAACATTTCTTGCATAATCCACCTCCCTGCTTCACTACAATATTCTCTGGAGATTTTAATTTAGCATATCTCAGATGCACTCTCGATGACGCCACACAGAGACCATCCAAAGGTTTTGTTTCTGACAGGTTCTATTTTGCAAAAGGACGTATACTAAATTTACATGGAAATAATGGATTTATAGAAACAGAAAATGATGACGGATTTTACGACGTTTCTATTTTTAATTGGCCCGATTCGTCACCATTTTAATTATATCATAAACCTAATATTATCAGTATAAACGTCGACCTGAAATAAACCATTACAGTGATTTTTCTTTCTTAAAAGTATTCATTTAAATAAATTATAAACATCATTTAAATTTATATTTCTTTAATAAATGTAACATATTAAAAAATATATAGAATATATTATATACCTTCGTTTAAAATCTTTTAAGTTTAAGTAAGGTATTACTATCTTCAATAGGAAATAATTTCCGTTTAAGTTTATTATGACTTGTAGTAACCCATATCGGTCTATCTACAAATGCTACTTCTATATCTTTATTCCATGCATCAGGTCCTTTATTTACGCCTACAATTAATATTTCCTTTAAAATTTGATTATTTTCACATATTTCTAACCAGTAAGGTACTGCTATAGTTGCACATAATAAAGATGTGGGGTCCAGAAATTTTAAAATTGTTAACCATATTTCCACTGGAAGTCTGGTTAAGTCAGAATTTAAGTTCACTGTGATTTCAAATACCATTTTGAATAAAGGGAAATATATACTGTATTAATTAATTTATCATTTGATTTGGAAATAATGCCTGTATATTTTTAACTACAGACAAAGCAGCAAATGACACTAAAATATTTTTAAATGACATATGTAAATACCGTGATGTTAGGATTGTAAATACTGATTATACAAGGTAAGCAGGGTAAAACATTATAAACATAGGTATTATCATCAGCCATTTTCTTTCCAATGTCCACCATAAAAGCAAAGATAATAGATGTGTTAATGCCTTATATAAAGTCGGAAACAAGCTCCGACATCAGCGCGCCATGTTTAAAAATATTCACTAAGTATACTTTTCACCCTAGGTACTAGGTACCTTAAATTAGTATCAAACTAAAAGCACTAGCACTTACCCTGTCACTATACTGCAATAACTACTTTTCCGCTTTTCGCGCTAGTAGTTGATCATATTTTGCTGTTTAGTTCCCATTTTCACCACTACAGAATACGATGGCACGTCTCTTAAATTTGTCTATTGTCTAACACGTGAATTTAGTGACATTGGACGGAAAATTGCTGATGATAATATCGACGAAGACTTCGTGACAATACCTATATCTATAGAGACTTAAGCAGGGTAGAGCGGTAGAGGTAAGGAGTACCATCTCAAATGAGGATTCAGCAGTAAAAGTGTCCGCTAGTAAACAGTAAATTCGACCGAATAACGCTAATAAAAAATGAGTGTGTGATATGAATTTAGCAATTACGTGAAGTTGGCAAAGTTCGAATAATTTAGTCAATGTAACCTAAAAAGAAACTGTGAGATAGCGTTGATAGTTAAATACTCCCTTTTCAAAAAAGCCACCTCTTCTTATTCTTTCATTTTTAGCGCTTCATTCAAAAATTATCCTCGTACTACAGTGACGCTCTCTTAATTTAATGAGTTCAGACGGACACTTTTTGTGACACCCAGACGGTGCTTCTTACTTCTACTCCACATAAAATAAGGTTTAGGTAGAGGCAAATTTGATACAATATCAATTTTACCTTATATCGAATACCTATATGATTATTTGGATAAACGACGCTTTTTTGTTTAAATTACTGTAACCACAAAAGTAACATATTACTTAACTCAAATTTAGCGAAACCATAAAGGATACATAAAAGTTATTTGACAAAAACCGGCAACTACTTATTCTGTAAATCAGCGAAACTCCAAACTTATTCTGTGAATCAGCGAAACTCCAAATAGCTCAGACTAAAGAACCATACCATTATATTGGTGTATTTAAAAAGCAGGATGGAATTAAGACTTAAATTCTTGCACCTCTTATGGAAAACAGCACTAATCTATTCAAGCTTGGCTGTCCTGCTTCCTTCTTCTTTCTTCTTTAGCAGCCTCTTCTAGTCCACTCCTGGACATAGGCCTTCCCTTGTCTTTTCCAATTTCGTTTGTCTTCAGCTAACTGGTGCCACTATCTCCCTGCATGTTCCTTGATGTCATCGGCTCATCTTTTTTGTTGTCTTTCTTCACCTCGTTTATGTTCTCTTGACCTCGATTGTATTATTCGCTTTGTCCACTTTTCTTCGTTCTCTCGTGCCACGTGTCCGGCCCATCGCCACTTGGATTTTGCAATGCAACATCGGCTAGTTTGTTTTTTTTCTTAAATGGTCTCTTAAGCTTACATTTGTCATAATTCTTTCTATAGCTTTTTGAGTTGTTCTAAGTCTATGGAGAGAATTGGTAGTGCTGCTTCCTGATTCTGGGCTTCCTATCTCCGATCTTTATATCAAAGACATACACTGAAGTTAAGGTTGCTTTATACCTAAATCGGGATAAATGAAGTATTTCTGCCGAAAAATCACTCTAACATAGTTTTATTTCAAATCTCTTTAAAGGTTTAATAAAAAATACATTAGAGACACCGTGATTGGCACCACCCACTACATCACAATTTATATAAACATACACAACACTGATACGGTTGGTTCTGCATCTTTTGATTGGCGAGATCAAAAGACTCATTTCATTTAGGACACATTAAATAAAACCACATCACCAAAAGCGTAGACCATATTTCCACTGTAAGCCTGTTTAAGTCAGAATTTGAGTTTACTATGGTGTTATTTGGATTTTTTTATTATTAGTCCTCGGCAACATATAGGCTAAAATTTATTATTTATAATTTTTTATAATAATTTGAAAACAATCCCAAGTGTGTATTTATTATTTAGTTCTATGAGATTTAGTTCTAAAAGATGGCTGTGTATGTTATTTACAAAAGAAATCTAGTTTATTATGTAGATTGCGGAGAAACTTGGTAGATAGCGTTGTATTGCGATTTTAAATAATATAGTTAGAAGGATTATTTTGATTTGTCTTCTTATTGCAATCCTGAAAATATACTGGTCTTTAATGCAGCACTATAGGAAAGAACATCACAAGACAACATATATGTTACAATAACGGAGAGAAAATGAAAATAGATTAGCCACGTATTGAAAAAAGGCCAAAATAACATAAAAAGAGTAACACTTGAGTACTATCTGGATCTGGAAATTTGGGGAGGGGCGAGCTAGTACTTAGCCAGCACTGAGGCCACATATGACCCATTGTGCATCCTCCCGTATTGTAGGGATATCCTCACCTCAGGCTGTCACCAGGCCTAGTGATTTAAAATAGGTGATGAGGCTCCCGAGCACTATCCTGAAGGAAGAAGTAAGAAAGGAAGATGGTTAGAACAATAACTAGAGGTCACCAACAGATTAGACTGACATGGGAAAAAACACAGAGCAAGAAATAGAAAGGAACTTATGCAGAGACTAGCTCAAGAATAAATGAGTGAGAAGATGCGAAGATTTGGCCAATCAGCCGAAAATCGCAAAAGCACCCAATTCTCTGTAATAAGTAAGGTAGAAAAGAAGTCTAACAAATAATATTCTTCACTAGGCTGAATTCCGCTTTTTAACAAGAATACTTCAATCACAAAACTTACTTAATAAGTTGTAATTTTATTGAAGTTTGAATGTTTCGCTAAACTTTTGTTGAAGCTTGTATTTTTAAAGAGGATTTTTCATTCAATATCTCGCTTCCAAGTAAAAATGTAAAACTTCTAAATACTACAAAAATATACTAAAGCTTTCAGCAAAACGTACACAAAGTTTGATAGGTAAAACCGTACCTTGTAAAGTATTCTACAGTTTCAATTTAAAATACGATGAGGTGTAGCTAAAGTCTGCTTGTAAACTTAGGAATCACCAATCATTACTTATAATATAACAAAAATCCTACGTTGTTTAGTTACTATGAATGCTATTTTTGGGATAAATACATTTACTGAAGAAAGCAATTAATTATGCAACTCGATTTCTATTGTTGTTTCCTTTTTATTTCCTGCAAGATTCGTTAAAGTTCTTAATTCAAATTTATCATTTTTACATTGCCTATTTTTTCTGTCGGTTATCTAAGTTATATAATCCGTTCACTTTTTATTCCAATCTCAGTAGGCTCTGTTAGTAACATGAATTTCGCCCTGTATAATACAAGTCTGAGTTTACTGTTCTGTGGTCTTGTTCATTGTAAGTACGATGTTGTCAAGTCTTCAATAAAAATATGTGTATTTAGTACAAATATCTTAAGTAATTAAATTTGCAAACCAAATTTAGAACTTGCAGGAAATAAGTCAATATATTTAATATTAAATTGAATACAAAAGTAGATATGTCAGTTTTCGCTGCAAGTAGTATTAATATCCAAGAATGGTCTATTTGAATTCACATGAATTTTGACTGATACTCAAAATAACACATTCCTTTACACAAAACAGATCCCTGTTTATAGTTAATTATTATTTTATTGGTCTATAACAAAAAATATACTTTTATATTTACATTTTATTACAAGTAAATAAGTACAATTCAAAATGTAGCACATATACATATATTAACTAAAAACGTTTAATACAACTTTTAAATTAATCAAGCAAAAGTA
The DNA here is from genome assembly GCA_964028335.1 of Altica lythri. Classification (NCBI taxonomy): domain Eukaryota; kingdom Metazoa; phylum Arthropoda; class Insecta; order Coleoptera; family Chrysomelidae; genus Altica; species Altica lythri. The sequence goes on along the minus strand of OZ034805.1, from coordinate 56,085,999 downwards.
AAAAGAATCATTTTTACAAATGTATAATAAAACTTTTAAATTATTCAAGTAGTGGTAAAAAAATTATTTAATCATTTTTGAGTTTGACATAAAAACAAAGTACTCAAATGTTATATCCATCTTTTTTAAAGTCTACTATTTTACATCCAAATGGCATCGTAGATTATTGTAATAGTGGCTGTAGGGTAATAAAATTTCACATCCAATGGATTAATTTAGGAAACTACTCCAGTACAAATTTCATTTTCCTGGTCCGCCTCAAGTGGAGTCGCAGTTGACATATATGCAGATGTTTTAATAATGTTCTTTATAACAGAAATTCTTCAGAAATTTTTCAAACCGATACAATGAAAAAATATTTTAATAAATTACATAAAAGCAAATAAAAACAAATACAGATGCAGATTTAGATGTAACGTGTAAATGTTGTCGGTGTATTTGTATGATCAATCCTCTTCCATTATTTCACTGGAAGAATCAGAGTCACTATCAAATCCAAAATCGGAATCGTCAGAATCTGATTCCTCCAATGAAATAATTTAAAGGACGAATATTGTCATGTGAGCAGTTTCCCATGTAGGTAGTCCAATCTGCCAAAATAAGTTCGTCTGTATATCTACAAAAATTTCGCCACATGTCTGGTGTACATTTAGTCAATGCTTCTGTCCACGTTTTTTTAACTCTATCCTGGTCAAGATAAGTAGATGTTATAATGTTTGTTATAATATGTCTTAGAAAACCCCCATGCTAGTTCTATTGGATTGTAATGACAATGGTATGATGGTAGTCGAAGTACTTCATGTCCTCGTTGTTTTAAAATTTCATCCACTACATATATCTTTTCGTCAGTTTTATAAGGTAAGATTATTGAGTACAGTTGTTTCTTTGTCATTTTTGTGTCAAACATAATGTTATTGTTAATCAACCATTCCTGCAACATCGCTTTTTTCGCTAAAATAGGGTGGTTTGTTAAGTTGAACTGAATGGTATGGCGCGTTGTCCATGACCACACACATTGTTCTTGAAATACAGATAGAGCATGAATGTGTTGATTAACAACCCAGTTTTTAAAAAGGTCACTATTCATACTTTTGTGATAGTCAAAGTCTGTATTCGAAGACTCTAGTAACAAGTCACATCCTTCCAAAAATCATCCAGTGTCGTGTGATCGTGTAAAATAGTAAATCGCTTTCTTTCGAATTTTACACGAGCTGGATTACTTTTCAGGTCAGAATCGTGTACCCACTGACGCACTGAGCTACCATTTTGATAGATCCATGTTTCATCTAGGTACAGCAATGTAACTCTCTCAGTAAAATTGTTTAGTTGTTTATATTTCCGAATGAAAGTGATTTTACTAATTTTAACGTGTCGTTGTTCACATAAAATATGTCGTCCATTTACTTTTTTAAATTTGTATCCCATTAATTTTATAAGTTTGTATAGTGTAGTGCGTCCCCCTTTAAAATCAAAATTCTGTGTAGCATAGCATCAGTCCAAAGTAAAATGTTCATTTTTAGTATGGTAGATCCAAATCTGTCGCTGTAAGTCTTTTTTAAAATAAACTTCTCAAATGTATCAGTTTTACTTCCTTTATCTGCGACTTTCTCATTATTTTTTAATCCTTAATAATTCTCCGTATTTTCCAAACACTAATCTAAAAAAATTAAGCATTTAGAATGTTTGTCATATTAATTAGTTTCAAAAAATTTACCTTAGTTACACAAAGGTAGATATGAGATTTAAAAATATTTAACAAAATTTTGAATTAAATTATAGTTACAAAATGTTTAATTTAGAAATGTGAAATCTGACAACGTTGTTTATAACTTATTATGATATCTGTCAAAAACGGTTATGTATTATGTTAATAATATAAATTTTATTTAAAAAGTGATACATATTTATAAAATCATTACAAAAACCTCTTTCAATTAATCTAATGCAAAATATATAACTTTATGTTAGCTGTCACAAACTAGGATTCATTTAAAAGAAATAGCAAAATGGTAGGCACTTACCTTAAAGATCTGAGCCACTTTCGCTGCTGTTGCTTTATTTCTTAAACATACCATAACATTTAATGATGTTTTTATGTAGTTCTATACTGATTTTTTGGCATTACTTATTGAATATTTCTATATTTAAAAATTTTAACCTTTTAACGTTTTCAGTTTAGGTACCAACCCAACAAAATGAAGTGCCAATCCAAGAAATAAAATGCATAGTCTACTGAGATTGGAATAAGAAGTGAATGGATAATACCTATAATTCCTATTTTATATGCACCGTTTTGCATTTTTTTATTATGGACCTGTACTACTAAACATTCTGTTGAAACAGTGAACACTGATTTGGTTAACTGTTAATATTCCTTTAAATATATAAATTGAATTTGACAGTTGCGACAGGTTGTTAGCTTTTATTGCTAAGTAATTAATATATCATTAATAATTAATAGTGACGTAACAGTTAATAAATGAATACAATTTTTACCACATACCTTTGGCAAATTAGATAAGTGATGTAAGCCTTGGATTAATTATAGTAATACAAACTTGAAAAATTTTACTTGAATTGAAAGTTGGAGTATAAAATATAGTAGTTTTAGTTTTTTCCGTCTAATTAATTAATAGTTTAGTCATTAATTGAATAAGTTATGGTTGAAATTATGATAATCCTAATAACATTTGATTTTATGTCACAATTTAATCAGACCTTAATACTTTCATTTTTTTAATAAATTATTTTTATTGTTACAGGTAAGCTTCAGATTGAGAAATTTCTAATATATGTATTCCAGTAAGTATTCTTTAATATTCTACCCTAAATATATTATTAAATGTATTCTAACTGTATTGTAAACACACTATGTGCAACCTTAAAATATCTCAAATAGCAACTATCAGCTACTCACTGACTTAACAGATTTTTGAATCTTTTATTAATGCGAGGATTGACTTTTTAGTTTTCCATATAGCCGCTTAGAAGAAATATTTTTTTACATTTTTTGAAGAGGATTATCCCAACAGCAATGTCTCGCTGAATTAGTATCTGTGTTTGGGAATGAAGCACCACACCGGTCAACTATTTCCCGCTGGTATTGCGGATTTCAAAGTGGTTGCTCCAGTCTTAGCGACGAATCCAGGCTAAGTCCACCCAAAACAACAGTCATACCGCAAAACATTGATGGGGATCATGAGCTAATTAAGGATGACCACCGGGTAACATACCGGAAGATGGAGGCATCTTTGTGCATTTTAAAGAACTCGATCCAAAAGAACCTACATAAAGAACTGGGTGTTACAAAGTTGGTTTCCCGTTGGATCCCCCATTTGCTCACAGAAGAGCAACAAGCGGTTCGCGTTAACAAAGGAAGCTAAAAAAGTATTGTTTCACGATGAGAAAAATCTGTTCTCGAAGTGTCTCAAAGAGAATGGTCACAATTTTTGTGTCAAAATCTGGTCATGTCGCAAAAATTGCTTTAGCAGATCCAAGAACGGTTGCTTACGATTGTTTACCAGAAGTTATTGCGAAACTCCGACAAAGCAACACAGAACGGCGAATAATCCTACATCAGGACAATGCAAGTGCTCACACTTTCCAAAAGACAATCGAGTTTTTGGAGCTTCAAACATCGAATTGTGAGACTCCCCACGTATAGTCCCGACCTAAGTTCCAACGTCTTTTTCACGTTCCCAAAGACCAAGAATTCAATGCGTTGGCAGTGATTCCAGTCGCCAGAAGAAACTATCAAACAGCGACTTTGCAGTTGTTAAGTGGAATAACTGTTTTACCAATTGGTTTGAACGTTTGAACGTGTGCAAAAGTGTATCGATCTGACTTGGACATATTTTAAAAATCAATAAAGTCTATATTTTTTTTTTGTCTTTATGGCTATATGCAAAACTAAAAAGACAACCTTCGTGTAACAATTTCTAGTTCTAATTATTGAGACTTTTAGTATGTGCAACCCTAACAAAAATATCTCAAATGGCAACAATCAGCTACTCACCAACTAAACCGAATCTTTTAATAATAAAACAATTTCTACGATTCTGCATAATTATATGAGACTATCTACAAGGAATTAACTGTTGAAATAAAATATAAAGATCTTGACATTTGACCTATTACTTCTGACAAAATTCCACGTACTATGCCTCTATGTGTCTTATTTTGCCTTTTTATTATATAACCATCACCAATTTATTGTTTGAAGTAAACAAATTATCAACACAGATCCGAAGAAACTGCACTGATGTATTTTTTTAATTGCCACATAACAGCTTAAAATTTTTTATTTTTTATCTGAATCATTTATTTATGCCTTTCATCTTTAAGCTGGGTATCCATCTTTCCTGTTAATCTAAAAATTAGTTGCTCTCAAAAATAGCATAAAAGCAATTTACTTGGAGGATGTTCCTAAATTCATATTATATCGAGAGAGTATTGTCTCACACTTCATAATTACTTGAAAATTTTGACCTATCAACAATTAACACACACAAGTTCAGATTTATCAACTTACGGCCTTTTACTATATAGCACATGAGGTACTTAGGTATTTAGTTTGTTTTTATTATCGTATAAAATAGAAATAAACATTTTAATAGCATTATAGTTATGTTTGATGAAGCAACTATCCTTATAGAACAGAGAATATAGCATTGGAATCTCTTAAACTTAGTCGCTACATTAGTGTCATTTTTGATCCGTACAAAATTTATAACTGTATGTCTATATTGCAGTCTGTATTAGACGCACTAGAAAATCTAAAATAGTTTACTTTAAACCGTTTAGTTCTTGGAAAATCAACTAAAAAATGCTTACTAACACTTATCTGGGCAATCTGTCTGGTCACAAGGGATTAAATGAATAGAAAGATTGGTTTCTGTTGCATTGTGTCGGTGTTTATCGAAAACCGAGTTTTTGTCAAAAATTTGAAGGGCCGCGTGGGAGTGGAAGGGTTGCTGACTCTTCTGTCCCTAAAGGGTCTTTTGTAACCCTAGCAGATGTCTGACCAAACGAATATCTTTTGTGTTGCGTGGGATAGCCGGCTCGCAAAATGCGAATCTTTTTGAAAATAATTGATTTTCAAATAAGGTATGTTAAAATGTACAGTCATATTAAAATAAAAGCATTTTTTATTTATTTATTCATTTTAAGTATGTTCCTCTGTAATAAATAGAATTTAGGAACTCTTTTTTGATATTATTATTGATGATAAAACATCTTTCAAAACATTGTAGTTATACTATAATTAAGACGTTTCAAAAAGAACTTTTATATTGTTTACTGATTTTCTCTACACAGTTAAAAGTTAGTCAACAACTAACACATACAAATTCAGATTTAATATATAAGAATAATATTATTCTAACGCTTTACAAGCTTTGAAAAACATTTTCAAAGACAATGACCGTTCAACTAAGAAGAAACAACTACTTCCTGGGCTATATGCCCCGACGGACATTGGATTACACTTCAAAGTCAAACGGGGTTGGCATATCTAATAGATAATTTAAACCAACCATTCTGGTTTGCAGTTAGAAGGGACAACATAACTTGTAGACCGGTTTCGGCCTATTGGGCCTCGTCAGTACAAGGTATATGTTATCCGTCAGCGAGCTTAAAGCATAATCGCTGACTGAAGGTATAACTAAAATCACGCTCGATATATGTATACACAATAACGAAAGTGAAATCGACATCTTCACCTCTAATCGCAAACCAAAGTTCGGATTTTGACAACAAGACGCTGGTCTTGAAACTATAAAGTATTATTACAGAAAACTGTAACATTGTCGTATTTAATAAAGCGTGTTATCAATAGATATCAAAGAAAGAATAATATTATTCTAAAGCTTTACAAGCTTTGAAAAACATTTTCAAAGACAATGACCGTTCAACTAAGAAGAAACAACTACTTCCCGGGCTATATGCTCCGACGGATATTGGATTACACTTCAAAGTCAAACGGGGTTGGCATATCTATAAGTTATGTTGTCCCTTCTAACTGCAAACCAGAATGGTTGGTTTAAATTATATATTAGATATGCCAACCCCGTTTGACTTTGAAGTGTAATCCAATATCTGTCGGGGCATATAGCCCGGAAAGTAGTTGTTTCTTCTTAGTTGAATAGTCATTGTCTTTGAAAATGTTTTTCAAAGCTTGCAAAGGGTTAGAAAAATATTATTCTTTCTTTGATATCCATATATATTAAAGAGTTTCAAAAAGAACTGATAAAACTTCTAAAACATAGATTTATTTTTGTTTTATGTCCAACAACTGCAAAATTCGTAGAAATGCAAAAACACAATTTCAAGAATGTTCCTCTTAGTTTTACCAATAAATTTTATGTCTAAATATAATAAATTAATAATGATACACGAAGGTTATCGTCATTGATAATATTTAAATCGATTTACACTCGACTAGTAAAATTTTCTCATTTAAATTAATAATTATCATACATATACATTAAATGACCTTTCAGGCGCTGAACTGAAAAAAAAAATATTATGCATTCATCATTATCATTGTCTGACTAGTGCGAGAAAAAAATTTGCATAACTATTTGGAACAGCGTAGATTGTATAATGTTACCGAAGGAGAAGACTACGATTTATGTTATAAAAAAATATATTATCATTAGTTCGTTTTTAACTATTAAATTTGATTATTTACATAAATTAAATTTTGTAGTGTGGTAGGATTTCAATTTAGTATATGTTACTTGTTCATTCTTTTTTCTGTTATTATTAGGTATTTTGTTTAATATGCGGAAATGATACGACGCATTGTCCATAACAATTACTGAGTTGTAAGAAAACTCAATAGATAGTATTGAATTTCGATTCATAAATAAATAAATAAACGAAAAACTAAAAGAAAGTGGAAAATTAAAAACAGAAAAAATGCGAAAAAAATGAAGTCAAAAAATACCTTTCTAAATCATATAATATAACGCCACCGTAAGGTGGCGCAGTTATTATCTTATATATTTAAACGAGAAATTCTTAATATATTAAGTATTATCAAGCCAAATATCAAGCCCACCGTAATATATATCTAATATAAAAAATCAATAAAAATCACTAACGCTACTGTGTACTGTAATGGGGAACAAGACTATGCGCGGTATTTAACTCATGTCGCATTTTGTAATTTTCCTCTTTGATGTTTCGTTTGATGTACCCCCGCGCTTAGTAAAGGCCGTCGGCATTACTTTACATGAATATCAAAGGGGTGCGAACCGAAATGGAAAAGGCAAAGTATATACACAATGTTGCCGTTACTCAAAAATGCCTTTAAGTATAAGTAATATATACAAAATTAATATCATTAGAAGTAGAAACTGTTTAAATATGAAGAACCTAGTTAATTAATTTAAGTATATATTTCTTAAGAATATTTTCATATTATCTTTCTAAGAGTCATTGACGAACAATTGAATAGTAAAGTAGAGAGAACATTTTCAAAATATATAAACTCAGGAATTTTCGAAAATATATCTGGCAACCTAGATTCGAAAGTCGGTTCCTTTGTTGGGATTAGAAGGCGTGGATGTCTTTTTACATTAATATTAGTTAAACTATAACTTTTTTAGATTAAGCTAGAATTGCTCAATTTTGTAAAGATAATTTTTTGTCATAACAGTAAAAAAGACTATCAAAAACCACAATACGACTTTTTGATAACTTTCTCGTTGCTCTGGTTATGTTACGAATCGATAAAGTTCGATTCAAGAGCACAAAGAAACTTCTAAAAAAGCGTTATATTGTATACATTTTGATTTCGTTTAATAAACTGGTGTGAAAAAATTTATCTTTGTACCATAACTCATACTTTATATATAAAAAAAATACTTTGCTTTTACGAATTTAACATTTCCATGTTCTATATTCTCAGAGTCCACATAACTTTAGAAACTTCTAAACTGTGTCAAATTGTAAATTTTAACATATATGTAGTTTCGTTGGAATTGGCACTTTATGTAAAACAAGTAAATTTAATTTCACGGATTTAACTACCACCTCAGTTTTGATAATTTTAATTCCAAAGCACCCAGAAACTTCTAAAAAGCGTTAAAGTGAAAAATTTTATATATAATTTTATAAATATGTGTAAAAAATGTACTTTTGTACCAGATTAAGCAATTTTTACTTCATATAAATAAATGCGACCTTAATTTCCATTTTCAATTTTTATATTTTCTATTACTCAATATAACTTTAATTTCAGCTCACTTAAAAACTTCTAAAGAGCGTCACATTTGAAAAATTTTCTATAGACTTTCATAAACATGGTGAGGAACAAATTTACCATTATATCAAATTAAGTAATATTTGCTGTATGTTAAAAAATGCTTTTAGGATCTGAACATTCTTTTCAGAGCATGTAGAAACTTTTTAAAACTGTAAAAGTGTAACATTTTATATGTACTTTAATAAATTAGTGCACATTTTTACCATATTAAGCAATTCTTGTTTAATGTAAAGCAAATAAATTTACTTTTACGTTTTTAACACAATTTTTTTAAAAGGCTTTCATCGCCTGGTGTAAAAAAATAGTTTTTTACTGTACTGAGAAATTTTTGCTCAATGACAAAAATAGTATATTACGTCACAAGTTCGGAAAGTGACACTGTTCACACGAGAGTGAAAATTCACTTTCCCCACAATGAATGTACACTATATTTTCTTTTTAAAAGATTGATACTTTAAATTTGGAACTGAGTACAGGTGCTGTGTTTGCTAGGTGGTTTAAGTCTTACGTTTGGAAACTAAAAGTAAACCATGGTTCAATTCTAGGCGTTAGTTGTTTTTTTAGCCAAAACTACTCTAATTAAAAACCTGAATATTTGAAAACCTATTATTACCAATTCTTATATATTTATGCCGTGTAATTATCTAATGTGCCATGGGGAAAAATCACCCTGTACAATTATTGTGCGTTGGTGTTTTATTTTATATTTGTAAATGTAAATCAAAACCGTGTTTGATTGCTTGGGTTTCCTTCCATGTGCCAAAATAGTACATTACGTAACGAGTGCGGAAAGCAGGTGATCCCATCACGAGTAGGCGAACGCGATAAAAAGCACGAGTGATGGGTTTACCTGCGCACCGCACGAGTTGCGTATTCTATTTTTCAACACTCCGCGAGGAAAACTCTTGAATTTGTCTAAAATAAAAGAAAAGAAGATAATATAAGTAATATTAGGTCTGATCCGTCTGCACCGCGAAGGCGCTGAAGGAGGGTTGGGGGAGGCGGATCCCCCCCATTAAAACAAAAATTTTTAGAGTTAAGAAATTATAACATTTTTATTAAAAAAAACACTTTTTTATTAGAAAATTATGTATAGTTATGAATCTTTGTTAAATACGTTAAATGTAATATTTGAACCGTTGCTTAATTCTATAGACATATTTTTTTTTATTCAACTTAAGTATATTAGATAATAATTGAGAATCAACAAAATCTTTATTTAGTAATGAAACGTTTGATTGATTATATCGTGGTGCATTTACTACCGCTTTATCAGATGCAAAACTATTAGAAAATTCATCCTTAATTTCTCTTAATTCACTTTCTATCTCATTTATTTTTGATTGGAAAACACTTATCAACTCTGTTTCGGTCATTCATTGCTTTCCGCACGGAGTGATGAAAAGTTTTATATTTCGTAACGTTGAAGAAAGCATTACTTTCCGCACGGTCCTGAATGGTCGAAAGCAGTGCTTTCCGCACGGAGTGATGAAAAGTAACTTTCCGCACATGTGCGATAAAGTAGCACTTTTCATGGGGGTAGAGAGTGTGATCAGTGTTACTTTCCAATGTGGTCGTAAAAAGAGTAAATTTGCTTTTACAGATGTAACTCTCAATTTTTATATATTTATAAAATCCGTTTAACTTTGCTTCAAGAACTCCTAAAAAATTTAGTAGCGCACAAAGTAAACACTTCTAAAAAGTATCAAATGGTAGATTTTTCCTTGTAGTTTAATAAATTGAGCAAATTTTGCTTGTATATGAAGGAGCTAGTATAATAGTAAAGTCTTGGTTTACTAGGTAGGATGTCAAGTAATCTCGCGCGAGGCGTTAAAAGTGTTAAATCAGCTTTAAATATTTACTTTTTTTCTTAAAAATACAATGTTGATCATATACACACACAATAAGAACAATTCTGTTTCTCGACTTAAATTAAACATATATTACTTTACTAGTTGTGCTCGCAACGTTGTTCGCGTGGCGTGTGATTGTTGTATAAAAATTTCTTACCCCACCCTATTTAAGGAATGGGAGAGAAATTTTCATACACCAGATGTTAAGTTAAAAGAAGACAAATACATCTGTGAAAACCGCATTCGAATCGGATCAGTAGTTTTCATGTGATGCGCGCACAAACATACAGACAGACAGACAAAAAATCTAACCACATTTTTGGGTTCTATTTCGATGTACCCGTGACATCGTTCGCGTGGCGTGTTGATTTTTGTATAAAAATTTCTTTCCTCACCACGTTAAAGGGGTGGGGGGAGAAAGTTTTATACACCAGATGTTAAGTTGAAAGAAGACAAATACGTCTTTAAAAACCGCATTCGAATAGGATCAGTAGTTTTCATGTGATGCGCGCACAAACATATACATTCCTACAGTTTTATTATATGTATAGATTATACCTTTGGTATGACTAATATTACATTTACCCAAAATTAATCAATTTCTGTCATCATAAATTTATACAATTAGGTACATACCCTTTCATAATAATATACTATTCTTCACCCCCGACACATGATTCCAGTTTCTTTCAAAATTTTGCGTAAGGGTTATGTAGAGGACAGATGTTGAATTTTACATGAAAGCTGGACGAAGTAAACCCTTTGTATGCAAAATCTGCCTGGTCTATTGCTATTTATCTGATAATACTCTCTTTGGCATGAGCGATATCCACAAAGGTCTATCTTTAAATTGGATGATAATTTAAACATTTCTACTATACCTGTGATATTTCATTTTGACTAGTATATATGTTATAATTAGTTCAGCTATAAAATAAATGTAGCTGTGACAAACATATATTTTAATCAAGCTGCATTCGTAGTAGCAAACAGCTTTAAGAAACAGAAAACGACTAATTTATTGTTAACTTACTTTCAAGAATAGATAAATCGAAGAATTTGTTAACGTAAAAGGAGTTTTGATATTGGAAAATACGACAGTGCAACCTAAGTTCTCGTGCATAAACCAATTACTTGACGAAGTTAATATCAATAAATAAGAAAGTTATTAGATTCAGAGTTGTCAAATCGCAGTACAGATCACCAGGTTTTATAGGTATTAAACGAAAGTATGCGTGTCGATTAGAGACAATAAATATCGGGTGTGTAATCGCGAAAAGTAGGTTATTGTTTTATTGGTATAATAATTTAATACAATTTTCATAACATCATGCTTTTCTATTAATTAAAACTAGTTCGATTGATAAGGTTAGTTTATTGTGTTATAGAAAATAACGTTAAATTTTAGTTAACTTGATTAACTTTAGGTTTAATGTACCTACATTTTTTAGTTAATAAAAAATAGTATTTGCTTAAACTTTCGTGATCCGATATTTTTACTTAAAATATTTTGAATATTTATGCAACAAAACGCGTAGTGAGCGAGTATTTTTTTACTTAATTTATTCTATACTAGCAGCCCGCCCCGGCTTTGCACGGGGATTAAAGAAAAATAACAAAAGCCATTAAATTTATTGGGTCAACGCTTCCCTGTATACAATATTACATGTTGTTTTATTTTCTAGCAGCAAAATAAATTGATTTTCAGGTGCTCCGACCTGCCTTAGGCGGTTGGCCATGAGGAAAACCGATCCCTACTAATTGGAAGGTTTGACCTTGAGACTTATTATTAGTAAACGCGAAAGATGTTTTGATAGGAAATTGAAGCGGTTTAAATGGATTTGGTAGATCAGTTGGGATCATCGGTATCCTCAGTGTATGAGCTAGTTGACCAGCTGGTGGTTCAGTTATAATGGTTGCAACAACTTAATTGTCCTTTAATTCCTTTATAAGTAGCCTCGTCCCATTGCACATGCTAAATTTGTGATATCTGTCGTGATTATGAAATAAGTTATTTTGATAAGGATTAACACCAAGATAAACACTTGTAAAAAATTAAAAAATATTTATTGTGACGTAACTATAACAGTTAGACATATGCTGTCGCGGCATTTTTTGTAGGTATTTATATATTCTTCAAAATCGTAGTACATTATTTTATTCTATAATCAATAGTATTCTCAGCGCACGCGATGTAAGGATTTAAAGGTCATTTTTGGTTACATTAATGACATTTTAGTAAGGATCCCTATTTTTTTTTAAATGTCACTCGGGAATAGTGCAGCTTGCCAACGGTGAAAGAATTTTTGAAATCGGTCCAGTAGTTTCGGAGCCTATTCATTTCAAACAAACAAACAAAAAATCTTTATAATATTAGTATAGACTAGCTGACCCGACGAACTTCGTACATCCTAAAATGTCTTTAACTCATTAACCGTTTTTTCAAATTTTGACGATCTTTGTCTCTTTTTTTATTGTTTTCAATGTTTTTTTTATTGTGTCGTTTTTATCACACCTTTTTGTTAGTTTTCATTTTCGTTGTATTTTGTAATTTATCAACCTTACGGTGGCGTCATAATACTTAATTAACTAAGATAAGCTCATTTAAGTATATAAGATATCAACTGCACCACCTTACGATGTTGTCATAGTACTTAATTAAGCAAGCATAGCTCGTTTAAATTCATAAGATATCAATAGCGCCCCTTACGGTGACGTCATAGTACTGAGTTTTGTATTTTCTTAGTTCGAGTATTTGTCATTTTACTTTCTCGTTTTTCTATTTGTTTAGAACTCGAAAAACAACGCTATCTTCCAGTGTCTGTAACGATTTTGTCTCTTTTTTTTAATGTTTTCAATGTTTTTTTATTTTGTCGTTTTTATCATATCTTTTTCTGAGTGTTCATGTTTTTAATATTTTTTTCGTTGTATTTGGTAATTTATCAACTGTATTTTGTACGATATCAATTGCGCCACCTTACGGTGGCGTCATAATACTTAATAAACTAAGAATAGCTCGTTTAAGTATATAAGATATCAACTGCGCCACTTCACGGTGTCGTCATGGTACTTAATTAAGTAGATAAGCATAGCTCGTTTAAATTCATAAGGTATCAATAGCGCCCCTTACGGTGGCGTCGTAGTACTGAGTTTTGTATTTTCTTAGTTCAAGTATTTATCATTTTACTTTCTCGTTTTTCTATTTAATTAGAACTCGAAAAACAACGCTATCTTCCAGTATCTGTAACCTGGATAGCAAACAAGTTAACCGTCATCCATTAGAACATTATTGAACTATATAATAAATACATCCTTTGTATTGGAATATAATGCTCGTTTTTTCTATTTTCCGTTATATTTATGTTTCTCGCCGTTTAAACCCTTTCTGAAATTTAACAACTATTTCAAGATCAAAATAAGTCACATCGGTCAAACCATTCTCGAGTTTTAGCGATGAATAATCTAAATATCAAAACACAGCGCATTCTACTCCACCGCCGTCTATTAGTAATATTTAGAACTAAACAATAATTAACCAGATAAGTGAAAAATAGATTAAATAACTGGATGCACTATCATTAGAGTGGTCACGTGTTCTTTATCACAAAAAAAGAGACGCACTAGAGAAGCGTGTTCAAGAAAAAAACTGTTTTTGTGGTTAAAATTGAAAATTTATTAAAAAACTTTTACTAAATATAACTTCAGTGTCGTGGTATTTAAGGTTTAAATTTGTGCTAAATATTAAAATCGATGTATAACTAATGAATGACCAGTTTATTTGAATATAAAGCGATGATGCTAGCCGTATCTTCTTCTATTGGGTGTACCCAATAGAAAGGAGAAAGTTAGTAAGTGTCACTTGTGACATGTATTGAATTTAATGACCGATAAACGATTTGATGGCTAAGCATTCATAGCTTAGATGTTAGAGCGGTAGCGTGTAGAGCTAAAGGTTGGGGGATCGAGTCCTGCTGAATGAGACATTTTTCAATTTCTCTTTAATGTCATATAATATATCCTTGTTTGTATACTTTCTAAAAAATTCTAAAATTTTCAAAAATATGAGATATATCTTAAATAATCGTTTACTAAACATTTTTATGGTGTTAAATATAGAATAATATAAAAAATCATGGTCTGTCAATTTAAGGGTATGTGCAGTATGTAAGGATCAACATACCTAAACTTAATCTGCTACTTTATCTGTAATTTTAATTTCTTACTTTTTCTATTGCTGTTTTATTTTTAAAAAGATTTTAAAATTTTTTCGATAAAAAAGTTAAGTGGTGCCCCTAACTTCTGAATCCCTAAATTGTTATCACATTTTTTCGGCTTAATAAGTTAATCATCCTGAAACTGGTTCGAAACCTCGGTTTGCTCTCTTTTGAGTGCATTCCAAATATTTCACCCCATATTCATTTTTTTTAATAAATGAGTAAAATAAAAGATTCATTAGCGTGAAATACGTAATGTAAAATCTGTGAATTGAAACGACTTTATATGGAATTTGAAAGCCTGAAAATTGAATTCCATGTTCCAGCTTAAAATGAAATTAACGCGACATAGAGATTTGTAATTGAACACTGATTAAGTAGTGTAATATGATTCCTATTTACATAAAGATAAATCAATTATGAGAATGATAATTAGAGATAATTATTATGTCAGTAATACACTGAGGCGTTTAAGTAGCTCGTTTGAATTTCGAATGAATAGTTCCTCCTTTTCGTTAATTACAATACCTCGATTGGATAATAATTCGATCAAATACAAACAAAACAAGTCCTAATATATTTTAAATTATTAGTTTCAGATTAAATTAATCGATTTAATGAAAATAAACAATTCCTTCAACAGCCTCCTGGATGTGCAACGTTTACGACAAAAGTTTCCGATTATGAGTTTCATTGCTTACTAACATAAGCAGTTACCACGTAAGCTTTTTAGCATCTCTCCCTATAGTCCAAGATCCCGATATAGGATGACCTTCACCGAGCTGGTTAATGGACCAAACATATTTTGTATGTAATTTAATATATCAAAAAATATATTGCATATGAGTTGCCTATCGAATTTCAGTCAAGGATATTTTTAATTAATTTTTAAAAAAATTTTGTGCGACTGAGAGGTCCCTACTTACCGTCCCATGCGATAGAAGAGGGCACAACATAACAGCGTTTGTATCTCGGCCTTTTAAAGAGAGAGAGCTCTCTGCTCTCTGGTCTTGAAAACAAGAAGGATAGCGATAGACGCGTACAGTATATATCAGTATTATCAGTATATATCTATAGATACATTAATTATATAGAGCAAAATGCTTTAATTTATTTCAATTAATATTTTTAAATAGGAAAAAAAGAAATAAAATTTGTAAGATAAGAATTATATATGTATTGCTATAACCTTCTTATTAACTAAAGATTTATATATACATACTTTAATGTAACAAAATATATACCCATATATATTTAATTGATTGAAAAAAAATTAAAAACTAATCCTTTATTTTAATATGAAACTACTCCAAAATAATGCTCAGAATATACTCGTCTATCACTATCCTTCTTGTCTTCAAGAGCAGAGAGCAGAGAGCTCTCTCTCTTTAAAAGGCCGAGATACAAACGCTGTTATGTTGTGTCCTCTTCTATCGCATGGGACGGTAGGTAGGGACCTCTCAGTCGCACAAAATTTTTTTAAAAATTAATTAAAAATATCCTTGACTGAAATTCGATAGGCAACTCATATGCAATATATTTTTTGATATATTAAATTACATAAAAAAATGTTTGGTCCATTAACCAGCTCGGTGAAGGTCGTTTTATATCGGGATCTTAGACTACTAAACACTCGCAAGTTTCTGTACAGTGTACACCAATCAGCACAGGCACTAGTTGAACAGCTGTAACGATCTATCGGATCGTTTTAGTAATAAAATTCACCAGACTATTGTTTGCGGGCCTATATTCGTTGAGATTTATTTTAATGTAATCGTCGTAATTATAAATTGTACCGCTAGTGGTGTTACTGCTTAAATGTCCTTCGTTCGCGCGGTGATCAGAATTTTTGGTTCATTTTATTATCTTATCGCTTAGTGGTACCTCCTCTTTAATACAAGGTCAATCCATATCTGTGAATAGGGCCGCGTTAGGGTTTTATATTAGTTTTGAGGCGACACCAAATTTCCGCCCTCTTGGGCGGTTACGAGTTCGACTACTATTGAAAATTTCTTTTATTTTATATTTGGGTAGAACTCTTAAAGAAGTCACGATCTAGTGAGCTAGCTTGGGGATTTACGCCATTTTTGGGAATTCTCATGTTACAAATTGGCATACAACCTGCTTAATTATATTTTGGATTGATTATTAGGGTTACGAATTGGCGCCCAACGTGGGGCGCCAATTTGTAGCGTTAAAATTCCCAAACAGTGCGTAAATCCCCTAGCCTCACTAGGTAAAACAAAGCAGGTTGAATGCACCCCTTTCAGTTTCTCTAATATATCTAGAAAACGAGGTAAAATTAGAAAAAAATATCTGTAGAGAAATAAATTTCACTTAAAAGTAATATATTGAAAGAATTTAATAAAATATTTTAATCCCTTAAATTATTTTGTACTATTTTGGTTGATTGAAAATTTTACTTGATTCTAATGTTTGTGGGGTTTAGTAATGTAATGTTTCTGATGAATAAAATTATTTTTGTAAGAACTGCTAAATGGATTATATAGAACTTTATATAAATCTTACATTACAATTATAAAGATCATGCACCCACATAAATATGTAACGCAACCTCCTCGTTTTGTGTTTTCCCGCCCATTTTCTGTTTCCCATTATTCACTTAAATAGTCTGACTTTTGTCAATTTTTACTGTTTTAAGGTCAGTAAGTACAAATTCGAAAGGTAGGTAGGTACAAGATTGATTAAAATCGTTGCAGAATTATTAATATCCTGTAGGTGTCAGTTGTGATCTTGACGTTGTCTAACAAAGCGATATTATGATTTAAATTATTTTCATAACCTTTATTTATTGATCCACGTGGAGACGCGTTAAAGTAAGATCTTTAAAGCGATAATAAAATAAGCTAGAATATCAACGTTTTATTTCCCTTTTCATGAAAAATGATATTTCAAACTATTTGTATTAAAAATATGATATTTTATTTGCTATTTAAGAATTGACTTTTTTTAGTAGAAATATTTGTATATATAAGGTATAAATTAAGTAATAAAACTGTCTCTTGTTTTTATTATTTTTTTGCGTACCTACCTCACCTCAGTATTGCCTTTTTCTTAAAATAACTTCCTTGTGAAACCATAAGAAACCATAGGTATAATTTTCTTATTCCTCATAGCAGTGCTATAAAACTCATGTATACAGTCGTTTGATTGGTCTCTGGTTCCAAAATAATGTGTTTTTTAATTTGAAAAGAAAAAATTGTCTCAAGGGCTGAATTCCGGCGATTAAAGCGAATTAGGGACTACTGTTTGTGGAAAATTCACTATAAAAAAACGAAATCAGCTCGCAGTTAATCTTCAACTTTCTTATTCTTTCTTTTGGAGTGATAGTTACATTTTGAAGTGATAGTTAATAGTTTATATTATCATTTAATAATATATTTTTACCTTTTAGTGAATAATGGCGTGTTTACATGATGCCAGTAACTGGCGCCAGTCTTACTGGCATGCCAGTGCTTGATTAGGACAGCGCTGGACTGGTACGTTTACAAGTATCCAGTAGCTAGCGACAGTCTCACTGGTAGTCTGGTACCCTAGTTCCTACTTAGTGAAGTCCACCCTTTACATGTACGCCAGTCACTGGAACGCTGTGTTTACACGTGTCTACAACCACTGGCGCGGGGTTGGAGGGCACGCGGACGAGTGCCACAGGTTTACTGGCATGAAAAATAGACCAACTTTCTATTCGAGACAGCGCTGGCACAAAAAAGTGTTTACATGATGCCAGTACCATGCCAGTGAGACTAGCGCCAGTCACTGGCATCATGTAAACACGCCTTAAACTTTGATTTAATTTTGTAAAACCCATGGTAAATTATACAGCCCTAATGACGACTTTGTAGTTTAGGTTTTCATTTAATTTTTCTCTGAAAGTTTATGTTGTGAATATTTGAGTAAGTTTTCATCTATTAACAATTTTATGTGTTTATTCAATGTATTTATGAAGATACAAATTCTTAGCATTATTACATCTTCAGACATTTAAAAGTCTAATTATACAACCGCTGAAATCCATTTAGATCTAATCTGTAATATAATGTGACTATTCATGGAATGCGCAACTACACATATACAACTAATAAAATCTTGTCTAAATAAATAGGTGAAGGATACTGGGTAGGTACTTTGTCCCTATTCGTTTATATCAAATCATATTTATTTCTATTATAAAAGATATAGCTAATTCTAATCTGATTGACTTACAATTAATTACGGTTGGATTTTATGAGTTTTCCTGATGCTCATAAATCTACTATAACAATATTTTATTATTATTACTCTTGAACAAGGTATAAAGAGATTAATTCTGTATGCAAATTGATTACACCTTGGAATTTATGTTGTGATTCATGGTTTTCCAAGACGAATCTATTTTTTAACTGAGTGCACAAACGTATTTAACTTTTACGTAGAACTGTTCAGAATAAATTTTACAATTCTAATTGTAGGAATTTTTTTATCTGACTCAATTACCAGATTATGCCCTAATGACAATAAAAAATACTTTAATTGTCGTGGTCGTATCTCAGAGAATAATAAATACATAGACTTTTTCTCACATTACCATTTTCGAAGAGCTTAAAACTACATAAGATCGTTTTCTGTAAGAAACTAAATCCGGGTTGACAGGTTTGTAAGCCTCTCATGTTAAAGAGCTTGTGAATCCCCGTAAGAAACAAGGAAAGGAATGAAGATCAACAGGTCCGCACAGGCGAAAGGGCTTCTAAACGTTATAAGCTCACGATACACCGATATAGCCGTTTTTACGACCTCGACATGCTGCAGTTTACTTCCAGGGTTGTCGGATTTTATAAACTAACGACAATTCGGTTGCAGGTCAGGTAATCTAAGTTATGTATGGATAAAAATAATTACCAGTTTCTTGTTTATCATAACAACCCAATTCACAGTAAACTGTTTAGTAAAATAAAAGAATAATCATTATCGATGAAAGAATGCAATAAGAAACGGTTGCATATACATAACAAAAAAACCCTTACAATAAAAAATATTGTACAAATACAATACAAACCCTTTACTTAGGGTAAAACTGCAAACAAATATGTGAATAAGTATCGATTATGTGATATAAAAAGTTAATAAAGCATACTTGTGTATTTTATAAAGTAGTTTATAATCATAAAGCTGTGCTATATCGTTAGAACATAACTTTACTACAGGCCTCTGGGATAAAATTAAGATGAGCAACAATCCATATTTATAAATATTATAAAAACTGTGAATGATTGCTGTCTGTTGATAGAAATATAATTAAACATTTTAAAAAACATAATGGTGGGCGTGTGTATACAGAGGCTGCGAACAAGAAGAGGAAACAGTAGAACACATAATGTATGACTGCTCTGCTTTTTCTGAAATCAGAAGATCCGTGTTGGGCGAGTACTGGCTTACACCAGCCGATGTCAGGGAGATCCCCCTCGGGAGCCTCATCACCTATTTTAAATCACTAGGCCTGGTGACAGCCTGAGGTGAGGATATCCCTAGACACGGGAGGATGCACAATGGGTCATATGTGGCCTCAGTGCTGGCTGAGCACTAGCTCGCCCCTCCCCAAATTTCCAGATCCAGAGTGTGTATACACAAGAGAACCCAAAACAATGTTTTTTTCATTTTATCTGTTGTCTGTATTTCAGTATATCTGTATGTTTGTTAACGCTAATCTCAGAAACGGCTAAACCGATTTCGATAAAGTTTTCAGGAATAAGTTGTAATTGCCTTCACTTAACATTAGTATTTTTTCATTTAAATCGGTTAACAAATATCAATTATATTCAATAGGAAGATGCTTAGACTGCTAAACAATTTGATGGACGTCGTCGTTAAATTATATTGAATGTAAGGATTTTTCTCTGCTCAATGCAGAAATGTAAAATTTGATAAGTTCAAGTCAATGATTAAAATCAATATTTTTAATCTAAGTGGTCAGGTAAGTTTATTATGATATAATATGCGATAGCCGTTAGATCAGATAATATTCTCATGTTAATTTTGACGCGACGGTGTTGCGGGTAAAAGCTAGTGTATAATTAGATAATGTATAGCTGTAAGTCACGTTTTTAGATAGTTTTGGTTTTTATCGTTAAGTTGTATTTTGTATTTTTTGATTACTCTTAATTTTTGCTCCGAAAAAGATATGCTCTGGTCTCATATGTTTTCGTTAAAGACTATACAGAATAACTACTTTTAAATAAAAAACGTATAGTGATGTAACCAGAAAATTTGCAATATAGGATAGTTCAATTAGTATAATTTTATTTTTAATATAATTATTTTGACGTAGCACGTACGCCATTAAGGAAACTCCTTGTAAGACAAAAATTGTCTCTATTAATATGAAAAATTGAAAATTATTTTTATGGGTAGTTCTTGTTTGTTTAGGCTTTAAAGAAATGTGGTCGATTCTCATTCGAATATAAAAAATGTTGTCAGTTTTTTGTTGCTTTGGAATAGGAAAATATATTAATATATATTAATACGGATTTTTTCTCGGGTACTTTCGGTAGATTTTTAGGAGTGTGGGTCGGCCTTAAGAAAATCGGTTCCTAGTTGTAGTTTTGAGTTTTGTACAATATAGGTTTTTGTAGTAGCAAATAAAATAAGAGGCTAGAGCTAGAAAGTGAAGGAGTAGAGAGAACAAACAGAAAGTACAGCAGCATATAAAGAAGAAGCTGGAAAGTAGGGGAGAGGAAAGAAAACGTGCCACAAAAAAATGGATTTTTGTTATATTATTTTGTTTCTTAATAGCAATTGATTGTCTTCACAACTCAGAGATTATTATTTATTGGAAGGTATCACAGGATGAATTTCATATTAATATCCACCTATCCTAAATATTGAAATATTGAAAAAAAATCTTTCTTTCAAAATTTTTTTAAATCAATCAGACGTTGTATAATTAAAATTGTTGTTATTTATATAAACGAAAAACAGAGGCGAATAGTAAGAAATCATAATAATAAAATTAGAGAAAACATGGTTCGTATCTGTTGTTTTTTTGTCACTCACTGAAATATATCCATCCAGTATTAGAATTAATGTATTTTATCCCACATTAAGTTTTTGTACACTGTAATAGCATTCCTACCTTACCTTGTTAAGTCAAAGTACTCAATTATATGGAGTATACAGGGTGTCCCAGAATTAACTACGGAAACTTCGTATACGTATTCCTTGATGACAAATAAGTAGGGTCTTTCCTATAAAAAACATTTTTTTAGAGACTCCTGTCAGAGTTATAACCCTTTAACTCTTTAAATGGTAAAATGTGCGCTACTTGATCGCGATACACAATACTCAATTGACATGGTCCTACATTTTATTTTTTTACTCCAAACCGAAACGATTTCGCAAAAAACGACAAGGAACAAAAAAGTTTATAAATAATCAAAACTTCCTAAAATAATTTTTTGTTATTGCAAATATTAATTGCTAAGAAAGTTACAAAAAAAATATTAAGAGGGGTTCCTTGATTTGCACCCTTAGAATGGGGTAGGGCAGGTAAAAAGTGGCAGGAGAAATGCGTCTTTATAAAAATGATGTTCACCCAAATTTTTAATTTTTTATCTTGGACCAATCAGAAGATATTAAATTAAAACAGTATTTTACCACCCCTCTTTAAAGGGTTATAACTCTGACAGGAGTCTCTAAAAATTTTTTTTTTATAGGAAAGACCCTACTTATTTGTCATCAAGGAATACGTATACGAAGTTTCCGTAGTTAATTCTGGGACACCCTGTATATAATTCAAATTTCCATATCTATAAAATGAAAACAAATTAAGTAAATGTACAAAGACACCTACCAGCTATTATTATTACTAATAACTTCATAACCCGTTAATATACGACAACCTGGAGCACGTATTTGTAAATTGTCCTTAAGATATGTATGATTTAGATAAAAGTGACGGTGTGATAAAAAGTAAGACTTTATAAATAACAGTTGACCAGTAGAACGGAACGATTTATAAGTTTTGAATTTTCAAACAGAAATTCTAATTGGTAATGTACAATGAAAACTATATTCTATTTTACTGCAGTGTAAATATACTTAGATAAAAAGGACGTAGAATGTAGTGTGTGTTGGAATAAAGCCACCAAATGGATAATCAAAGAGTGTTATAATTTTATAAAAATAACACTATCAATTTGCACAACAGACAGATTTTACATAGGATTTTTACCTTCCGAACAGCAACGCTGTTAGAGGAAGGTATTGTGGTCGCGAAAAATTTCGATCTCGGGTTTCTAGCGGAAATACGCGTTTTAGGGTTCCTTGAGCCAGAAAAACCCAAAAATAAAAAATGTCTGTCTGTGTGTCTGTGAACACATTTGCGGCTAAACGGCTAATCGGGATGAAACTATAAAACCTTAATTATAATCACCATCGGAGGAATCTGATAGAATTTGAGTAAAATCGGCCGACCGGAAGTGGACGTTTACTCTTATCAAAAAATGGAATTTTTTGAAAATATTGGGTTTTCATACAGTTATTGGCAAAATATTTATACTTTGTGGAAAGAACATGTAATTTCCGACATTTTTGAAAGAATACATTTTTTTGATATTTTCATTAGTTTTCGAGATATTGACACTTTTATCAAAAACTGGAAATATGTGAAATAAAAATTGTGGATTCGCTCTTTCACTACTTGTTATTATACATGCTACTGTTCGGAAGGTCGTGTGGTGCCCACACCAGATTTTTTTATTTAAACTTTTGTTTTTTTTTGTTTTATAATAATTAAAGGATGTATAGCGGTTTAAAGTTTTCATTAATGCACAAATTTTGGCTGATCCAACCACTTTGAACTTACCCCATTTTAAAAATAAGGGTTGCAAACATTTTTAATTAGTATGACGTTAAAGCCCTGAAATTTCTATACAAAATACATGTATTAAAAGCTCTGTTTTTTTTTTAAATTTTGGAGCACGAATATTGAAGGATTTAAGAGTAGGGAAAGAAAAGCGGACCCACATCCAAACAACAGTAAAGTAGTTGTAAAGTAAAAACAAATAGTTATTTACCTATCGTGTTTGGGAAGTATTTTAAAAAAGAGCTTTTTATTAAAATCCATTGGTTATTTTAGTTTACATCACTTTAAAGTTTACATAACTTTACAGGAGTTAGTAGGTTTGTGGTATTTAGAAATTAGTAATTAATTCTTCAAATAGTGCACAGATTGTTTATAAAATAATCACTTTTACGGGAAACCGATGAGACTTACATAAGCTGGCAACAATGCCGCAAAAGGGCTGTAAAAACACTTAGTAGGTTAAGGCAAAGGATCCATCCACTTGATTGTTACGTAATAAGTTACGAGGCGCGTGCCGATTTTATGCCTGCGGTGTAGTATAGCATTGTTGTCTCGTTTCAACGAGCAGCCAGCCAGCGGTATCGAGTATGACGAGGAATTGGGGTAGTAGCGTGTTCGGTTGTTTTGTTTATGTTGTTTGTTTACGTGTGGAAAGGACGATCGCTGATGCGGCATGGCCTAAGCTTAATCATGACCGAGAGTATGAATGAATTTTTGTCTCGTCAAAACACGTGCCTCTCAATATGTTTATGATTGTTTATTATCAGCTAGACGGTATTTTCAACGTAGACCTGAAAAGTAAACAATGAGTAGATTATCCAATGTGATGATTCTTTACAATTTTTTTGTCAGAATTTTAATGAATCTTGATTAGTAGGTATCTACGTCATAAACAATCACAATGAATGTAATTTATTACTGTTTGGTAGATACCTAACTTTTAACAAATAGATTTTATAAACAAGTAGCTGAAGTCACCCATTAAGTTTGTATTAATAGCTGGACTCCGTTTCTTTATTTTATTTGGATATAATAGGCTTAGGATATTTGCCATCAATAAAATAAAAACAAGGCTACATTCAGTTAACACGAGTTGTTTAAGCTTGCGTTTTGTAAATGAACATAATATTTAAATCCTTCTTTTAAATAATTCCTTTTTCTTTAGAGCTGGAATAGTTAAAACAAAAATTGTGAATTAACCACTTTTTCCTGTAGGTATTCATTTGTTTCTTGAGCATATTTAATTCCAGGCATATTCCTGTTCGACTGTTTTAATTTCCTGTTTTTCTTTCTTCTACACTATTATCCTAATTCTTGATCTAAATCTACCTGTCAGTGATTCCTTCTCGCTTTTTGTTTGGTTCGTCTGATATTGTTTAGGAAGCAGAATTACGATTTTTGCTTTATCACTAGTTAGTTATAAGTATTCGTCATATACCAGATTAAACAAGAATTCCAAGTAAAAATATTTACTAACAAAGATGTCCTTGAAGAAAGAAATTGAAACGTTTATTATAATAAATTTATTGCCAATCTGCCTACGATAAGTTATATGCCATTTAAATATCGCGGCCTATTCAATTTGCGTTTATACCGTGTGATAATTTACTGTTATTAAATGAGAAATTCTTATTATCAACTACTGAATGCTGGTGTTTGTATTATTTATTGGTTTGATCAAAGGTGCCTTCGATAAATAGAAGCAGTATCCTTCGAATTATATTATAGAAATGATCGGAAATCAGATAATATGAAACACGAGTAGGTAAAAGCTTTTATGCTAGATAATCTATGTATAAATTATAGATTTGATTTTACTACATAAGCGGTTTATGTGAAATAATTGTATTTAAATGCAAGAAAATATGAATAAAGAGTTTTATAATCAAAATCGAAATAGTTTACAGTTATTAGCAAAAGAAATAAGTGATATCCACTTCTGTTGAGGTAAGAGAAAAAAAGCGCACGCATACAACTGTCCGTCACATGTCCGGTATCAAACTAAACAATTTTTTTTAGAAAAAATCAATTTTATTATGCAATCATGTTGCCTTTAACGGTAATACAACGATTATAGTGGTCTTACAATTGTTCGACTCCATTTTTATAATTTTTTTTAATTCTCAATATAGGCTTTAGCTTCGGCGGTTATCTCTTCATTATTGCTAAATTCCTTTCAAGCAAGCATTCTTTGAAGGTTTGCAAACAAAAAAGTCAATGAGGACTAGATCTAGGCAATACGGTGGATGTTAAACAGCAATCCGTAATTTGATTCGTGCCATTTCGATACCATTTTTTTTTTATATCTGAGACCGTGCATTGTATTGATAAAAAAATCACGTATCTATTTTTCCAATGAAGCCGTTTTTTGTGGTTAAATCTCTTAAACACTTT
Source organism: Altica lythri (assembly GCA_964028335.1). Classification (NCBI taxonomy): domain Eukaryota; kingdom Metazoa; phylum Arthropoda; class Insecta; order Coleoptera; family Chrysomelidae; genus Altica; species Altica lythri. The sequence goes on along the minus strand of OZ034805.1, from coordinate 56,060,409 downwards.
ATCAACGCTTTTATAATAATCGCTGATTTTATCTGGAGTGTAGCAAAAACGGGAAAAAATGATAGAATTGTAACACAACGAAAAATAACAAAAGAAAATAAGAAAAACAAAATTTAGCAAAAAAACAAAATATCGATAAAAAACAAGAAGAATTGAAAACAAAAAGTAAAATTGTTACAAATGGGTAAAAAATTGGTAACAACCGAGAAACTAAAGTAAAATGGAAAAAAGAAAAGAAAATCTGAGAAAATATCACAAAAATAAAAAAAATAAAAATGTGGGAAATGGAAAACAACTCCAAAATGACAAAACTGGAAATAACGAAAAAAAAAATAGTGAAAACTTTAAAACAAACGAGAAAATCTGACAAAAAAATAACGAGAAAACTCGCTTAAAATTTTGAACAACTGCATCAACTACAAAGTAGAGAATGTGTTCGGTGTGGAATTTAAATCATATTAAATTCAAAATGTTAAAGATCATAACCTTTATTAAAATGAGTTTAAGATATTATTACCAAGTATCTATTTCTGTTTTTTTCCGACAACTGAATAATTTGTTTTCATACAATCGTGAGATAACATACACGTGTAAGTAGGTACATTACTATAACTTTTATGCGGATCAAATGTTACTTAATCAACCTTCACTGCGAATTTAAAAAAAATAGTAAAATCGCAAAATGTTAGTAAATAATGTCGACCAGTGCTCATAGAGAATTTTTACTATAAAAAACTTGTCGACATTGAATATGCCGGGATTTTTTTTGGTTAGGTTATTAGATGTTACAATAATTTCATTAACCTTCTATTTTTATTAATATTTTTTTTGGTTTAAAGTAACAGTTTTCTCTATATTTTATTTTATATAAATATGATCGTAAATGAATACATTATGAATTAATTGCTGATTTTTTGGTAAAAACTGTTTATTAGATATTAAATGAACTAATTAACTAATAAACCATTTTCAACAATTTTTTTTCCAATTTTTAACATATCAGAATTATAAAAAAAAATTTATAATTTCTAATAAATTTTTATGATTAACAATTTTTACTATTATCACGTTTTTCTTTTTTATATTTTTCAACAATCTTTCTGTATTTTTAACATTTTTTTTAGGATTCCCTTCAATTTTCAAGATTCTCAACATTTTTTTAACCATTTTTAACATATTTTTATGATTTTTGACATTTTTTACAATTTTTACAACTTTCCACGATTTTCAACGTTTTTTTTTTTTTTTTTTGGATTTCATCAGAATTGTAAAAGATTTTTCATACTTTGTAGTAAATTTTTAAGATTATTAAAATTTTTTAAGATTTTCAATGTTTTTTTTTATGGTTTTCAACAATCTTTCTAAATTTCGAAATTTTTTTAACCATTTTCAAAATTTTTTATAATTTTTTATATTTTTATACTATCCATTTTCAACATTTTTTGAGCATTTTTAACATTTTTTTGAGATTATAAAAAATCTTTTAGATTATTCACAATTTTTACGATTTTCAACGGTTTTTTTTCAGAATTTTCAACGATTTCTCAGGATTTTCTTCCATTTGTCACGATTGTCAACAATTACTTAATAATTTAATAATCTGAACATTTTTGTAGGGTTTTAAATTTTTCTTTACCATTTTCCACATTTTTTTATAATTTAAGTCATTTTTTTAAAATATTTTTAAGATTTCTTTACGATTTTTAATATTTTTTCATTATTTTTAAGAACTTTACGATTTTAAACGTTTTTAATGTTTTTTCTTGTTTTTTAACAATTTTAACAATTTTCAACGTTATTTTTATGTTTTTTTACAATCGTTCTGGATTTTCATCATTTTTTTATGAGTTTCGAAATTTTTTTAACCATTTTCAAGATTTCTTTAATATTTTCAATATTTTTACTATTTTAAAAGTGTTTTCACGATTTTCAACGTTTTATCAGGATTATAAAAAAAGTTTTTAACCAATTTTTACGATTTTCAATAATTTTTTTTTCGATTTTTAACAATCTTTCTGGTTTTTTAACATTTTTTTCATTTCTCTTTAATTTTTCACGATTTTTAACAATTTTCAACTTTTTTTTTTGTTCTTAATATGTTGTCAACCATTTTAATATTTTCTACATTTTTTTACTATTTTAAATGTTTTTGACAATTTCAACATTTTATCAGAATTTAAAAAAAAATCATAGTTTTTAGGGGGCGTCCACAAATTAAGTTAGGCATTTTTCCGGATTTTTTGACTCCCCGCCCCTACTGATGAGATTTCATAAGATTTTTCCTAACTACCTCCCCCCTCCCCAAATCTCACGTGAGATATTTTAAAATTGGTATTTAACTGTAATCGCGTTGGATTATAAAAAAATATACAAAAACATAATTTATTCCATTACTTTTATTTTAAAAACTAGCAATGAATAGTATTTGATAATAAAAATCAATAATATTTATTCTAATTCAGTCCATGGGCAGTAGCCACAGTGGTGCTGCTCTGCGGAGTTTGGACAAATATGTACATTTTTGTACTTTAATTTAATTTTACTTTTACGTAATTTTACACCGTTTTCTACTTGAAAAAAAATTACAACTGTCCGTCACATGTCCGGTATCAAACTAAACATTTTTTTTTAGAAAAAATCAATTTTATTATGCAATCATGTTGCCTTTAACGGTAATACAACGATTATAGTGGTCTTACAATTGTTCGACTCCATTTTTATAATTTTTTTTAATTCTCAATATAGGCTTTAGCTTCGGCGGTTATCTCTTCATTATTGCTAAATTCCTTTCAAGCAAGCATTCTTTGAAGGTTTGCAAACAAAAAAGTCAATGAGGACTAGATCTAGGCAATACGGTGGATGTTAAACAGCAATCCGTAATTTGATTCGTGCCATTTCGATACCATTTTTTTTTATATCTGAGACCGTGCATTGTATTGATAAAAATCACGTATCTATTTTTCAAATGAAGCCGTTTTTTGTGGTTAAATCTCTTAAACACTTCATCAACGCTTTTATAATAATCGCTAATTTTATCTACTTGAAAAAAAATTACGTGAGATTTGCTAAAAACCCTCTCTCCCCCAAGTGTGAGCTTGACCCCCTCCCCCCCTGAATACCTCGCGTAATTTATGGACGCCCCCTTAACAGATTTTTTAGATTATAAAAAACTTTTTCGATTTTTAATGTTTTTTATGATTATTAACAATCTTTCTTTTTTTTCATTATTTTTTTAGAATTATCTACAATTTTTAACGATTCTCAACAATTTTTATGACTAGTGATGAGCAAATGCAAGACCAAGACCAAGACTGGGATAGTCTTGGTCTTGGTCTTGCATACAAGGTCTTGGTCTTGGTCTTGCAGTCAATTAAGCGGTCTTGGTCTTGGTCTTGTTCTTGCAGGGTCCAGTCTTGGTCTTGGTCTTGCACCAAGACTCTTGCAAGTCTTGAACTTTTTTTAAAGATTTACTGGGGTCCATTTTTACAAAAAAAAAAAAATAGGAAAAATAGTTTTTAAAATCATTACATGTAAAGAAAGATTCAGTGAAAGGGATAGTGTTTTGCATTATAAAAATTTTGTTTTTTTTTTATATTAAATTGTAGCGATAAATCAAGTATGAAAGTACAAATCCCATGCGCAGTTCCCTTTATCATTACCCGGAATAATATTAAAAAATTCACTAAATTTGTGGTATGTTTATTTACAACCCCAATATTCAACACTCTTTGCAAAGTCTAATAAAATATTATATAAATTATTCCTTTTGCCTAACAGGCCGCCGGCCGCTTTTCTATTGTTTGGTGATTTATGGCTCTGCTTAAGGGTATCGTAATTATTGATATTATTATTTGTTCTAAAAACATTGTGCCATTTGAAAGGTTTGAAGAAATTTAAAGTGCCCAAAATCGTCGCAGATAAACTCTTTTAAAATACATATTCTAAATTAAAATAAAGCGATATGATTTGATTAGTATTGGACGAAAGAAAAATATTTTTGAATGTTATTATGGCCATAGGTATGCCCTTTAGATATTGTAATAAGATGCATATTCTGATAATATAAAGCGTCATCCTAGGTTCTTTATAATATACACAGTGATTTATAAGTATTGCACAAAAACTTGAGGTCGGATTCCTTAGGTTAAAATATACATATATGAACAAAAAATATTGTGCTTAGTAAAAAGGTTAGAGTTTAAAATGATCCGTGGCTGCTTTATTTTTCGGTTTATATGTTTAAAAAACGCAAGACCGCAAGACTCTTGCAGGCTTGGTCTTGGTCTTGCGTAAGTCTTGCAATGCTAAGTCTTGGTCTTGCATAAGTCTTGCCTGCTCGGTCTTGGTCTTGATCTTGCAGCTTGAAGTTGGTCTTGGTCTTGGTCTTGGTCTTGCATTTTCTGCAAGACCAAGACCAAGACCGCAAGACCAAGACCAGTCTCGCTCATCACTATTTATGACTTTCAAATTTTTATTTATTTTCAAGATTCTTTATGATTTTCGACATTTTTTGCAACATTTTTAAGAACTTTTACGATTTTAAACGTTTTTCAAGATTTTCAAAAAAAAATCTCGATTTTTAACATTTTATCATAATTTCTAAATCTGTTTTAGAGTTCATATCAAATTTTTAAGATCTTCAACGTTTTTTTTTTAGGATCACTATTATTTTTTGTGGATTTTCAACATTTTTTTAGTATTTTCTTCCATTTTTCACGATTTTTAATAGTTTTTTACGTTTTGAACGTTTTTTATGGTTTTTAACGTTATTTAACCATTTTTAATAGTTCTTTATAATTTTTGACATTTTTTCACAATTTTAACATTTTTCCAAGATTGTTTACATTTCTTTACGACTGTCATAAACTCTTTAGGATTTTATAGGTTGTAACAAAATTCTACACGATTTTAACATTTTATTTTCTTTCTTTCTACGTTGCCACAGTAATTTTTTAATCTCGTTTTTAATTTATTATTTGTTTAATGTTTGTTTCTTTAAATTATTATTTTTATTATAATAATAACAATAACCCCTTTTAAGTCTTTTATTGATAACATTGATCTGTTATGGAATAGCACTATTATAAAAAAATAATAAATATGCAATCTTTAATTTGCATTGGATATTTAGTTAAATCATAAATTTAATTATAAGTTGTTAAAATAATAATTATCGAGAATCTTTTATTTTTGCGTACAGATTAAGCAAGCTCACTTTCAACGACCCTGCTTTTAGAAAAAAGTATAATTACCTATATGTAATATATTATATATAATCCTGCAATTGAGAATTATGATAATTGCCTAGTTTTATTACTTATTTATCGGTAAAAAGACCCGTAATAAATCTTTGTATCGTTCGTTTCTTGTGTGTGGCTATTTCTGTTATGTGGCATTGGATAGATGTTAAAGCAACTAGATAGTTGTAATTGTTTTTCATGCTTATTGGATTTCTGCATGTTTCAGTTGATTTGTAGTAGCAATAACAACTATGTGATATATATAGTTTTATTGGTTCACTTTTTGCTACCGCCTGTTTACATTTCCCTTCTACTCTGAATTTATTATCATTTTTAATTGAATAATATTATCATGAAAGATTGATATAATAAAACTACTTTATGCTGATTTAATGATAACAGAGAATATTTCGAAAGATTAGAACTATAACAGTAAATTGAAAGTAAGGTTTCTCTCCATTTAATTTTATTTTTTGTAGTAAATGCTTTATGTTATTGGATATTTGGTAGTCTATTGGCTAAAGCTCGTCTTCAAAGTATTGAACATAACCGCCAAGAATTCAAAGATATTTGACTTTTTAAAGCTATGCTTCTTATGGGACGTTTGACGAACGCACTGAACGTAGAAAGAACGACAAATAACCAGGATCATTAATTGGCTGCTACATTAGAAGCTATACGAGGGTAATCCCAATCCCAGAAATTTTCGATCTGAAGAATAATTGCCGGTTATAAGAAAAATATCACTATGACCAAAATACTTATGAAGAAGAAGATTCAAATTTTAATACAATACGTTGATTAGTATTAGTTTTGAAGCCACCTATATTGGTAAATTTATACACATAGAGGTAATTGGTTGTCTTAAGGTGAATTTGAAAGGTCTTAATCCAACTACTAGTAAAATTGAACCAGATTCTACTCTAGGGCAGTATGATTCCGCGTTTACAATAATAAAATATGGTGTGGGAGAGTGTAAAAGAGGCCATAAGAGCTGTGAAGACGAATATCAACCATATGATGTGACCACTCTAGAAATGGTGACTATCATTCAAAAAATGGTATTGAAAATCAAAGTTTTGTCGATAATTCCCGCGTTCTATTATTTTTTCTTTTTTTTATATCTGTTAGTACCTACAATTTATGCAAATGTGTAAATATAAAATTTAACCTATAAAGTTATTTACAACTAGCAGCCCACCCCGGCTTTGCACGGGGATTAAAGAAAAATAACAAAAGCCATAAAATTTATTGGGTCAACGCTTCCCTGTAAACAATATTACATGTTGTTTTATTTTCTGGCAGCAAAATAAATTGATTTTCAGGTGCTCCGACCCGCCGTAGGCGGTTGGCCATGAGGAAAACCGATCCCTACTAATTGGAAGGTTTGACCTTGAGACATTATTAGTAAAAGAGAAAGATGTTTTGATAAGAAATTGAAGCGGTTTAAATGGATTTGGTAGATCAGTTGGGATCATCGGTATCCTCAGTGTATGAGCTAGTTGACCAGCTGGTGGTTCAGTAATAATGGTTGCTACAACTTAATTGTCCTTTAATTCCTTTATAAGTAGCCTCGTCCCATTGCACATGCTAAATTCGTGATATCTGTCGTGATTATGAAATAAGTTATTTTGATAAGGATTAATACCAAGATAAAAACATTTAAAAAATAAAAAAATAGTTATTGTGACGTAACTATAACATTTAGACATATGCTGTCGCGGCATTTTTTGTAGATAATTATATATTCTTCAAAATCGTAGTACATTATTTTATTCTATAATCAATAGTATTCTCAGCGCACGCGATGTAAGGATTTTAAGGTCATTTTTGGTTACATTAATGGCATTTTAGTAAGGATCCCTAATTTTTTTGAAAATAAAACATAGCCTATGTCACTCGGGAATAGTGTAGCTTGCCAACGGTGAAAGAATTTGTGAAATCGGTCCAGTAGTTTCGGAGACTATTCATTTCAAACAAACAAAAAATCAAACCTTTCCTCTTTATAATATTAGTATAGATAGTTTTGAAGTTTTTCTGTAGTGGTAAAATATTTAAACTATATATCCATCGATCGGGTTTGCACCTAAAAAGGTAGCTATACGTATTTCCTTTATAAATATATGTGTATATAAAAGTGCGTTTCGTGTTCTAAAAGACGATACCTGTTCCTTTGAACCAAACACTAACTCATTATTTTTTAATGGAGTCACAAGCTTGTTTCCTTTTTATTAAGCTGAGTTTGTAGACAGAGAATAAAAAATCGAGGGTAGGGTAGAATGGGGGAATGGCGGTCACTTAAGCAGGTATCGGAATAATAGCTTTCTTACATGACTAAAGACCAAAGTAATTGAGTTACTGAATAGCTCATTAACTTCACTTTGTGTATAAAAAATACAAACGCAAAGGTTCTTATAGTTTGGCATATTTTGATACATTTCAGTAAAGCTTACATTGACCGCCATTACCCGAACTTACGGGTAATGGCGGTCACCAGTAGGGGTAATGACAGTCAGTTAAAAATTGTAAGGTTTAATGTAAGGTTTATTCATATCAAGATTATATTAAGGATTGATTCTAAACTAAAATAAAAAAAATGAGTAGGTGCTAATGTATTACAAAGTATGCAATTTAAAGTTTGCAAAAAATATAAATGTTCGCATTATAAACAATTATAAATCAAGACGCTTGACAACCTTCCACTTCTTTTCACAATAATCAGTAATCACATTCATAATTATTATCAGGGGAATCGCAACCGCTACAATTTTTGTGAGCCCATTGTCCACAACTTCTGCATCTGTACCAAACCTCATTCTTTCCAAACTCTTTACAGATGCAACATATATCTTGTTCATTTCCTGGAGAAATACCGTCATCACTATTGTCGTCACAAATGTTTGCATAACGTTTTTTCCTTTTAGAAGACAAAAGTTCCTCATCCGAAGAAGAAAATTCTGGACTGGTCTTTGATGTCTTGATATTCTTGGCATCTTTAGTATTTTTTTTTAGTGACCTTTGTTTTCTTCTGGTTTGAAGTGGCAAGGGAGACAATATAGTTTTACTTGGCGTCAAAATATTACTAGGTCCTGGAAGTGAATTATCCAATACAGAGGTAGATGTGGTATTCTGTGCTTGGCTACTGGTTCCTGGTAAATTACGAGTCTCAGAAGTATTTTCACCTGTTTCTCTATATTCATGAAAAGTGTTAGGAATGGTATCATTAATAAGAAGGTCGGAATTATTACTTAACAGATAGTCTGAAGCGAAAAAGTCTTCTTCTCCAAAAATAGTAGGATTAATTGGCACGATACCTGACGCTTTGAAACCTGAAACTCCTTTCTGAATCATAGCTGTGTCACAGTAGGCTTTGTTAAATAGAGACGCTACATCATATGGGGTTATTTTCTGTAATGCGTGGCTTTTTATAAACAAATCGCATTCCTTCCGGAAAGCAGCTTTTAGAGGGCCATAAAATGCTACATCTAGCGGTTGCATTCTGTAAGATGTATGGGGTGGAATAGAAAGAACGACGATATTGTTTTCTCGGCAAAACCTGTATGCTTCTAAAGACACGTGGCTATAATGATTATCCAAAACAATAAGGATTGGCTCGTCCGCAGATGGCTTTGCAAATTTGGCGAAGTGCTTTAACCATGTCACAAACAGTTCTTGGTTTGTCCAACCATTTTTGAAGCAGTGATAAATGGCTTCAGATGGACCATCTTTCGATAATTGTGGTGACATTCTCTGTCTTGGGTAATTGAACATAGGAGGTATGTAGGACCCAGAAGCGGACACTGCACAAATGACAGTTATATTTTTTCCTCTTTCATAACTTGTGACAGAGCCTACTCTCTTCTGTCCTTTTTCAGCTATAACTGTGCCAGGATCTTGCACGGTAGTGACCCCGGTTTCATCCATGTTGTAAATTTTTGAAGGTGGAAACTGATATTTTTCCATAATATCTTCCAAATTTTTAAAGAACAAGCTAACCTCTGCCTTATTGAATGCTGTAACGCGATTTATGCGGGTTGCCTCGGGTTGGCGGATAGATATTGATGGATTTCTTTTTAAAAATCCAAACAGCCAATCTTTTCCAGCAAGTTCTGCTGCTCTGTTAAACCGGTGCTTTATATTATTTGCCTCAGCATAAACGTAGGCTGCCTGGCGAACTTGCCGTGGAGTCAAACCATAAAATAGTTTTGCTAGAATTTTTATATTCTCAGCCATAGACTTTTCCACCTCTGACGAGAAAGTGGAATGTCTTCCTAGACGAGGTTCAGAAGCAGGTAGATTTTTCTTGATCCGTTCTTGTAATGTGCTGAAAGGTATGTTATAGGTTTTCGAAGCTTTTCGAATAGATAGTCCTTCACCTACTGCTTCTATAGCTTTTACTAACGCCTCTTTACTGCACGACGCCTTTGTCGTTGTTCTAGGTCTCTTCCTCGGCATCTGTGCATAAAAGACAATTATGAGATACTATTTTTGCATCATTATATGCGATAAAGATATCTGAAAATTAGTCAAAAATTTTACCTATATTTTCATATGGGGTAATACCGGTCAGCGACCGCCATTACCCGCTTCGAATGACTGGCATAACCCCAAAAGTACAAACGTTTGTTTCAGTCGACAAAATAAATGATAAAATACTCTTTCCAAAATCAATATTGGGATATTATATTACTCAATACGCATGCAATAGTTTGTAGTTAACTCTTTTTTTTTGTATAATGTATTAAATGACTCACCTTTAGTTAAAAATTCCAAAATTTAACAACAAAACACGTCTTCACACATTAATGGCTGGCACGATCACTACAGGTGTGCTAACATGATAGCATCGTGTATATAAGCCTACTTGCAATTATACTAGATGGCAGCACTGATATTTTAAATAAAATGTTTTGGAAAGATGGATATCTTATGATGACCGGCATTTCCCACTGACCGCCATTCCCCCACTCTACCCTAAAATAAGCTGAAACAGGAGGAACTTAATTTTTATAAAATATGATAAGAGCTAGTCATTTTCTTCAACAGCATGAAACAGGATTTAGATGAAGGTAGAGAATGTCAATTATATCTGAGCATACTTCTTTTTTAATATTTACTTACGTTTCGGTTAATTAATTGAAACGTTTTACTGAATTTAATTAAAAAATTCTATTACTTTTAAAGCAATTAATAAACCTTTAAAACATATATAAACAGTAAATACAGAAGTATTTTTCCAGAAAAATTAAAAATCGGCAATAGTATATTATTTAATGACCGTAGATATTATTCACGTAGATGAAGTTTACAACACGAACGATAAGCAAGCATTAAATCATCTGGTTGAATAATGGTCATTATACAAGTAGAATACTACGAAAAAATTGCTAAATTTACAACTTTAAATTCTTAAGTCAAGCTAATTAATGTAACTGAAATTTCAAATATACGATTACACTACTTACGATCTAAATTTAAATAGTAAAGTGTGTTGCCTAGATATGATGGTCAAAGGTATGTCTATTCTTCATACAAGTGTTTCGTTTGTTTACGTATTGATATGTATTTTTTAATAATATAAAAGTAAAAAAACAGGTAATTTGATAGTATACCTAATTATGTCCTTTTGGTTACATTTATTTTGACACTATCTGACACGGAGAACTTCGTACTGCCTAACAATTAATGATTTATTTCTCATTTTCCTTTTTTCCAATTTTTACGATTTCTTTCTCGTTTTTTGGAACGAAGTTCCCTTTCGGGCGTTACGACCAGTTACGACTGAGAAGCTAGCCAAAAAAAATTCAGACCAAAATTTGTCACGACACGACACGACACACGCATGTTCTCTCTCTCTCTCTCTCATAGATAGATATACCTATCTTTATTTAAATAGGAAATCCTAATATACATAAATAAATACTAATAAAAGTACAATTAAAAAGACACTAATTTAAATTAAAAGAAAATACTGTAGAAAAAAAAATAAGTACCTATAATAGTATTATATTATATTTCATTCTGTTTTTAAAAATTCATAAACATTTTAAAAATAGTTCTTAACTTGACTAGTTGGGTACCTACGTCAAATTACCTTAATTGTCAGTTACTGTCAAATATTTTAATTTTAAAATTTTGTATTAAATTGTTAATTCGTGTTTTAAATTAAATTAAAATAAAAAGTAATTCTAGGTAGATGTATATCATCTAAACCTCTGGTATTGTATGAATGGACACTTTTGTTAAAAGAAACGAACTGTTGAAAATATTCAAGTGATAATGGATTTACTTTTTTATATTTTGCTTTGATAGTGTTTTGTCGTGACTTTGTTAAGTTTATACAGGTTTTTTGGAGATAATAAATAATAAAATAAGAGAAAATAATAACAATAATGAATCCTGACAGTGTTTCTGTTCTGCAAAAGTTCCGGACATTGCTGATGGATTTAGGTAAGAAGAGATTTAATACAGACAATAATAAATGCTTATGTATGTATAAACACTCTCTTGTGTTTACAAATTACAATTCCTTCACTAATTAATCGAAAGGAACTTCGTTCCATCCGGGTGTCCCTTGACACCTCTCACTTTTTTTTATTAATTTTCATGTTTTTGTCGATTTTATCATTTTTTATGTCTATTCTTAGGTTTTTACTTTTTTTAATTGTATTTTGTATTTTTCCCGATTTTGTCAATTTTTAGTTGTTTTTTTGATTTTCTTTTATTTCTATTATTTTTTTCTTATTTCTGTTTTTTTTCGGTTATATTTTATTTTACTATAGTTTCTCGTTTATAACCATTTTCTTTTCTTTTTTTTTATTTTTCTTATTTTTTCAATATCTCCCTACTTTGTTTTCTATATATTTTTTTCTTGTTTTTGCGATTTTTCTCTTTTTTTCATATCTATCATATATATTATTAGAAATTTATAAACACATTTTTTTACTATATGTAGGTAATTTTTTCTTTTTTTTTGAGTTTCTTTAATATTTTTTTTTTAGTTTTTCGATTTTTTTTTTAATTTTGTTAGCCATTGACGATTTGTAAATGTATAAATTCGTATACGTTCTTTCTATTGTGACGTTATACAGTGAATAATGAACCATTATTCACAACTAAATAATAGCTACTATTACATCTAAAGAAGCACTTTTGTATAATGAACGTATTGTAGAACAGTCGTGGACAAAAAAATATATTTTGCATATTTTAATAACGTTGTAGATAAATTACCATGTCATAATATTAAGTAACATACATGCACGCAAGTTCCCAATTACAGATTTTTTATTAATACGTCTAGAAAAAAACTGTAAGCATCTTGATGAGGAGCACAGCAAAGAGTTAATTAGAAAGATAATATGCAAATTGTTCACAAGTCGTGGGTAAATCTGCCGATTATTCACAAACGAACGACTAGATTACTTCTTCGTAATCAACGATATGGTTGCAATTAGTTCTTCGAGACACCGTATTATTATATCAAAACTTATCAGGTCTGTATTAAGAATAATATCATTTATCATTTAATGTATCTATGTTTTCCTATAGACCTTAAATTCATCATCAGCGCTTTTTTAAACTTGATGTATCTATTTTCTAAGGTTTTTATTTTTACTCTTACACTTTGTTGTAATTTCTTTTTTATTTCGTTGTTTCTATATCTTTCTATTGTAACGCTCCTTTATTGTAAAACATTGCGTTATGTTTTATGCTTTAAGATTTTTTCAAGCCTATGTTGTGGTTTTTATGTTATAACTTATGTCATTTAAATCTATTTTTGATTATTAGCATGTTACGTATATCCTATTACAGAGCTCTTATTATATTTCAACTTTTAGCTCTGCCTTAATTTCCTTTTATTTGTCCTCTATTAATATCCGGTCGCAATATTGTTCTAAATATCTATGCTCTGATCGTGGTATTTCAATATTTTTATGTTTTTCTTTAAATTTCTTAAACATTCCACTAGACTGTTAGTGGTTCTGTCTCGGTTAAGGAATTCCATATCATTATTCAGCTAAAAAAGATACACACGAGCTAAAACTGCTAGACTGCTAGTACATCAGAAAGAATATTCCACTTTCTTAAAATTCTTCATGATGCACCAAAAGTTTTGCTCTTAATACTACGAGATTTTTGAGTCATTTGAAAGTCTCATAGTGGTTTATACCGATACTTATCCTCAAACAATGGATACACTCTATGAATCTAAACAGAACCAACGAAAGGCCTACACAGAACCAACAAAAGGTCTACGTAGAAAAAACCCGTAAACTAAAACCCAACTTCCAGCACTTTTTAAAACCCACCTGATAGGTGAAGGACACATACTTCTAAATTCATTCCAAAATGAGATGGTCTTTACGTTATCCTCACTGCAAGAGGACCTTACAGATTTGAGATTACTTGCACCAATTAACCTGGCGAATCACTTGAGCTATATCATCCCTCCCTTTGTTTTTGAATTATTTCGTTCCTGTTTGCTTTGATAATGTTTGACTCAAGAAGTTGATGGTCTCTGTTTTAGCTGTAGATTTTAAATTCGAGCAAACTTTTCTAATTTATTTTAAATAACGCCACAACTTATCGAAAACTGGAAACCTGGAGAATCATCCACTTTTTTGTTGTAATGGATTAGCAGCCTACAATGGTCCCACCAATGTTAATGAGTACACCCTGCACGCACAGAAATTACTGAGCCCAAAATAAAAAATCTCTCATTTCAGCAACGTTTTGATTATCTGAACGACATGCTCCAAATCCACCACCCCTTTCACTTCCGAAAGACTTTAATCAGTTAGGACCCAGTATCGACAGGTCTGCCAAGGCAGTATATTTGCAGTATATTAATTCTGTTGGCTAGGCTTACGTGCGTTTTTGTCTGTGTTCTGTTTTAAACGTTTTTTCTAAGTGACTGTTTAGTCGCTTTTTGCTCTTTTGTCTTCTCATTACTTTATATCAGTTCTGCTTTCTCAGTTTCTTGTGTCTTCATGTCTCGTTGTCTGTTAATTTCTTCAGTTTATAGTTAGCATGGTTAATTACTATATAATGCTCGTGTTTTTCAAGAATGGGGTTACAGCTTTGTTATTGCTAACATTTTGTACAATAACTTATCGTATCACACTCTATCAAGTACTTTGCAGACATATAAGAACACTGCTCCAGGAGATTGATATCGGTTGATTCCTTCTTGATGTATATTATTAGTGGCAACACTGGAAATGTTTGTATGTCTGGAATGAGGTTTAGTTGTTTAGTTTGCTTCCAAAATCTTTTTTTGTGCTTTGTTTGTTAATATTTTTAAAACGTATGTTTGTAAAAGTACAAAAGCAGTTGGACCAGACGTGTAGCATCATGTAGAATTTCTTGTAGTACGAGTCTGATTAAGGATGGAGGCGCAAGTATTAACGAAGCAATAGTTTTATTCTTCTTATCAAAGATGTTATACTAGAGTAATAAAGTGGTCAAGTTGCAATTTGTAATGCATCTAATGAATATGACATTTATTTAGAAGACGCTGTTGAAATAGATTAACATAAAATGTAAATAAGTTTCCTTATTCTAAAGTCTATCTATATATGTCTTAGACATGATTGACAAGAATTTATGGCTTTCGTAAATTTTTTATTAATAAATTATCTTATATAATATTGGTATTTATGTTATTCGCATATATAGATACATTCCATTTTTTTTGTTCTTACTATATAGCAAAAACGATTGTTTGTTTTTAATTATAAAGACACAGGGGTAATATATATAAATTACATTATCAATTATTCATAAATCTAAAGACCACTACATTTTTTAATAACTGGACCTTTACAAAAGGCCATGGGAATCAGTATTTACAAACCAATACTTCCTGTTCGTCATTTAACTTTACGTATATGGAAGTATTATATATGTATACGTATTATATAATTGTAACTAGTTATATAGTTATATTCAGGGTTTTTACGGCTGATGCCACCTCCCATTCTTTAACCAGGATTTCCATTCCATCTTATTTCTTCAATTATTGTCATTGTCAGTCCTCTCCTTTGCATAGACTCATCTACTTCATCTCTCCAGGATATACGTGGTGTTATGCTCTTTCTTCTATCTATCAAAATTTATTCTGTTATCGTATTTATATATACTTGCTTTCTGCTCTTTTAACATGCCCATATCACAAAAATCTCTTTTCTTTAATGTATCTAATGTCATTCTCTATTTGCATTCTTCTGTATATCTCTCCGTTCGTCACATGTAAGACCGTAGCATCTCTTCCACTTCTTTATTTTTGTTTCTATAATTTCGCTTTCTGTTTTATTTGTTTATTACCCACATCTCCAAGCAATAGGTAATAATGCTTTGGAATATAAAGTTAAATATCATTTGCTTGTTTTTGTCTTAATATTCTTGTCCTAAATCACTAAATGTAATTGTAAGATAGCATCCTAGCTTATCCTATTTTACTGTTGATGTCTTCTTCTGTTGTGGTATTTTTGGAATTGATAAATCCCAAGTATTTGCAGTTGTTGGTTTCCTTAATTTTTAAATTATCCTTTGCTTCCAGGTTCTTTACGTTGTGTTTTTAGGTATTTAAAAATTTTGTTTGTTTAAATTTGATTTTAAGACCAGGCTTTTTAGTATTTCCTTTGTAGTTTTCTTTCCATGTGGCTAAGGTCCTCTTCATATTGTGCTATGATAAACTAGCAATCCGCAAAACATCGTCTATAATATTAATTCACATTTCCTGGCATTTTCCTTTTTATGGTCTCAAGGTATCTTCTAGAAATATTTTAAAAAATGTTGATGAATAAAATGATTACCCTTTAGGATTTACAATCTGCCGATAATATAGTTTTCTTACTTTATTGTTATCGTATAGGTTTTTGACTGGTCTTTCGATTTTTCTTGGTATTTAGAGTCTTCTTATAGCTTTCCAAAACCCTTTTCTATATACCACATCATACGCTTTTGTCAGGTCCATAAACGCCAAATAGACGTCTCTACTTTTTACCTTTTTCTTTTTATTTGCTGCTGTATGGTATGAATCTGATCTAAGCAAGACCGTCCTGCTAAGAAACCTAGTTGTTCTTCTCTTTTTCAATTTATCACTGATTATTTTACCATATATTTTATCTATTGTTATCAGCACAGTAAGTCCTATATAGCTTTCACATTTGTTTCTATCTTCTTTTTTAACAACAGATGTCACGTGTGCTTCCTTCCATTCTCTAGGTCTTTTTCCTACATTTATGATTGTTTCAAAGATCTTTATTAAATATAATAATTTCAGATTAGTATAGACAAAAACTTATATTATCATCAAAAAATCTTTTCTTATTTCGCTAATGTATTACAACAAACGTTGTGTAAAACATCAAATATGAATATAGGGCAATTAATAGTAGTCCTTGAACATTACAATTAACTCTCCAACACGTCCGGGATATTCACGTTCTGTCATAAAGCCTGAGCTATATATTTTGTCCTCGAAATGAGTTATTTGGTTTCAAAAATCTATCATTAAACGAATAAATACGTTTCTGTTTTTAATATATCACAGTCAATAAACAAATTCTGTTTATGAACATGTAGGGGTTAAAAAAATGTTTGTTAACATTAGTTTTTATGTTTATGTGCCACAAAACGTGTTTTAATCTATATACTCTATATACTCTATATACATATAAAAATCGATGGGGGCTGTTTAAAATAATTAAATTTATATATAAAATAAACTATTAACAAATCTATATATCTATATACATATAACAAAACTGTAGGAATGTATATGTTTGTGCGCAAATCACATGAAAACTACTGATCCTATTCGAATGCGGTTTTCAAAGACGTCTTTGTCTTCTTTCAACTTAACATCTTGTGTATAAAACTTTCTCACCCCTTTAACGGGATGAGGAAAGCAATTTTTATCCAAAATCAACACGCTACGCGAACGACGTCGCGGGTACATCGAAATAGAACCCAAAAAAGTGGTTAGATTTTTTTGTCTGTCTGTCTGTATGTTTGTGCGCGCATCACATAAAAACTACTGATCCGATTCGAATGCGGTTTTCATAGATGTATTTGTCTTCTTTCAACTTAATATCTGGTGTATAAAAATTTCTCTCCCATTCCTTAAATGGGGTAGGGTAAGAAATTTTTATACAACAATTACACGCCACTCGAACGACGTTGCGAGTAAAACTAGTTATTTAATAATTGTATTATTTTAAATAAATTAAATGAGTTTTTTTGTGTGGTATAACATTGATCGTCCGAAGATAAATCTCACTGAACGTGAAGTATGTATACAGGGTGATATATAATTTATACATTTTACATTATTAACGCATCTTTTCGTTCAGGCGCTGATAAAGGGTAAAACAAATCTTAAAAATAATATTCTACATCAAACGTGGCATCTTTTGTCCCCCTAGACCTCCTAAGGCTTTAAACTTCTAATACATTTCAGTATAACATTTGATAACGTAGCCCTCTCTTAATTTTCTTTTTCTTTTTTAACAAGATTGAAACACCACCCAAAGATCTCAAAGCTCAAAGCAACAGAAAAAATACAATTTTGGTGTCTAAAATTAGCGGGAATGTTCTACCTATGTTCGATTTTTTTTTACTTAGGTAGAACAGAATTGATACAACTCGTATGGTATACAAAAATTTTCACGTATAACACTAATTCAACACTAATATGGAAAAAAATTCGCATTAATCAATTATTTAAAGCTCGCCATATTGAATTTAATTTATGTACAATACAATACATATGCGGGTAGACACATTGAAATACACACATTACAGGCTCCAATGTATTTTGATTTGGATTGATTAATTTTCGTAGAATAATGGTCTTTTAACATGTAACTGCTAATACGATATATAGATTTATTCAAGGTGGATATACGAAATGACTATTAATTTATAGGATGTTATGTTGATTTTCAATGGGAATTATAGGTACACAGTCGCGGTAATAGACTATACGTAAGATAAATGTCTCTGCCAGTCACGTTTGTTTAATAGTTTACTTAGGAAATGTTGTGTATTACATAGAATTAAATAACCAGTCGGTATTATTATGCTTATTAATTTTATATCAACTACCTTACACCGTAAAAGTAAAAACATAGAATTAGTCTCTGTTATAATTATAATTTATTGATACTTGATTAGGATACTTAATATTCTGCTGAAGAACTATAAAATAAAGAGTCGAAATCCAGCAACTATATTGTCAAAAAAGGAACAATGGATATACTGTAATGATCTATCGGATCGTTTTATATTATGAATAATTTCACCAGACTATTGTTACCGTAACTATAACCGTAAGAATCACTTATTTTAAAATTTGTAGTTAAAATTATTGCCGCTATAAGTGTCGTAGTCAAGTAATCGACACCTTAGTTCGTGCTTGGCAATTCTTGTTAAATTATTTTGGGAAAACTCCGGATATATCCTCTTTGAAATAAGTAAAATGATTATAATTATGTTTTTTAATTCGGAACGCCTTAAAGTAGCAGAAAAATCCAATAATAAGTAGCAAGAATGGTTATTACGTCTTTGTGCTAATAATTTGAAGATATATTCTAAAGCTCATTTTAATATTTGATTATCAATAAAAAGAAGATTAGGCTTTAATGTGGGATAAATTAAAGTAGGGTTGAAAATTATTAGGATCAATTTATTAAATGTTTCAGAAACAGTGATGGAATTAGGAGTTTATGAGAGATATTGGCCATTGGAGTATCAATCATTGTTTAGAAGGAACTTTTGGTATAGATGCAGGTTCTTTTGCACTTTCAACAGAAGTTACTAAATAAACTTTAATTTTTGGATCAACCCGAAATAAATTTGTAAAGGAACTTCCACTGTCCTTGTGGGTTTTGGTTCCAGGTTAAATTACTAAAAATGAGGTATATTGTAGAGTTAGTCCTTCCAAAAACAAGAGTTCATAGGACCTGGGTTTGAAAATAAAGAATTTTTAAAATATTCAGCTCAGATGTTTAGTATTGTACCTACTATTAACGTTTAAGTGTCTTAATTTCAATATAGTATTTATATTTGCTCAAATATAGATAATTGATATAGTAAATCGTTATATAAGAGTGGATAGCAATGGATGAAAGGAGGTACGAGGTGATAAAAGTCGATGACAATGAGATAGGGCTGATAACAGGAAATAACAGAAAGTGTAAGGAAGAAGAACAAAATGAGATAATATATTAGCAAAGAAAAAAATAAAAAGGAAACTATAAGTAAGAAAAGTAAGAAAAATCTAATCAATAACAATGAAGCGATATGAATAACTAAAGAATATGCGGGAATGAATAAAGAACGAATAAGAAAAATATAAGGTAAGAGGAGACTATATACGTAGTAAAGCCCAATAAAAGAAATGCAGTGACCTTCATTTGCATAAAAGCCTGCGTTTAGTCACCGAAAGATATAAAATCCAGGACAGACGACGGGAACGTAGCACGATGGATTTTTAGGTCCCATATTGGTCCAGTCAACTAAGGCAAAACCTGGGCTAGTCCGCCAACTAAGGAAAGACCTGGAAGGATTCGGGCCAACTAAGGCAAAACCTAGAGTGATCGTAGTGGTTGTAGTTTTACTTAAATCAGGTTCACGTGCATAGTAAAAACAGTTTAGACTGCAGAATAACATTTTTAATAGTCTCTATAACATACCTATGTGGGTATTCATTTATACGGTTATTTTTTGTATCCCCAACGCATACGAGTTTACTAAAAATAAGTTTTAATATGATATATTTAAATAATAAGATTTTCGTAGTGTTTGATTGTCCTAATCGAAACTCACTACTATTCTGTTTAATACAACATTAAAAAAACAGATACACTTAGGTACTAGCTACCAGATTCATTTTACCAAACAACTAGGTTTATATACTATTTTTTGTCTCTCATTATCAGTAAGGACAATCTCATAGTAAGCAATAAAATATAATGATAGTGCGTTATTAACGTAACCACTTACTTTAAAAGTTATTAAATAATCAATAAGTTACCTGCCGTTAATGTAGGTGTGTGTATTTACTATATTTATCTATCTATCTATCCGTTATCTATATATTAAATTCATTTATATCGTAAATCAAAACATCTTGACATATATTTTATTAGTCATTACATTAAAGGAATACCTCGTTACTTTAACAATAGCCTAACTTCCTTCTCATTCTTCTGTCATTCTTAACCTCACATATCACCGGTAGCGAAAGGAGCACCAGCGAATCTTCCACATGCGGTATTCAATTTCAATTGACATTTCTTACGTAACTATTTACTGAGTTTCTTTACAAACTCAATAGTTCTTGTCAGAACGAACGACAATATATGTGTTTTGTTTTCAATTGACGGTCAATTAGTAGTTCCAATGAGTGTTGTAAAACCTAGCAGGGGGTCTTATATTGAACATGTAAGTGGATTTTATTGAAATATATTTATGACTCTTAGTGTATATTTGTAATAGAATTTTAATCGATAAGTTTTATATATTTGTAACAAGATATTATTGATTTATGTTTATTTTATACTCCATTAGCTGATATTTAAGTACTAAATGCCAATCTATATATTAATTACCTAAATGTTAATATGGGTTTTTTCTTAGTAGTTTTCTTGGGTGTGTAAGTCGCCCTTAAGGAAATCGGTTGCTAGTTTTAGTTTTTAGTTTGAGTTAGATAGGTTTCTGTTTGTATTTTGTAACTGTCCTATGGAGATTAGAATGTATTGGATTGTCATGATATTGAAACACGTATGGGGGCTTTTACACAATTTTATTTACAAAATTGTTAAGATACACTGAACTCTGCTGGATAACGTCTAACTACTTGACAATACAATGAACTCTTCTGAACACTTGACTCGAACTGACGTTAACTGTCCGTGCATCCCCTTATATACAACATTATTTAATCTAGTTAGTGTGTTTAGAAGTTTCTAGAATTTTCTAGAAACATTATTTAAAATGGTCAGTTGATTTTTTTACAAACTTCTAAAAATCAACTGTCAACAACAATCTTTCAAACTAAGGTCCCTTCTGTTACGGTTATCCCGTTACACTGCCCCCTCCTTAGATTCATTCCTCCTGGAATGTTATTTCCTACATCGGAATCCCGCACACTCCCTGAGCCAGCCAAACCATCTTCTTGGAGTTGCTGCGCATCTCCACTGTGGTTTCCCTGGTAAGGCGCCAAACGATCGTGATGGACCACGACGGGTTTCCCTCTGGGAATTTTCACGATCCGATAAATGACATCGTTAATCTTCTTCTTGATGGTGTAAGGACCTTCCCAGTTCTTTTGTAATTTGGGACAAATACCTCGACGCCGTCGGGGGTTATAGAGCCAGACTAAATCTCCAACTTGGTAGCTCTTTTCCATTGTCCGTGTGTCATAGTACCTCTTCATCCGATCACTAGATAATTGTAGTTTTCCACGCACCAGGTTGTGTATATTCTCCATTCGATTCTGAAGGTCGGCGACATATTGTTCACGTGCCATTTCTTCACCAGGTTTACAACCAAACACCAAGTCACATGGTAGCCTCATTTCTCTACCGAACAGGACCTTCGCAGGCGTTTGGCCAGTTGATTCGTTGATGGCCGATCGAATTGCCATTAGAAATAGTGGAATATGTCGATCCCAATCCCTCTGACAATCTGACACCACTTTTGACAGATAGTTGGTTATAGTCCGGTTCATTCGTTCCACCATTCCATCAGACTGAGGATGCATCGCTGTGGTTCTCGTTTTGCGGATACCTAATCTTTGGCAAACTTCTTGAAACAGCTTGCTCTCAAAATTTCTCCCTTGGTCTGAGTGTAATTCTAGTGGTACCCCAAATCGGCTTACGAATTCTTCAACCAATATATCTGCTAAAGTGGTGGCTTCCTGATTGGGAACTGCATAGGCTTCAACCCATTTAGTGAAGTAGTCCATTACAACAAAGATGTATTTGTTTCCTTCATCGGTCTGTGGAAGTGGCCCCAATACATCTACCGCGATTCTTTCAAAAGGACTTCCAACCAGGTATTGCTGCATTTCCGCCTTCGGTTTTCGGTGCGGACCGTTACTGGCAGCACAGGTAATGCATTTACGACACCAATCTTTAACATCATTAGTGCAATTTACCCAGTAAAATCTATCTCGGATCTTTTGCAGCGTTTTCGTGATACCCAGATGTCCTCCAGAACTATCATTATGCATCTGCTTTAAAATTTCTGGTACAGCATTTCTTGGGACCACTATTTGTTTCCTTGTTTCTGTTCCCTCGGAGTTTTCTACCAGTCTTTTAACGAGCCCACCGTCCAAAATTAAAGAGTTCCATTGGGACCAGTATGCTTTTAAAGCAGGAGAGGATGAGGATATCTCTCTCCACAACGGACGACGGTCCATTCTCTTCCACTCCCTAATCTTTCTCAGAACGGGATCGTTTTCTTGTTGCTCCTCCAGCATAGAGCTCTCGTCTTCTGGCACAACCTTAACTAAGGCAAGTTTTTCCTCGTTCTGCTCCATACGGGTACAAGGGGGGCAATCAGGTCGACATGGTCTTCTGGAAAGTGCATCAGCATTACGATGTCTGGTTCCAGGTCTGTGCTCGATTTCAACATCATATTCCTGCAGTTTTTCGAGCCATCTTGCTATCTGTCCTTCTGGGTTCCTAAAGCTAAGTAGCCACTTTAAACTAGCATGGTCTGTTCTGACCAGGAATTTTCTGCCATACAGATATTTATAAAAGTGTTCGACGGATTTTACAACTGCTAACAGTTCCCTCCGAGTTACACAGTAGTTCTTTTCAGCTTTCGATAAAGTTTTGCTGAAGTAACCAACCACTCTTTCCTTACCGTCTTGTAGCTGTGACAAGACGGCTCCAATTCATTGCTGGCGTCGGTGTCCAAAATAAGCTTACCATCAGGAAGTGGATAAGCAAGAACAGGTGCTGACGTAAGCTGTTTCTTCAATATTTCAAACGCCTTTTGACATTCCTGATCCCAACAGAAGGACTTATCTTGTTCTGTCAAACGTGTCAAGGGTTTGGCGATGTCTCCAAAATTCTTGACATATCGTCGGTAATAGGAACAAAGACCCAAGAAACTCCGGAGCTGATGTTTGTCGATAGGGATTGGCCATTCCTGAACGGCTTGTATCTTAGCGGGATCAACAGCAACGCCATCCTTGCTTACGTTATGTCCTAAATAGTTGACCTGTCTCTGGAACAAGTGGCATTTCTTAACATTCAATGTTAGATTAGCGTTCTGTAATCTTTTAAAAACTTCTTCCAGGTTAGATAAATGTTCCTTAAAGGTCTTACCCATTATGATGATGTCGTCTAGATAAACTAGACAAGTTTCCCATGACAAACCCCGCAGGATGTTCTCCATTAGTCGTTCAAACGTCGCAGGAGCATTACAGAGGCCAAATGGAAGGACCGTGAATTGCCATAACCCTGATCCACTGGTAAAGGCAGTCTTTTCTTTGTCTGCAGGATTCATTTTAACTTGCCAGTATCCGCTTTTAAGGTCCAAGGTAGAAAACAGAGTAGAACCCGCCAAAGCGTCGAGGGCATCATCAATCCTTGGCAGAGGATAACTGTCCTTCTTAGTGACATCATTTAGCTTTCGATAGTCGACACAAAACCGCATTGATCCGTCTTTCTTTCTCACTAATACCACAGGAGAAGCCCACGGACTACTGGATGGTTCGACTATGCCATTTTGAATCATTTCTTTAAGGGCTCTGTCTGCTTCTTCCTTTTTAACTTGAGGCATCCTTCGGGGTACCTGTCGAATCGGACGTGCATCACCAGTGTCAATTCTATGTTGTACAACATCAGTTCTTCCCAGTTTACTTTTAGAACCAAATACAGGTTTATAACGGTAAAGTAGATCTCTTACCTGTTTCTTTTCTAATTTTGACAAAGAGGGATCCAATTTTGTCATTAATGGTTCAATTCCGTTGGTCTCATCTGTTTCCGTAACGTTTACCTTGTGAATTATGGCCGTTACTGGTTCTAAACTTCCCATTTCCGTGTCCTTTCGGAGAAGAACTGGATGATCGTTCAAGTTGATAACTCGGATGGGTACCTCTTTGGCGGATCTAACAAGAGTCTTACCCACAAGGAGTCCTTTTCCCAATTCATGGTCATGGTTCTTCGGCTCTATCATGGCTGGGGCACCATCTGGCTCCAGTCCATCCAACCGCGCTGTGACGACACATTCGCAGCTTGCCGGAAGTTCGATATCATCGATTAGCTTAATCGAGGCATTGTCAACTTGTTTTCGGTGCAGGAATATTTCTTCATCACCAGTACGAAGGATACGTTGGCGAAGATCCAAATGAAAACCACAGTGGAGCATAACATCCATGCCCAGAACAATATCTTCATCAACGTCAGCCACCAGCACTGAGTGAACAAGAGAGGTTGAACCAAACTGTAGCGTCACCTGTATCTCACCGTAGACTCTAGCAGAATCTCCGGTAGCGGTACGCAGTCTCCAACTGGTAGGCAACATCTTATTTCGCATAATGATGGTTGGTCGGACGATAGTTTTTGTAGCTCCAGTGTCTACCAGCATGCTAAAGTTCTTTCCATCAATGAGGCCATCCACATATAAGCTGTCCACGTGATGTCGCAGAGTTGCCAATTTAATGGCGTGAGGGGCTTCGGGAATGTTTGGGGTCGATTTCGCCCTCCAGGAGTCGACCCGTTCTAGTTTTCCTGCTGCTGGGGTACTTCAGCAGGAGATTTTTCTGTTTGCGGGCAAGTATTTCTTATATGGCCTAGTTCTCCGCAGTTCCAGCATCTCACTGGGCGCCTTCTTTTTGGAGATAACTTCATTAACCTCTCTACTACCGCTTCAACGTCGCTAACGGAATGAACGGCATGGTCGTAGTTACCGGTGATTTCCCTCAGTCGAGCAACTCCACGTGAGGCCTCCGTCGCAGCCTCAAACTCCAGGGCAATGGTCAAGGCGTCCACAAGGGTCTTCGGCCGCGCCAGCCGTACAGCGCGCTGCAACTCGACGTCTCGAAGACCATCGGTGAAGGTTTGGACTGCTAGGCACTCCAGGAAATCCTCCGCTGCATTTGAATACGCAAGTCGTACCATTCTTGCTACATCCGCTTCAAATTCCTGGATAGTTTCTCCATTTTTCTGTTTTCGGCTTTTTAACTGCATTCGGTACACAGGTTGTAGATGAGTTTGACCATAACGCATCTCCAGACGATTCACCAATAACTCGAAGTTGTCAGCTTCATCCGGCGTCAATGATTGCAAGACGTCTAAAGCTTCGCCTCGCAGAGCTACGGTTAGGGACAATGCTTTCTCCTGGGATGACCATCCATTAGCTCTGGCCGCTGCGTCGAATTGTTTCAGGTAATTTGGCCAGGAAGTCTTCCCGTCGAAGGTCGGGGGTTTCATCGTCGTTCGTACATGGGTTGTCTCCTCGCTTCTTTGTCGTTCGACGTCTGCGTGGCAGGTTTCCATCCTTCTTGCATCTCCGTCGCCGTGGTGGATGGTTTGGTTTCGGCGGCTAGCTGCCTGTTCTTGTTGAAGCTTCCTTATCTCGGACTGCATTTGCTGGTTGATCTGGTTTTGCTCGTCTCGCAAGTTGGCGACTTGTTGATTTTGCTCATCTCGCATGTCGGTCACTTGCTGATTCATGTTGTCCACTTGCTGATTCAAGTTGTCTACCTGCTGATTCAAGTTGGCAACTTGCTGATTTTGCTCGTCACGAAGGTGTGATATTTGCTGGGAGAAGGAACTGGATAACTCTTGTGGTAGGGTAGACATCCGTTGTGATAGCTGGGACACCTCTTCGCGCTGGCTTCTTATCTGACTGGATAGCTCCTCTTGTTGGTTCGTCATTTGCTGTGATAGCTGGGACACCTCTTCGCGCTGGCTTCTTATCTGACTGGATAGCTCCTCTTGCTGGCTCATCATTCGTCCTGATAGCTCCCCTTTCAGCTGGGACATATCTTCGCACTGGCTCTTAATCTGACTGGATAGCTCCTCTTGCAGCCGGGAAAGTTGTTGAGTTAGTTCAGAATTTGCTTTTTGAGCTGGGTCTTCGAACTCCACAGCGTCAGGGTCCAAATTATTATTTACGTAGTACTCACGGAGCCTTCTCAACAATACGGATTTGCTTCCAGTAGTTTCCAACTCTAATTCTTCAAGCTCTCTTCTGAGCTCAGCCACCAATAGTTCATTTATCTTTTTTCCAGGCATTCTTGTATCTTCACCCCACACCTGACACCAATTTGAAAAACGTATGGGGGCTTTTACACAATTTTATTTACAAAATTGTTAAGATACACTGAACTCTGCTGGATAACGTCTAACTACTTGACAATACAATGAACTCTTCTGAACACTTGACTCGAACTGACGTTAACTGTCCGTGCATCCCCTTATATACAACATTATTTAATCTAGTTAGTGTGTTTAGAAGTTTCTAGAATTTTCTAGAAACATTATTTAAAATGGTCAGTTGATTTTTTTACAAACTTCTAAAAATCAACTGTCAACAACAATCTTTCAAACTAAGGTCCCTTCTGTTACGGTTATCCCGTTACACTATGAATGATTAGAGCTGTCATGAAAAATGGAATGAAAATATATAAATTGAAATAAAATTGTTAATAAGTTTTGAATTTTAATTTATAATAAAAGGAAAAATATGTAATAAGAGGATTTTATATATTATTATATAAATAAAATAACAAGCAGGAGCAAATTGCAGAAAAAACCAGAGATAGGAGGTAGAGGAACTGAGAATAGGAGATAGCAGGAAAAAAACCAGCGACAAGGAACAAGTTTTTTTATATGTTTATAATAGCTATCGAATTTTTAAAGTGCAGAATCTACAATCCGTAGTTTTTTATTGATTGGAAGGAGTCCCAGAGGAGAAATTCTATAACAATTGGCGCCCAGAACGTAGTGCTTCTTCTTCGTCTTCTTCTGGTAGCGCGTACAAACCCTAGATGAGTCCTGGCTGACTTTACAACTTCTTCCCATCTTTTCCGGTCTCTTATTAAGTTTGTATCGAAGGGTACATTCATTGAGGACAGGTCTGTTTTTATATTATCGCACCATCTTAGTCGTGGGCATCCCAATGGTCTTTTAGTTGCCGGGGTTGAATCTCAAACTAATTTTACCAACCTATCCCCTAGAAGTCTCTGAACATGTCCGGTTCATCTTAACTTTGGAGCATTTCAGTTTGTCGCTTTTTGATGTGAAACATCTATAGCGGCACGTAAATCAGATTTCTCGCGTGGCGACGGTGACGTATGACGTAAAAAACCTAACGCATCGATAATATAATTAAAGAGATGTACTGATATCTTATATGAAATTGGTCTCATGTTTTGAGCGACGCGACGGTAGCGCGCCAACAATAGGGGGAAGAAGCTCATCGATTCAAAAATTTGGCGGGACAGGGTATGAATTGTTTCATATAGAAATACACTTTTAAAGCTCATATTTTAATTTTTAATACTTTTACTGATGTGTAAAAATATTAAAAATTGAAATATAGACTTAAAAGTGCATATTATCTTATAAAATTTAGGTAAATAAATATAAAAACTAAACAAGTTAAAATGGTTTCATGGGACACAAGATAGGAACTATGTTCCTTCGGCTAATAAAGAATCGACACATAACACTACTCGCTTGTATATACGACTGTAACGCCTGCGTCTCATTTAATCTTGGCGTTAAGAAAAAAGCTTCTTTAAAATTCAAGGTAAGCTTTAAAGAGTAATGTATACATTTATTTCTTCTCACCTTTCCTAACTACTTTCAACTATCAAGATTTTTAAAAATTATATCTCATATTACTTTAACAAAAAAAGGTAAAAGTTAAGATATATACAAAAAAAAAATTGCATCGGCTGGGAATCGAACCCGAGCCTCCCGTGTGGCAGGCGAGCATTCTACGTCTCGTTACGGGTTTTTCGTTACGGTTTTTACTATTACATTTTTTTCAGTTCAGTCACACCGCAAAATCCCTATCTTCTCCAAGCCTACCGTAAGGAACATAGTTCCAATTGTTCCAATAATAAACAAATTTTAATTTTTAATAAAAGAATTTTTACATTTTCAAAATTTTTCAAAAATTTGAAAATCATGATAATTTTAAAAATTTTCAAAATTTTCAAAGTTTTTAAATTTTTTAATGGTTACTTTAATCGCGCGTAAAGGTTACACGCACACTCTTTTTTTATTGAATACTGCATATACTTTTACAAAATAATGTTGATGTTTCACATCTGCCAGGCGTCCCGTGACGGCTCACATTTTTATTTTTTTTATGAACTGGTATTATGATGTTTTCCTTCCATTTTGCTGCTATTTTTTCCTCTCTCCATATGCACCGTATTAGTTTATGCAGTTGTTTCTGCAGTTCTCTACACCCGTGTTTAATAAGTTCTGCAGAAATATTGTCAGTGCCTGGCGCCTTACAGTTTTTCATTTGATTCACTGCCGGTATTGTCTCTTCTAAAGATGGGTCCATAACTAATGGTTTCGCAGTCATATACACGTCTTTCTCATGTTTTTCTTGATTTTGTGTTTAAAGTAGTTTTTCCAAGTGTTCATAAGTTCCTTATCTTTAACAATATAGGTTTTCATCGTTATCCGAAACAGTTTTGGTGGAGAATTCTTTCTTTTCTTTCGCTAACGCCCTATGGAAGTCTTATGTGCCTGTTCTCTTCCATTTGTTCTTATTAGTATTCACTTTTCTTTTTTCTAAATAGCTTCTTAGTTATTTTACGGCATTCTATGTATCTTCCTCTGTTTTCGACTGTATTAAACTGCATCACCGTTGTTCTTGCCCTATGTCTCCTGATTAGCTGTTGTTTGCATTCATCGTCAAACCATGCATATTTCCATTTTTCCTATAGATGCTTCGGCTGACTCTTTAATTGCTTCCTGCTGCCTTTGCCATAGGAGGTGTTCGACGTCAGATGGTAGATTTAGTTCTCTTAAGTTTTGTTCCAATGTTTGTTCATACTTTTGCTGCTCCTCTAGATTCGACACTTGTATTTTGTTAAGAAATTTTGTCGTGTTTCTCAGGTGTCAAGCTCAAAACGTATCTCATATGTAACAATTCTCTTGTGTTATATACACGGGTACAGTTGTTTTTTTCTAAAACACATTGAAATAAATGTATATCATAGATAAGTTAAAACTTTTCCTAGTTTTAAAAGATAGCTGAATATAGGTCATATGGTTGGCATTGAAAAATTTCTTATCGACCTACTCACCTTTAACCTAACCTAACCTATCATCTAAAAACAATCTAGTTTACAATATTGATTAAAAAGAGTAATAGTTATTGCATATTTTCCTAATTGGCATTTTTTCATCTTAATTCCGAGTTAATACGAGAGTATTATCAAATATTGCAAAACCAACTCATTTGAAAAATGTTACTAACCTTTATATTATTTACAACATAGCCATGTGTCATTGTAACTCTCGACTGTCCACTGTACATATAGAAATAAATAATAATCTTATAGTATATTTATAAATACATACGGTATCGTATTACGTTATAGAATGGCAATGATGTCATTATAAGATAAAAACTCTTTGTAATTCGACTTTATTTATAGCCTCGTCATTT
Source organism: Altica lythri (assembly GCA_964028335.1). Lineage (NCBI taxonomy): Eukaryota > Metazoa > Arthropoda > Insecta > Coleoptera > Chrysomelidae > Altica > Altica lythri. The sequence goes on along the minus strand of OZ034805.1, from coordinate 56,030,494 downwards.
AGAGATAATTCATTATTAATTAATATAATTTTGTTTTACACTGTACATTCTAATTGCGCTGTTTAAAATAGCTTCTAATTAGTAAAATTTAAAGCACAACGACAAATGAATACAAATCGGTTTCACTATCAAACTAGACAAGTCTTGGGTTTGTATATGCTTTACCGGACGTAAAGGCGTGTTTACATGATGCCAGTGACTGGCGCCAGTCTCACTGGTATGCCAGCGCTGGCATGGTACTGGCATCATGTAAACGCTTTTTTGTGCAAGTCCAGCGCTGTCTGCCAGCAGTGCCAGCGCTGTCTCGAATAGAAAGTTGGTCTATTTTTCATGCCAGTGGCCCTCGTCCGCGTCCCCTCCAACCCCGCGACAGTGGTTGTAGACACGTGTAAACACAGCGTTCCAGTGACTGGCGTACATGGTACATGTGAAGGGTAAACTTCACCAAGTAGGAACTAGGGTGCCAGTGAGACTGTCGCTAGCTACTGGATACGTGTAAACGTACCAGTCCAGCGCTGTCCTAATCAAGCACTGGCATGCCAGTAAGACTGGCGCCAGTTACTGGCATTATGTAAACACGCCATAATTCCTACAACATATACATTTTTTTTGTGTTTTCGAAAAACCGCTGTATCGAGTTCTTTGAAATTTGAAGTACAGGTGCACATGGGAAAAAATCGTTTTTTCCATTTTTTTCACCCAAAATCATTTTGCCAAATGAGATGGTTGTTAGGGTACGATAATTTTTAGCGCCGCTCGCAAAAATGTCTTATAAATGTTATGTAGGTTCTTTATATAACGTAAGTGAGCTCTAAAAAAGGTATTTTGAAAATGCCATCCCTAAGATGGTAAAATAGAGAATGAAAGTTTGTATCAAACTGTTTATTCGTTTATTGAATTTGTTTTAAATTTTGTAAAAATATAGTTCGGTAAAAGTAATGAATTATGTATTTTTCAAAAGTCATCCCGAAAGCGTTAAAATAAGGAAGTTATACACATGAAATTTTTGTCTTATTACAAAGGAATAAAATAATACGTTTATTAGTTTTTAGAAATATTACCCCATAAAGGTGTGAAGTAGGGGATGAAATTTGTGTGAAAATACGTAAAGTTCATTTGTTTGGAGTTGGCAGCTAAGAAAAGTCATTAAATCGTAAAATGTTGTAAACAAGACCCTAAATCAGCAGCGCACGTACTTATTTATATCGGTATTAAGAAATTTCTTTTCTTCGGATGAATACGACGAAATGGAAGCCGACAATTAAAGGAGTAAGTGCTTTTTGCATTAATTTATATTTAATTCTTACTTTTTACTATGTAGCATATTTTTATTTTACTTTTAATTTTTATTTTAATTTGAATTATGCTTTAAAAAAACTTCGGTTCTACGGTCATGGGATCTATTCAGCTAACTGTTGTGACAATATTATCTAGGGTTTCTATTGTGTTTGGGTTAGTTAATCCCTAATTACAGGGTGGACTCTTTGAAAAATAACAACTATGACTATGTTTCAATACTACTTTTAGTTATTTTTTATGAACCACCATTGCTTGGGCTTTGAAGGATTTGCATTTATAATCAATTCACTGTGCTGCCAACTGCAAACAATATATAATAATATAATATAATAGCATCAAAATATACACTGGTAAATTGGATTAAATTTTCCCCAAAACAAGCTTTCATTACTTCTTGTGCTACAATAAAATCTCCAGTTCAAACTTAAGTCAAAATATTTAAAACTAGCTGACCCGACGAACTTTTACTTTTACGATTTTTTCTTGTTTTCGATTAATTTTTATAATTTCATTACTGTTTTTGTTGATCTTATCATATTTTTTGTCTATGTAAGGTTTTCAATTTTTTTTTTGTATTTTGTAATTTTTACTCTTTTGTCCCTTTTTGAGTTGTATTTTTTTCGGTTTTTCACATTTTTTTTGTTCACAATTTTTGTGATATTGTTAGTTTTTTCAATTTTATCCATTTCACATTTTACTTTTGTATTTGCTTTGTTTGTTTTTGATTTTTCCCAATTTTCCTAGTTTTTCATCTTTTTCTGTTATTTTCATTTTTTCCCATTTTTTTTTAATAACTACTCGTTTCTTTAAATTTTTTTTATGATTTTTGGCAGTTTTTAAAAAATTTTCACCGATCAAAAATTTACTATAATTGTCAACAATTTTTTTTCGATTTCCATCAATTTTCACGATTTTCAACATAATTTTTTAAGAATTTCAACGTTCTTCGTGCGATTTTCAACAATCCTTTTGAGTTTTTAACATTTTTTCAGGATTTGTGGCAATTTTTTACTATTTTTATTAAATTTTCTAGAATGTCAAGCATTTCTTACAATTGTTCACGTTTTCAAGATTTCTTTATAATCTTCCACATTTTTTTAAAGATTTTTTACAATTTTTTCCTATCCTCAATATTTTTGAAAATTAAAAAAAAATCAAGATTTTTAAATTTTATTAGTAGAAATCCGCATAATAACTTTCATTGAAAACTGAGTAATTTTTAAATATCCATACAAAATTTCAACTCCTTATTTGCACCCTTAAAGGGGGTGAATTCTAATAAACCATGAAACACAGGTTCAATCAAATATTTTCAAGAGTCTGTACTTCAATTAAAAAAAAAAGATTTTTCCATATAAACTTTCATCTCCAATTTTAACCCCTTCAGGTTTAAAATTTTTCAAAATTTCTTCTTAGTGGGTGTTATAATATGAAAATAAACATTTGTCCAAATTTCACGTTTCTACCATAAGCGGTTACGGCTGTGCGTGCGTCTATACGTAAGTGAGTGGAAACCTCTCATTTTATAAAATATATATCAGAGATAATATGCGATGGCCGTAAAATTAGACAATATTCTATCTAACTTTTGACACATGTCGCGGGTGTAAGCTTTTGTTCTGATTGCCTAGCTATAGAGCAAGGCTAATAAAAACTAGCTTATTATTATATCTATTAAGGCTCCAGAAGAAATAACATTTCACTTAATGCGACCAATATGTGGACAATAATCTTGTACTTGTATATATACGGTTACATTTACTGTTTATTGCTATCTCATCCGATGAAAAGGTCAGGTTACAATGTAGATTTCTGATATGAAGTTGTAGAAAGACAAACTAGATTTTGTAAAATGATAACTTTGAAAAAAGTTCCAAATAGGTATTTATTTAAATTAAATGTTTTTTGCATAAATTTATACTTTTTCTAAGTGACCCATAGCGGCAGTTCTACAAGGATGTTAATATCATACCTTGGTTTATAAGAGGTGGATAGTTAAACTGAAGTTTAATATAATATAACTATTTAACAAACTGCATGAATGAAGAAATATTTAACGTATAAAAAATAGATTAGTTTAGTACCTACAAAATTATTTGTTTATAACTTTATTACTGTAAACTTGTTTAAACAGTCAACAATTATAGTAAGCTGTACTTTGTAACGTTTGTAACGTTGGTTTTCAAACATTCCATCCGGACTATACATTTTTATTCTGTTTAATTTTTATCGCGCCGATGCCAAGGTCGATTGCCGATTTGGTGGTGGAAAATGATGCTTCGTCGACGGAATGATTTCTCTACTCGTTCATTTTCGTCTTCGATTCTTGGTAAATTCAGATTTAATTTTCTGACTACCTTCGCCCTTCTTTCTGGATTTAATGCCAAATCTGAGAAGGGCCCTACTGAGGTTGCAGATATTCATTTCTGAAAATATTGCTGATTGTCGACGGATTATTTCTGAGAAAGTTCTCTTAAGAAAGACCACTTTCATCTAATTGGGCAGTACTGTTCCGTCACTATCGAAACACCGACAGGAAGATCACTTCCATCCACTTGGGCTGTTCCATCACTATCGAAACTCCGACAGGAAGACCATCGGAAAAAAAAGATAAGAGATTAAATTAATTAATTGATTTAAATTTTTTTTTCTTATATACTTAAATTTTGAAATAAATTAACTTAAAACTGATTTTTGCAATTTTATTTGTGTGTCTGTACTTGACGCCCTATAATAGATGTTTGGGGGGAATTAAGCAAAACACAGAAGGAAGCCACGACCCTCAGGAGTTAGCCTAGGGAAATTTTAAGGCTACAACTTTACATTTAGTTTGTATAAATACTACTAAAAATTACTACTCATTAGATATGATTAATGTAGATTAATGGATATATAAATAAAATTGTGAGATGCCGATTCAAATGGCTTGATAACATTTCATCCCTAGTTCAGATTTTTTAGTGTTTTAGTTTTATTTTCAATTGATACTAGTAAGCGTATACTACTTAACTCTTGTGTTAATGCGTTTTAAACACGCTACTAATCACTGATATTCTATTACCTTTTCAGTTATTTCATAACTAATCAGACCTGATTTCAGTAAATGTAAATTATATTTAAAAATGTTTTATTTATCTTACAAATTTATAACTTTCTAATTTGCGAATCTTACGTGTTTAATAAATAAATAGTAAATAATATTAATTGGCGTTATTCTAAAATCACATAAAAGAAACAAAGATAAGTTAAAAAATAATTATCTATCTATACTTATAATAAATCTGTAGAGAGATCAATTCTGTACATGAAATATATTTCCAAAATAATTATCAGGGTGTGATAAGGGATCGATACTGATGACAAAAATAAAATCAGTAAAATTTTTGTCTGTCTGTCTGTATAACCGTTATAGAAACAAAAACTACTCGACGGATTGTAACGAAAATTGGTACAATTATTTTTCATATTCCTAAGCTGGATATTTACATCACGCTACAATCAATAGGAGCAGAGCAGTGAAGGTAAATGTTGGGAAAACCACTTTTACGGTGTGGGGGGAGAAATTTTTATACAACAAAAATGTGGTTAGATTTTTTGTTGTACGTCTGTTTGTCTATATGTATGTTTGTGCGCGCATCACATGAAAACTACTGATCCGATTTGAATGCGGTTTTCACAGATGTATTTGTCTTCTTTTAACTTAACATCTGGTGTATAATTTTTTTTTCTCCCACCCCTTTAACGGGGTGAGGGGAGAAATGTTTATACAACAATAATTAACACGCCACGCGAACGACGTCGCGGGTACACCTAGTCTGTTTATAAAATTTTAATCTATTTTCTTTACTTATGTGTTGGAATCTGTTAAATATCGTAGGATATCCGCCTTTTAATAACCAAAGCTAAGGTACTTACGATTCTGTAATATAGTTCAATTGACTGGATCCATTTATTCAAAATTTATAGTTAATGAAGTGGTTTCTACATTTTAAACTTCTATAATATAAATTTCGTATTTTATCGATACTTGGTTATAGCCTATGTCTATGTTAACTTGTTCCTTGTTTTTTTTGTAACAAAAAAAAAGTGAAGGTTTCACATTAATTGTCCTCGTACTGCGAGTCGTTGGATTAATTTCCGGTACATTTAAAACATCTATTTAAAATTTATAATTACGATAATTGTATTTTTTACTTGCATCTAAACGCACTACCTACATAATGTTCAATCATATCCAACTGTTTTTCAATATATGCGTTGCAAGGTTGTTAATAAAATGAAATTGCATAATTTCGTTGTTGTTATTTAATAGAGCTATAAATAAATTAAATATTTATTTATATTAACTTAATGATGAAAAATTAATTAGGTGAAAACAACATATATTTTCACATCAATTACACCTTAAATTTGTACATTCGCGATCACTTTCTAGCGGACCTATAAATCTTCTCAAATAGTGAAGGGTGTAAATGTTTTTCCACTAATGTAAACAGATTGAAAAATACGCTGTTTTTAAATCTGTTGATCTTGCCAATGTTTGTAAAACTGTTTAAATTATACAGATACCAAAATAATTTCATTGATCCTTTGTTTTTTAAACAAACAGTTTTAAAGCAAAAATTATACTTACTGCGTTATAAAATCTACAATAGTGCAGGTCAGTGTTAACAAAAAATAAAATGGCGAAAGAATATCATCCATTACTCAAATGTGGTCGAATGGTAATACCAAAGAAAACACAAAAGAAAACGAGACTTTGTGTTTTCTTTGGTATTAAAAAATAAAATATTCTAATGTTTTCTTGGTGATTTATAATAAAAAAAATTAAGATACAGTTAAAAAAATTTATATTTTAAAAATTTCTTTTGAAAACTTAAATATGTTTACGCACGATTGACGTCTGTTCCAACATATCAGTTAATACGGAATTGGTTCTTGTTAAAATGCCAACAACATGAAAAGAAGTCGCCAGTATATGTGAAACAGACTTTAGTGTAGGGTTAAGCACCTCCTATGGGTTCCAGGACACATAGGTATAGAAGGAAACGAAGCAGCAGATAAGCTGGCAAAAGAAGAAGCTGATACCCCATACCTGGACCAGAACCACCTTGTGAAATCAGCAGTAGTACCTACAATCTTAGAAAAACTAAAAGAAAAAAAAAAATGAATAGGGAAAAAAATCCAAGTACTGGAATAATCTAGGAGGACTAAGACAATCGAAGACGTTCCTGGGAAACTAGAACCAGAAGAGATCTCAAAGCTGTCTTAACCTTAGTAAGAAGAACCTTTGAATTATAACAGGAATACTAACCGGGCACTGCCGATTAAGAGGACACATAAAGAAACTAGGGTTGGTAGATAAAGCAAACTGCAAAGGATGAAACCTTAATACACATACTCTCAAAATGCATCGCATTAAGTAATTCTAGGGTCATTTACCTAGGCGCAAAGGATGAACTACCTAACTTGAAACCCAATGATATCCTAAACTCTCTAAGGAAGATAGGACTAGAGAAGCTACTATAAGTCTAAAAATCATCAGAAATATAGCAAGAAATGGGACACAAATAGATCTTATAGGTCGCATACATAGGGTTAAGCAATTAAACTGTTACCTATTCAAACGACTATAATTTTATACTGAGAAATATTTATTTATTTATTCAAAAACATATTGCGATATTTTGATATTCACGTACAATTGCTTTCTTCAGCGCATCTATACTGGCTTATTTTTTTAGCTGCTTTTTTGTTTTCTAAGATGTACCAGATAGAAAAGTCCATCGGATTTGCATCTGGTGACTTCGAAAGCCATTGTGTGGACGAAATGAATCATTCTCGTCAGATTTGTTGAAACGTCCATGGTCTGCAAATAAAGTGCCCACCTACATATCTAAATCGGTTACCAAAATATGATAATAAGGACGCATTTGACTACAGACTGGATGAAAACGATTGGAGAACTCTCATCTGCGGTTATGACTACACATAGCATTACTTTAGATGAAAACTGACCATAGTTTCCAGCCAAATTTTTTCCCTACATATCTTTGATGCTTTTGGTGACTTGTAAATAATATAATGCACTTTCATCAGAACAATTTTGACGTAAATTTCCTTTTTGGTTTGTCAGTTATACCGTAGTAAGGTTAACAGTTTAATTGCTGAACTCTTTATTTGGTTAATGTACAAATAATAACAATCATTTTCTATACCAGGAAACATATACTCTATACCGAAAACCAAAATTAAAAAAATCATATAAATAAATACAGAAACAATGTATGTACCTACTATATAAAAATAGATCAGTATTTAATTTACTATAAAGTAAGTGAAAGTAAATAAAAACTTGGAAGTGCTATAGGAGATATTTTACTTATTAGAAACAATATTAAACAATATTTGAAAAATATATTAAATTTGTTAAAAATATTACCATTCCCACGCATACCATCATTAGTATTAATATGCACCGTACAAATGACTGCATAAAAAAATTATTAACTTTTATGTTTCCACATTATAAATAATTGTTAGGCATAATTTTCTATCCTGTAAGTTAAATATTTAATTTTTTTTTATTAATTTTTTGTGTTCCTTGTATCTACCTGTCATACATTACGAAATTTATCGTAATGTAGACGCCAAGGTGTTTCTAAATTAGTTCGCAAGGAGATCCAGTCATCAATTATGTATTACGTCACAAATATGCGAGTTCTACAATGATAGAACCTAATACTTTTGTTTAACCAATGTTGTCACTATTATATTATTTTATTTAAAATATGGATTCATTAAAAAAATCGTTCTATCATGGAGCCAGATAACCAAGTATGTACGAACCCTAACAACATAAGGTTCGGACGATATTGATTTTAGTATTAAAATGTAACTTATACACAAAATTGATGAAAAAAATTGTAGATTTATAAAAAATATACTTTTGCCAGCACTGAGGCCACATATGGCCCATTGTGCATCCTCCCGTGTGTAGGGATATCCTCACCTCAGGCTGTCACCAGGCCTAGAGATTTAAAATAGGTGATGAGGCTCCCAAAGGGGGATTTCCCTGATATCGGCTGGTGTAAGCCAGTACTCGCGCAACACGAATCTTCCAATTTCATAAAAAGCAGGTTTATAATGTATGTATGAGCAAGTTAGGAGTAACAGATACACCTGCGGCCTATAAGATCTATTGTGTCCTCCTTCTTGCTATATTTCTGATGATTTCTCAGACTTATAGCAGCTCTTCTAGTCCCATCTTTCTTAGAAAGTTTAGGATATCATTGAGTTTCAAGTTCTTCCTTTTCTATTTCGTATAACCCCAGGTTTTTAACCCTAGAATTACTTTATTCGATGTATTCTGAGAGCATGTGTATTGAGGTTTAATCCTCTACCTCACAGAATCTGCAGTTTGCTTCATCTACCAATCCTAGTTTCTTCATGTGTCCTCTTAATCGGCAGTGCCCGGTTAGTATTCCTGTTATAATTTGGAGGTTCTTCTTACTAAGGTTAAGACAGCTGTGAGATCTCTTCTGGTTATGCAATATCGAGAAAAAAGTAGCGAATAACCTAGGAAAATAACACCCAGAATGAGAAGGCAACTTGTAAAATTGTGTAAAATTCACCGCAGAGCTACTTTAAAAGAGGTAAGAGTTTTTTTAATTCAAAGGTCTGTACCAATATTTACAAGATATACATACATACACACTCAAACAGTCTGTTTGAATTAAGGTTCTTTGAGGCGGAATAAAAGCCACTACTAACACAGCTGCAAATGAAGAACCGATTAATATATGAACAAAAGTTGTCTTGAACGGTAGAAGACTGATGCAAAATTATTTTTAGTGACGAATCAAAATTTTATATTTTGGTAGGAGATTGCAAAAGTAGAATAATACCCATTAAAGGGGAAGCATTTAAAGCAGATTGTCTAAAAAGAACTGTAAAATTTCAAAAGAGTGTCATGATTGGGGGCTGCATGTCAGAAAAAGGTATTGTAAACATGAAAATAATAACTAGATCTATTAATGACGGAATTTTATCTTTCAAAAGGATGTGACACTGCGAAATCAATTAAACAGTGGTTTGCAATAAAAATATGAATTTGGTCTTCAAGTAGTCCTGACTAGAATATAAGACCGTGTGCCACCAGATGAAAAGTTACTTAAGGAATAATTCCCAAAGAACAAAAAAGAATGATTTACAGGCAAAACTATGGAATATATGGTGTTTATATACACAAAATTATTGTATATCTTTGCTGAAACCAATGCCTAATAGAATTCGCGCTGTTTTAAAGGCCAAAGGGGATGTAACACCATATTAAATTGTTTAAAGATGGATACGTCAAAATTTAAGTTGTCAACAAAATTTGTTCATTTTTTAATTTCTTTCAAATGTATGATTGGTTATTTAGTTAAAAAAATGTTTTTTAATAATTAATTGTTTAACATACATAGTTAGGATTTATTTAAAAAAAATTTAAACAATAAATCAGTAAATATTAATTAAAAAATTAATCGTTCGAACATTATTTTGTTAGGGCTCGTATTACTTACTCATAACTACGTGTGTGCTTTTTGGTATACATTTTAGACCTTGATATCGATATTGATAGTATGTTGTTAATTGTATAATATGCTCTTTTATTTCTTATATATTTTTAGTATTCCCAACCATTTGAAGTTGTAACACAACAGAAAAAAGTTCAATATTTCACTATTGAACACCGTGAAAACTGATTTCAGACTTTTTCTATTACTATTCATAGCTGTGCACCTTACCAAAAAGGTCATATGATAATATTTTGTAGCGGTAAGACGACGACAAACCTTGAAACAATTATTGAACATAAATCAGGTACAACGTCATTAAGTACATCTATCAATTGCAAAGTATGCTTCGGTTACCTATTTAGGTAATTTAGTTCTTATAAGTTGGGAAAGGATCACACCTTCGATCTAAATCAAAGTCAAACACATAAAGGATCCGACTTCCAGTCTAATTTAAAACCATAGTAAAGGAAAAATGGTCGAACTTCTGGTCTAAATCATGGTGAAACGCTGTAACATCTCTTAAAAAGTCAATTACCTAAAATTTTTTAATATGACTCAATATTACAATAAGATTATACAAATCAGGTCTAAATATAAGTCAGACAGGTCAGATATTGCCAATCCGGTCAGAAAGGTCTTGATAAGTTCGTATTATTGTGAAATATTGACAAGGTATTGAAAAGTAATTCAACTCAAACACATGTTTTGAACAAATTCGTATTAAAATGTTATATATAGAAATCCACTCTTCTTAGAAGTCTCAATAATTTGTTTCTACATTTTTTTGAGATTTAAGACCCATTTCAAGCTTTTTTTTTGTATTTTTCCGAGTTTTTATTTGGTTTTCATAGCAGTTATTGCTTTGTTGTCTAATATGTATTTGGTCTGCTTGGTATCTATCTTCTAAGCTCTTTAAACATAATAAATCGTGCTCCTTACAAACTTTATAGAAAAAACTTATGTCTCGAGCTAATTTTGTACCAGAGCCACAATATTGGTAACCAGGAATATGTAATTTGAATGGTAATTTATTAATTTCAGAGTTTACCTCTTCTTATGACAGTTATGACTGCTGAATTTGAACAAAATTATTTATATTTACCCTTATGTATACGTAGCCTTGTTTATAAAGACTTGTTGTATTGAGAACTGTTTTAAACTTTGAATAACTGTTGTTATCGCGTTTGAGTAAGATTTAAACTAGAAGTCCTTAGACTCCCCATTAATTTGACTGGAAGTTCCGGTAATATAAAATTGCATTAAGCTAAGGTAAAGATAAACAGAACAATATTTACGATTTCCTAGTTAAAATTTATTAGCAACTATGGATGACTGAAGTTCTTATGTTGAACAAGAAAATTATTCTGCTATATGTATTTTTTAATCAATTAAGAAACGAGAAACCATATTTTATTGCATTGTTAGTAGATTTTACAATAGAAGACAAACTCGTCTAATGGCTGTGTGTACCGGTAGAATACAAAATACAAAGAACTGGTGTATGTTGGTACAAATATTTATTAAAATGTTTGTACCAACATACACCAGTTCTTTGTATTTAGTAGATTTTACCTTTGAAGTATTTTTTATGGTTCGATTTGGCAACGTAGCGTCAACTTCTGATATAGAAATGAAAATGAAGGTTGCGCGTTAACCCATCCGGTAATCATAGTAATTGTCTAAATTTGACGTCGGTTTTAATTATAATAAATTACTTCTTACAATGTAATTAAGAGATCATATGGCTGATCAAGATATGTCCAAACCAGACCATCACTCTCTTTTTTTATTCGTAGCAGAAAGAAAGAGAATTAGATGCTTTGTCGGAGATGCAGCATGACGTGCTTCAATCAGAATTATTTAGCCATAAATCTTATTTCCTGTAAAAGAATTATATAACCGTATTATAATTATAGGTTCCTCCTCGATTTTTTTTATTTTAAATGTGAGACGAAACAAGGCCAAGGAACAGATTAATCCGGAAAGTCGCAGAGGATGGGTCAATCGATAAATTTTAAATAAAATTAAAAACAATAATTTATGTATATTTGCTATTAATTATAGGATCTTATACAGTTCCTATAAGTTCGCTGTTGTGAATGTTAAATATTTTCCTGTTTTATAGTATATTATTAAACATGTAAATAAACAATTTTATTAAAATCAGTTGATGATTTGTTCACGTTGTCAGCCTCGATTTTGCTCGTCTCTAAACTCCACAACTCTTCACAGAAGTGCCACTTTAACTTTACTATTTTTATTCCTAATGTTTAACAGTTATATATTATACAGTTCCTATAAGTTCGAGATTTGAATATTAAAATCTTTTCCTGTTTTGTAGAATTTTATTAAACATGTAATATATTAAAATCATCGAATGATTCTCGTGATTTGTTCACGTTGTCTGCCTCTATTTCGCTCGGTTCTGAACTACTCCACTCTCCACAGAACTACCACTAAGTATAACGTTATCTACTATTTTTAATCTCAATGGATATACAGTTCCTATTAAGTCAAAATTTTAAATGTTAAATATTTTCCTGTTTCCAAGTTGTCCACCTCGATTACGCTCGTCTCTAAACTTCACAACTCTCCACAGAAGTAAACTTTACTATAGGAACTTATTCCTATTCTTATTAGTTCGCAATTTTTGTTTTTTGTTGAATGTTATTAAACATTGAAAATATTTTATTAAAATTATTTTATGATTCTCGTGATTAGTTTAAATTATCAGCCCCGATTTTGCTCATCTCTCAACTTCATAACTCTTCACAGAAGTGCCACTTTAACTACTTTACTATTTTTAAAGTCAATGGTGAACAAAGGAAACAAATTAAACTCTACTTTTAACATTTTTAGACCTATCCGTCAGAATTTAATTTTGTTTACCTATATATATAAATATATAATCAGCTCTGCAGGCCTAGAAGGCCTATTGCTTTGTTGACTTCCTTTCTCCATTTGTTTCTGTTCTCTGCTTTTCTTTTCCAGTTGGTTATCTTTAGTGTTCTAAGGTCTTTTAACACCTCTTCCATCCATCTTGCTTTGGGCCGTCCTCTTTTCCTCTTTCCTCCTATCCCGCTTTCTACTATTTTTTGGGGTACCCTTTCATTTTTCATTCTCTGTATGTGGCCAATCCATCTCAATCTATTTCCCTTTGCAGTACCTATAATGTCTCGTTTATGTTTTTAAATAGATATATAAGGGTTTATCACCCCAATAGGGGGATCAGTCCCTTGAATTATTTTATCTCTCCAACGATTTCTTTCCGCTTTTCTCTGTCCTTAGTTTCCATTGCTTTATTTCTGCCCTGGACAGATCCTCTTTAACTTCTTTTAAACATTTTAATCAGGATCTGCCGCGTTTCTTCTTTCCTCCTAAATTTCATTTTATCATTTCATATGTCACCGTTTGCTTTTCTGCTCTCCAAATATATCGCAGCCATCTAACTCTATACTGCTTTATTTTGGTCACAATATCTTCTTTTAATTCTTGCCCAATTTCTGCATTTGTTCTATTTCTATACACGTCTGGGGCTGTTTGAATTGATCTTAGTGTCGTCCTCATAATATTTCTTTGCGCTATCCGTAAATCTTTTTGGTCTTTTAATATATGTTATTAATTCTCTGTCTTTGTATACTTACTACCATTTGTTATTATTTTTGCTTTGCATTGTATTTTTCTCCCATATTTTTCCCTGTAGGTCCTGGTAACACTTAAACATTAATAAACTGTAAGGTTTTAATATTGGTATTTACTTTTTTTGCTTTTTTACAAGCTTTTATTTACCTTGACTTTATGTATGTTTGTATGTGTAGGTGTAATTTTGCAAGTAAAATTGACCTACTTTTCGGTGTCCGATTAAGCTGAAATTTTGCACACTTATCATGAATGCAATAGTATAAAAAGAAAATAAAAATAAAACAGATTTAAAAAAAATAGATAGTATTGTATCGACTAGAGACACTGCGAACACTATCTACTTCCTTTAAAACAAATCTTTCATCACTCCGTGCGGAAAGCACTGCTTTCAACCATGTAGGACCGTGCGGAAAGCAATGCTTCCTTCAACGTTACGAAATATAAAACTATTCATCACTCCGTGCGGAAAGCACTGCTTTCGACCATGCAGGACCGTGCGGAAAGCAATGAATGACCGAAACAGAGTTGATAAAAATAAATGAGATAGAAGGTGAATTAAGAGAAATTGAGGATGAATTTTCTAATAGTTTTGCATCTGATAACGCGGTAGTAAATGCACCACGATATACTCAATCAAACGTTTCATTACTAAATAAAGATTTTGTTGTTTCTCAATTATTATCTAATATACTTAAGTTGAATAAAAAAAATGTGTCTAAGGAATTAAGCAACTGTTCAAATATTACATTTAACGTATTTAACAAAGATTCATAACTATACATAATTTTGTAATAAAAATCTTATAATTCCTTAATTCTAAAAATTTTTGTTTTAATGGGGGGGCTCCGCCTCCCCCAACCCTCCTTCAGCGCCTTCGCGGTGCAGGCGGATCAGACCTAATACTTATTATCTTCTTTCCTTTTATTTTAGACAAATTCAATAAGAGCTTTCCTCACGGAGTGATGAAAAATAGAATACGCAACTCGTGCGGTGCGCAGGTAATCCCATCACTCGTGCTTTTTATCGCGTTCGCCTTCGGCTCACGCGACAAACGCACTCGTGATGGGATCACCTGCTTTCCGCACTCGTTACGTACTGTACTATTTCAATTCTAGTGGCGCAATCGGTTAGAGTGTTACGATTTATAGTAAGATTGATTTTTAATGAAGGTTTAATGTTTAATGGGATCGACTTCTATTTTTTTTTTCTCATACATAAAAATATCTTTATAAATCTTTTTTAAATAGATTAATTGTATTGGAAAAAATCATAATTCAATAAATAATAGTTAAAAAAAAACAAAAAAATGTAATAATAAACAGGCCTGAAAAACCTGAAAAAGTTAATAATAAATAATAGTTAAACAAACTTAAAGACGCTATTGCATAAAATCCAAGTTAAAAAATTCTAAATAAATAATAGTTTAAAAAACTAAAAAACAAGCTTTTGTGAATCATAAACTAAAAATTGAAAAATATTTTTCAAGATATGAATCAATTCTATTTCGTTACATTTTTTTAAATATCTACACTTTTCTTAAGTCAAATATTTTTTAATTTTTAATTCATTTTTACACAAAAGCTTGTTTTTTAGTTTTTTAAACTATTATTCCGTTTTATTTCCATAAATAATTCTATTTCTTCAAATTATTTGTTTTTCAATATTATATCGTATTATTTGTTGCTTTTTTAATCATTTGTATGATAAACTATTTAAATGTTTATAAACAGATTTAATACAACTACGAATATATTTTCAGAAGAACGCACAACGTAATAAAAAAATATCGAAGCACCCACAGATATCTAAAATAAAACATCAGAAAATATTAGACAAGCAAAAATTTCAGTTACACCCAACAAAAAAAGTGCATTTGAAGGTTAAAAAGTAGATTTTTTTAAAAATAATTCACGATGGTATCTTGAGCCAACACAAATATTTGAATTTGGCAAGGTCATTATCATTGTATGTACCGAGACTGGAAAAAAACTGCTAGAATTTTTATTGTATGTTGATTGACTCCTTTGCATCTTTACAGGTCCGGTATAGACTTTTTCAAGTGTAAACATAGACAGACATCTGCTTACTTATGTATTATTTATTAAAAATCTGTACAATTGATATTATAAATAACATTTTAAAGTCATCGCACTGTAATAAACATATCAATACCAAATCGTGTTTTACTATGTGGTTTTGATGCTAAATTTTAACCCCTGACAAAATGGCATATTTTTCTTAAAAAAAAAACTAGCGTGGCAGTCAGTGGGACTGCCGGAAAAAGTTATACTTCTATGCACGCGCATGGATTCATACGTTTGTATGAGAATGATTTAGCAAAGTCATTATATGATATTCGTGGTAAGCGACCCCAAAAACCTCCTAGTATCGTGTGCCCACTCTATTTGCATAAAATTCCTGGAGACGAGGTCGTTCTTAAGCACCAGGTGTTTCGAATACCATCGCCATTATTATAATCGTATTTAGTGACTCAAAAAACCACCGAGTACCTACCAAGTGTGCACTGATACCCCAGGAGAAGAAGTAAATATCCTAGACACCAAGTGCCGCGGAGACTCTCGGAATCGTGATATTCGTGTTCAGCGACTCCAAAAACCCCGAGTATATAAATTGAACCCATTTTCAGCAATACTTACCAAGTTGTAAGTATTCTCACTAGTGTTTCTTCGGAATGTACTTTTTGAATAAAGAAATGCTATTTCCATTTTTATATTATAAAATATAGCGACAAATTTCCTGATACTTTTACGTTACAAAATTCGGAGGTTTTGGTGCTTTATTTCCTCGACTATTCGTAAAAACTCTGTTTATGTAGCCAACAACCTCAAAAGCATAGTGCAGGATATACTGCAACCATGTGATGGTATTTTAGACTACAATACAATACTCATTACTGAATATTGTTATTAATATAAAATACTAAACTTAATATGTTAACTTACGTGACAGAATTATAAAATAATCTGTCAAATAATCATGTGGTCCGTCACTAAGATATTCATACATTAGTTCAGACTGTTTTTTGTATATCTATCCCTTTTTTAATGTACTGAATGTTGAAACGGTATTCAAAGGACTTATAGTTATGACTAATAACATGTGATAAATATTTCATCTTTGTTTTTACCGACCAATATACCTTATAAGTGTGCCTGTCTCTCTCTTACTCACACCATTACATATGTAATGATTTTTCCCATTTAACTGTACACAAATCTTTTCCACCGAGTGCATGAATAGAAGTATAACTTCAAAAATGTAACCTCGTCTTTTTGATTTGAATCCGTTACGAATTTGGAAGGTGGAGTTTGATCCGAGTGGTCAAAAATTTAATTGTTCGTTAACTAAAAGAGATGGATATATTTTTTTAAATAATTTTTTTTCCTTAAAAAAAGAATGAAGAGTGATATAACCTTTGATCTGATAATAAGAACTTGAGAAATCGTAAAGATCTTAACTTGGCTTCAACGTATTTAAATGAGCTTTATAGTCTCATATTAATGTTTAAATCGTAAGCTTTTAAACAAATTTTATTAAATTACTTTGTTGTATTTTTTAATTGTAAATTAATTTGTTAATAAGGGTTTTAAATAAATTTAAAATATCGATATGTTGGCCAATAATTAACCTATGAACCTTTTCCAAAGGTCAAAATGTTCGTTTTAAAGTTCTTTACCATTATGTTAACTCAACTATGAATGTTTTTTGCTCAAATTTGTTTAAAACCCTTCAAAGTCATATGGAGTTTAAAATTATGATATTTTGTAAAAATGCGACAAAACTATCCATTGATCATGGTTATGCAAACAATGTAACACTTTCTGAATAGTGTAAATATTATATAAGACAAACCAGAAAAAGTGTTATATGTGTTACGATCAACTGATAGGAAGACATATAACGTTTAGAGCCGAATTTTTGGCATAAGAAGAGGTTTACTGTAGACGGTAGGTATTGTTTTTTGCGGTATGAATTATTTGCTATGTCACACATTTGTTCTTCTACCATCTTTTAATCTTAACTTTTCTTTAGTATTTTTGTTACAGTACTTATATGTTTTTGCTATATTAATTATAGGTTGTTCACATCAAAATTTGCCTACATTTAGTTGTATTTGTATACCTATATGTTATGGTGTGTTTATTGTATTTTTAAAAATTTTCAATAAGTACTAAATCTAATTGGATACCAGTGTAGACATTATTTTTATGATTGTTCAGTTAAGTTGATTCAAAGATTAAAATTTATTTTTTGGCAATGTTTACAAGGTCAACAGTAGTTTTAGTAGCTTAGGTAAGTAACAAATATACTATGACGTCACTGTGGTGTCTGGGACTGACTGGAGCAAAACGTTTCAGGGTCAAGCAAAATAGGTATTATTGCTAATTTTTTTTTTAAACTTTACCACTCGGTATGGTTACTACAGAGACGGGCTAGGATGTTCCTAAAATATATTGCGTCTACATTACATGCTAGGGAAATTTTTAAAATGTATCCTAAAAAATACGACATAATTATAAATCTGTATTTAATTTTTAGTGATTTCTTTAAAATTGTTTGCTTTTTACAATTTAAAGGGTATTTCTCTGTAAACTGGAAAACTCGTTCTAAAGTAACTATCTGGGCACTTTTTTACCTTATAACAGGTAATATGGAAGCTAGCTAGCCTTAATGAAATTCATTGCATATTAAATAAAAGTTCTCCTTGTTTTTCGGGTGCTATCTCTATTACTGGAGGTTAGCGAGTACACCGGGAAACTCTTCTCTGTCTTCTGCCTATCTTATTAATTCTGCGAAAGGCAATCCCTTCCAGCATCTAATATTTCTCAGCCATGATACTTTCTTTCTTCCAATGCCTCTTTTCACTTGTATTTTGCTTTTATAATTAGCTGAGGGATGTAATATTTTGGATGACGCCGCAGCAAATGACCTAGATCGGCTGTCTTCCTCCATAGTTTTTTCATGCTCGATGTTTTTAAGGTCCATATTTTAGCCCCGTAGAGTAAAACTGACCATATAAAGCATTTAGTTAATATTAATGGAATATTTATATCGACATGTGGGTCAAACAGGAGTCCTCGAAGTATCACAAAAGCTGTTTCTGGCTTGTGCAATTCTGTCGGTTATTTCCTGTTCAGGATTTAATTCACTGTTTATCCAAAATATTTATATTGACTAACTTGTTGTAGTATATTGTTATTTACGATAATGGGTATAGGTACATTTTGATTTTTATGTATCACCATTATTTTGGTTTTCTTTTCGTGGATCCGCATACCAAATTCGGAAATAAAAGTTATTTATGCGTTAAATATACATCCACTTAACATTATACGGCAGAAGCACTAAGGATATTTTTATTAGTCTAGGAAATATTAAGCTTTTTCTGAAAAATCGTAACAGGGGACTCTGCTAAAAAAAATTTACTAGACACACAATAATTGCGGGCATGTTAACCCTTAATCAAAAAGAACCTATGCCTGGTCCATCAACATCCAGCACACAAAAATATTCCTTCTTCAATGAAAGAGGGAATTACAATTAATGATCAATATACTAATGCGAACGCTTCAAATAGTGTTTAATTTTATCTTAACTATTATAATATTTACCTAGGTACCTGGTACCTACCTATTGTTGGCTCTGTTGTTGTTATTGTTACGTTTCTCTTAATAATAATTTACATTTAAATTAATAAAATACACAATCGTTTATCCTACAATACAATTCGTTGTTATTATACTGGAATCTGTAATCTTTAAAAAACGTAGTTGGGAACAATTTTTGTTTTGTTTATATTTAAGGTTTCTTTACGATGTGTGTTAGGCTAGTGCCTTTATCCTTATAATTTACTTTCTTCTTTCTTCGGGTGCCGGATGTTGGTTTTACTTAATATAGATTTATCTCAATCTTCTTAGGGGACCGTCCATTAATCACGTGAGGCTTTAAAGGGGGAGGGGGGCTCCATAAAAAGTCACGAAATATCACAAGAGGGAGGGGGGTAAAGTAATATATCACGTGTATTTATTTTTTCGGCAAGCGCGAGATACTCAATATATATATGACAATACAATTAAAATATTTTAATATTATCACCAGGTGGCGAAGTGTGATGATCGCGCTTGCTGTAGAAATATGCGGAGTTCTATAAGATCCATTCTGTCGGAACGCTTCCTTATACCTCCTTACCCGATTTTGCAGTCATCCAGTGGCCTATATATTCCAAAGCCTCAAGAGCATGATGGTAAGACGTTTGCTCCATTTCTTCTGCGTCGGTTTCTTGAAATTACTCTAACGTATACAGGCTTCGACAAGTTGATTTATGACTTGTATTGTGGCTTGATGAAATCGATGTTGATCTTCAACAAAGCAATGTGCCAACAACTGACTTGCAGGATGCTTATCCAGTTATTGGTGTTGAAGAAAGTCTTGCTAATCCGTGGTCCGAAAATACTGTACATTAACTAATGTTCATGTATTAGTACAAAAACTTTTTCGCATTTCTTTCATTATTTTTATGTCAGTAAAAACAAACTGCAACCTTTCTGTCTATCTCTGAACGTTATTGTTGTAGGTATATAGTAGTCTTTAATTTTCTATAATAAAATTTGATGATACTTAATACTTTAATTATACCAGTATTTTATATATATTTAAAAAAATGATTCTTTAGAGGTACGAAAAAAAATACACGTGATAAGGGGGGAGGGGGGAGCCTTAAATCTCACCATGTATCACCAAGGGGGAGGGGGGTTAAAAAATGCAAAAAAACATCACGTGATTAATGGACGGCCCCTTATTAAGGCTTTTTTAGTACATACATATATTTTAACAGAAATTTTGTTTTACTAAAGTTTTGTTTTGGTTTTGGTCTTTATACTGGTTGCCTATATACTGATACCAATATATAGGGTTTGTCATATTTACCAATTTTAATCTTTATCTATGGAAGGGCGTAACCAAGGGTAACGGAAGGAAAGTAGCTACCTTTCACCTGGGGTAGAAAGTGACCACTTTCCACCCTGGTTATCAATTGTCTACTTTCCAATTGTTCCGTCTTTTTTTAAACGATTGTGAATAAGTAAAACGATTTTTATGTTTTCACTATTTGATGTTGGGGTATCAAAACTATGTCAATTTTAATACATGTATGGGAAAAATAATTATGTTTTAAATTTTTATATAATTTTAATGTTAATTGCACATCATATATTGCAAATAAATGAATGTAATAATGTTATATTCTAATCATAACCTAACAATGGTTATTGTCCATATTTAATTTATTATTATTGCAGCCTGAATAATATCACATTTTAACTGTTTAAGTAAAAATTACAACCTGTGGTCATTAACTATGATTTGTCATTTGAAGTATGAGACTTGAATATTTAATAGTAATGATTTCGAAACATGTATACACGCCAACCCTTAACTGTATTTTATCGTCCATTTATTGAGAATATGAGATTTTTATATTATGAGTAGTTTATTCGGTAATAGGCAAATAAAAACGATTAATAGCTTTTAAAAGCACACTATTAAGGTATTATTTGTTAAACATAAAATGATTAATATGAACCTAAGAGGCGGACATTTACTTAACACATTTATTGGGTTTATTGTAGACTTTCTGTAAAAATAATAATTAATTTTTGGTTCATGATTGCAATACTTTCTTTATTTATTTTATTTATAACTATCATCGATTGTTTTAATCAGGAAATGGATTGCTTATAAAAATAAGACTTTTTAAGAAATCAGAGCAATAAAAAAAAAACTTAAAGTACCGAAAACTGTAACATTGTCGTATTTAATAAAGCGTGTTATCAATAGATATCAAAGAAATAATAAAATTATTCTAACGCTTTACAAGCTTTGAAAAACATTTTCAAAGATATGCCAACCCCGTTTGACTTTGAAGTGTAGGTAATCCAATATCCGTTGGGGCATATAGCCAAGGAAGTAGTTGTTTCTTCTTAGTTGAACGGTCATTGTCTTTGAAAATGTTTTTCAAAGCTTGTAAAGCGTTGGAATAATTTTATTATTTCTTTGATATCTATTGATAACACGCTTTATTTAATAAGACAATGTTACAGTTTTCTGTAATAATACTTTATAGTTTCAAGACCAGCGTCTTGTTGTCAAAATCCGAATTTTGGTTTGCGATTAGAGATGAAGATGTCGCTACTATCACATCGATGAAACTTTCGTTATTGTGTATATATATATATATATATATATATATATATATATATATATATATATATTCGAGCATGATTTTAGTGGGATTTTCAGTCAGCCATTATGCTTTAAGCTCGCTAACATATACTTTGTACTGACGAGGCCCAATAGGCCGAAACCGGTCTACAAGTTATGTGGTCCCTTGTAACTGCAAACCAGAATGGTTGGTTTAAATTATCTATTAGTTATGCCAACCCCGTTTGACTTTGAAGTGTAATCCAATATCCGTTGGGGCATATAGCCCACGAAGTAGTTGTTTCTTCTTAGTTGAACGGTCATTGTCTTTGAAAATGTTTTTCAAAGCTTGTAAAGCGTTGGAATAATTTTAATATTTCTTTGATATCTATTGATAACACGCTTTATTTAATAAGACAATGTTACAGTTTTCTGTAATAATACTTTATAGTTTCAAGACCAGCGTCTTGTTGTCAAAATCCGAATTTTGGTTTGCGATTAGAGATGAAGATGTCGCTACTATCACATCGATGAAACTTTCGTTATAAATTAAAAAATCAATTATATAGATAAAAATAATTTTCATTTTACTTTCATTTTATTTATTACATATTTTATATGTATGTATTTGTATGTGTATGTATGTGTATATATGTATATATGTGTATATATGTGTATATATATATATATATATATATATATATATAATTTTTATTTTTTTTTTCTCTTCCTGTATCTAAACTTATTTGTCCTACTTTGGAAATAATATTTAATGTCAATAAAAAAATTTTTAAATCATAAGATTGTCAAGAAGAATTCATATATGAATAATCTTTCCCAAATTTTGCTGATTTTCTGTTTTATATTAATCTCAACGTAGTAAGTTTAATAATATACATTTATATTTTTTCTGTTTTCCATTATATTCCATTTTGTTTATTTGTAGATTCCTTGAAAAAGAAATAAAATAAATTTCGAAAGCTTGGAAATTATATAAGAGTTTTTCTTAATAAGTGACTGCAATCCCCAAAAAAAAAAAAAAAAAAAAAAAAAAAAAATTTCAAATTGTTTATATATATATATATATCGAGCATGATTTTAGTGGGATTTTCAGTCAGCCATTATGCTTTAAGCTCGCTAACATATACTTTGTACTGACGAGGCCCAATAGGCCGAAACCGGTCTACAAGTTATGTGGTCCCTTGTAACTGCAAACCAGAATGGTTGGTTTAAATTATCTATTAGTTATGCCAACCCCGTTTGACTTTGAAGTGTAATCCAATATCCGTTGGGGCATATAGCCCACGAAGTAGTTGTTTCTTCTTAGTTAAACGGTTATTGTCTTTGAAAATGTTTTTCAAAAGTTGTAAAGCGTTAGAATAATTTTATTATTTCTTTGATATCTACTGAAAACTACTAAAAAAGGTTTAGTTTTAAGAACAAAACAGTACATAGCGAGATGTGAAGTACTTAATTTTTTAAGAAATACCTACCAAAGTAGACTGTTTCTCGATAAAAAAATGGTACTTTTGCCGAAATATTTTGTAAACTATTTTAAAACTAATTAAATCAAATACATTTATGTCAGTAAAATTTGACAGTTTAAATCATTAACAAGGACTATGTAAATTTCTTGATTTGTTAATGAGTAAAGTATACACAAATTAATATGAAAATCAAGTTATCACCAATTTAGAGTGTGGAAAATAACTACATTTCAACCCGATGTACAATAGTTTAGTTTAAAAGGCTCAGAAACCAGATCAGAAAAAATAATAAATATAAAATTGGAAATTAAAAACATATGTAAAAAGGAGAATGGTCGAAAGACGAAAAATATAAGTATAATCTGTTAACACATAAAAAAGTTTAACGTAATTAATTATAATTAAAACATATCATAGAGTTCAACTTTTTACTTATATTTGCAAATTTTAATAGTTTGTTTTATCTGTGTATGGTCTGGTAATTCCAGATAAGACAATCGTATATTTTTTTCCACACATATTAATTGTAATTACAAGGTGCAATAGAAGTCGAATACCCAGTGTTTATATATCTACTGATATGGAATTTTTTCGGGGGCATATTCTTTTGGTCAATTTC
The DNA here is from genome assembly GCA_964028335.1 of Altica lythri. Taxonomy (NCBI): domain Eukaryota; kingdom Metazoa; phylum Arthropoda; class Insecta; order Coleoptera; family Chrysomelidae; genus Altica; species Altica lythri. The sequence continues at coordinate 56,006,663 of OZ034805.1, read as the reverse complement.
TGGCAGTGTGAAAGTGTGAATGAACAAGGATGTCTTCATGTGCTTTGTAGATTACTCCAAGTCCTTTGACAACGTAAGACATGAACAATTAATTGAAATTCTCCAAAACATAGGAATTGATATCCGATTTTTGACAAGTCTCTACTGGAATCAGACAGCCAGGGTAAAGGTTGGTGATGCGTTTACAGAAAGCATTGAGATCAGAAAAGGTGTGTGGCAGGGGTGTGTTCTCTCCCCTCTGCTTTTTAACATCTAGTCTTAAAAAAAGCACTGGATGAAACAAACGAAGGAATAAAAGTCAATGGTGAATTGACAAATAATATCCGGTATGCGGACGATACAGTCGTACTCGCCAGCAGTATCGATGAACTACAAGATATTATGGACAGGTTACAAAACGCGAGTGAAGATAGAGGACTTAATCTTAACATAAAGAAAACAAAATGGATGCTGGTGAGCAAAACTCAAAAACCTGCCAGACAATTGAAAATAAAAAACCAAATAATTCAACACGTAGACTCATATGTATACCTTGGAACAGTCGTCAATTTGAAATGGGATCAAACAACCGAAATTCGATCTAAAGTGGAAAAGGCCCGAGCAACATTTAACAACATGAGAAATATATTCGCCCGTTGCGACATATCTCTCCCACTAAAAATACGTCTGGTAAAATGTTATGTGTTTCCAGTCTTGCTCTATGGCGCAGAGGCTTGGACAATCACGGAAACACAAATGAAAAAGCTGGAGGCATTTGAGATGTGGGTTTATCGACGTATCCTGAAAATATCCTGGACGACCCACACCACCAACGAAGAGGTATTGCGCCGAATGGGTAAACAAAAAGAAATCTCTTTCACAATTAGAAAGCGGAAACTGGAATACCTCGGCCATATTATGAGACACGACAAATACCGTATCCTGCAACTAATAATACAGGGTAAAATAGAGAGTAAACGCGGACCCGGACGAAGAAGACATTCATGGCTTCAAAACTTACGCCAATGGTTTGGACTAACGTCGATCCAACTATTCAGGAACGCCGCAAATAAAATTAAAATTGCTGTGATGATAGTCAACGTCCGCAACGGACAAGGTACATGAAGAAGAAGAAGTGAATCCTCCTTAAGGGAATCGGTTGCTAAGTTTTTTTTGTATTTAGTTTTTGTACGAGAACTGCTTTTGATTAGATTGTCATAGATTTTTTAAAGATATCAGAAGAATGTAAAATGTAATAGTGATTGAAATATATAAAATTGAAAACGAAATGTTAAAAATAAGTATTTTAAAATTCAATAAAAAGAAAAATGATTAACTGTAGAAAGCATTAATCAAAAGGAATAACTAAAATACAAAAAGCAGAAGCAAATAGAAGAAGAAGCTTGAGCTGGAAAGTAGACAATCTGAGAGAGAAGGAGATCGCAAGTAGAGCAGCAGAAAGAAAGAACTAGAAAGTAGAGGAGCAGAAAGAAGACCAGCCACAGGATGACAAAAAATCGCTTTTTACATTAAGGCAAGAATCGCCTGTTAAACATTATTGAAGGAAATATGGACATGATCATCAGTGACCCCAAGCCATACATGTACTGAAATTCAGCTTCAAAGAGTCCATGTGGTTTTTCCTCTGCCCTGTTCTTTAAAATTTCTTAATACAATAAGGTTGCTTACATTTACTTTATTAGCAATGTTTCGAGTACTTGTTTCAACAATGAACATATAGTTTTTAAATGCATAATGCATATCAGAGAATGCGCAATAACAACCTTTTAAAACCCACCAACTTTCATTTGCATATCTGGATCGTTTTCGGAGCTACAATTAAATCATTAGTTTTTCATCAAAACTTTTGACTACCCTTGTCTCGGAAATCAAAAAATGATCATATACGTTTATGTAGCAAACTGTTGACCCCTTATTTTCTATCACTCTATATATAGTGGATACCTGAAAAGTACCTATAACGTTAGAAACTAAAATTTTATTAAAATAATAACATTTAACTGTGTCTTCAAATTTTTGTATCACTCAATATATATTTCTAATTATTAACTCTTTTAAATAAATTACCATTTTCAATACATTACATTTATTAACACAATGATCAACACAGTAATGAACTCAAATAAATTTCACTCTAATCATTTTATCAATACAACGTTGCGGTAGATACTAATCAAATTCGAATTCAGCAGACTTCTAAAAAACTTCATCCGAAAACTAGCCTATGCTATTAGGGCCTTAATGAAACTGTTTTCGGTAGGGTACATTAAGCGTGTAAGCCTATCGTAAAAAAATTTGGAGTAAATAACCACGCTATAAGAATTTAAAATCTCTGTATCCACTTTTGAATCTAGATGAATAATTTAGTCTAAAAAGAGAACAAAAATCTAACGAGGCTTGATAGCAGGGAATTCAAAATTTTTGTTCGGAGATCGGGTTTCTATTAAAAAATTAAGCAGTTAATTACTGATTTGTATTGATTTGATTTCTTTTTGTTGCAGGTGAGTGCGCTAGGAACAACAAACAACAATTGCTGAAAAATTCAAGGCATAGGGTTTGGTAAATAATATTAACCAATGAATATGTAAAAGAAGTGTAATTTATTGATGTATTTATATTCGGAATTTTTTGTGACATACTCTAGGCTATGCATTTACACCATTTACAGTTACATATCTAATCTAAACTAGTCTATACATATAATAAAACTACAGAAATGAAAATTCTGTACATTAAAGATATTTAAAAATAATTAACGGGTGGTGTTACTACATCGATATAGAACCTAACAATGTGGTTAGATTTTTTTGCCTTTCTGTGTGTTTGTGCGCGCATCATATGAAAACTACTCATCCGATTCGAATCCGGTTTTCACAGATGTATTTGTCTTCTTTTAACTTAACATCTAGTGTATAAAAATTTCTTTAATGGGATGAGCAAAGAAATTTTGATACAACAATCAATACGCCACGCGAACGACGTCGCAGGCACAGCTAGTAATATTATAAAGAGACAAAATTTTGTTTTTGTATGTATGTTTGTAATCTTTTACAAAAAACTACTGGATCCATTTTAATAATTCTTTCACCATTAGACAGCTTCATCTTCAATGAGTGAAATAGGCTATATTACAATCCTAATATATAAAACTCAGAGGTGACTGACTGACATAGTGATCTATTAACGCACAGCGCAAACCACTGGACGGATCGGGCTGAAATTTGGCATGCAGGTAGATGTTATGACGTAGGCATCCGCTAAGAAAGGATTTTGATAAATTCTACCCCCAAGGAGACAAAATAGGGGTTGCAAGTTTGTATAAAACTCGGTGGCAAAAAGCTAAAGTCCACGCGGACGAAGTCGTGGGCAGACGGTAGTTTAAAAAAAATAGAGATCCCTAGTAACAATGCAATAATGTAACCCAAGATGTGAAAAAATTAGTCATAAAAAATCTGTCATCGCCTGCACTGCGAAAAATATTGATGATAGTACCAATATCTACAAAAAGTCCTGAATACCCTTTAGTTATGACACTTTATACATTTTAAAAGTTGATAAAAGTATTCATACCTCTGTATTATTCATTATCCCATTAAATGATATTTTATTAAGGACCGTTTCAATATACCTATCAAATACTTTTTTATTTATTAAATGATATAACGAATTTAAAAATGTCTATCTTAAGAAAATAATGCTAAGTAGACGTTCCACTACCACAAGATCGGTTTCAACGCGGGGGAAACCCCGGGACATTGCTAGTTAATGTTAATATGTATAATAATTTAATGTTCCTCCAACAACTTTTAGTTCTGATATTACGTGATTATGTTTGTCTATCATTTCCTTATATTAAATCATGATTTACTTATATTCAAACATCTTTTTTTGGTTCATCCTTTTGCGCTAAAGATACTGGAAGCTTCCATGGGAATCCATAGAGTTTCAGACATTTTTTTTCTACTAGATACAATATTAAATTACAAACGAGAAACTTATATTCGCTTAGTCTTGTTTTTTTTTGTATGCTAGAGGAATTTGGTATCTTAGATTAATTATTCTAAATTGCTCAGTAGGGTTACCTTCATTAGATAGACAGATAGATCCTAAATTGCCTGTATAACATAGAAATTACCTGGAGAAAAGTGATAACCATAATAGTCTGCTACACTACATTATATAATAAAGTATGTGGTAGTGGTAGATCAACAAAGAAGACCTAAAGATTTTTATTTCGAACTTTTACATTTCTATCTAATTGATAACGATAACGGATTTCTAAGAAATTTTGCTTGGTATATAATCGAGTAGTAAAAATTTATAATTCAATATTACGTAGTAAATTTTTCCGCCATATAAAAATCGATATTATTATTTGCTGACGGGATTGATCCGACGTATTGTAGTTAAAAAAAAAATGCATGTCTCCTAATCAGGGCCTCTGAAACGTTAAGCTGGTCGGTCACTTTCAGTCAAGGCCGCTAATGTTTGGTTTATTTTTACCCTTTGCCAAAACAAACGTAGCGCTGCGAGAGGCAGCAATATCATCTTATCAATGTTGCCAAATTATGCAAAATACAAAATTATTGTTGGAAATTTTTGATAATTTAGAAATCCTCAGTGCTAACATTTCCACTTAGATTTAAATTTTTCCAACGTAAGTTCTTCGGAGAACGGCGTAATTATGCAGATTCATACACACATAAATGTATATTATGTAGATGTGTGAAACAGTGCTGGAGGCACTCCCACAGAGTGTTGAATAGCTGTGCTGATTTTTGTTTTATGTCTTCTATAAACTGGTGGCAAGTTCTCTTCAACCTGGATTTAATTTTTTGAACAGGAACAAGTCGCAGGGTGCTAAGTATAGCGAATAGGGCGCGTCTTCTAAGACTCTAAACAGTTTTTTTGGTAGACATACAGCGCAATATGAACCGTAGGATCCAGCAATTCTCTTTCCACATTTTGGGCCTTTCTTGCGAAATTTTTTTACACAAAACATCTATATAGTAGTCTTGATTGATTGGGCTACCCATTACAAGTGGACTTTACCGTGTATACCTATCAAAGAAAACAATCAACATCGTTTTAAATGTGGACTTGCTTATACTCAGTTTTTTGGCTCCCGGAGAGTCAGAGCCATATTTGAAAATCCAAGTTTTGTCGCAAGTTATTACCCTTGTCAAAAGTTTAAGTTCCTTTCAATGCATTCTAGTGTGTCAAAACAAACGCCTTCTTCTGTTACTTTGTTAGGAGTCTGGGCACAAGCTTAGTACTCACTTTCTTTATGTTAATTTCTCCTTATGGAAAATGTGACTCACAGTTTCTTTTTTAATACGCATATCTTCAGCGATAGCCCTTTTCTAATCATTTTGGTCACTATTTGAACGTTTATTCCGGTTTTTAAAGCCACAACAAAAAATAGTAAAAACCTTCAAACTAACGAGAAAATATGATAAAAAAACATTGATAAAAAATCTCAAAAATTTTAAAAACGGAAAATAGGTTAAAAAATCAGTGTTAGGTGATACGAAAGCCGCTGCGTCAGCTATTAAAATTTATAAAAATGATAAATTTTGAATTAGAGATCATATACGAGAATGCTGGATAACGTTAACTAAGTGGTTACACTTCTTTTAGCACTACCTATTATTTTTAAACATTGGTTCTAAGTACTGAGTACCAAGTTAATATTTATTGGATTCTTTGTACTGATATTATTTGTATGATTTGCTTTCAATGTTTATCATTTTTCTTAGCTAATCTTTTAAATAAAGAATATTTGTTCTCTCTATTTTCCGTTTGATTTCGGTATACAATTTTTTCCGCTGTCTTTATTTTTTTTTTGTACTTAAGCTTCACTTCCTCTCCGACGTAAATTGATCTTCAACAATGGTACTTTTTTTTGGTTGTTTTTAGTGTTTACTTGCTAGTTAAACACTGCATATTTTATTTGGCAACGTTGCTTAGGAGCACGTCCTCCCATGACCTAAGACAACGAATTTCGCGATTCGCAAAATGCTAATAGCAGCCGGCCGGCCGGTCAAAATTCGCACAGTTAACAAATGTATAAATGAGATAGTCATGTGGTTAACTTGATTTGATTGTTGTTAGGCACCGTCAACTTCGCTTTAGGCGTGACATTCAAGTCTAGAGGATTAGAACAAGGTCATGGTCATGGCTGGTTTCTAATTTTTCTTCATTTAGCTATGCTTCACTTTTATTTAGAATTAGTTTGACACATTAAAGATCCAATCTGTTGATCGACACTCGGAAAGTATTTTAAATATAGAAGTCCAATTTTTTTACATAGTTTAATTTCTCTTCAAAAATACCTTAAACGGAGCTGATTCATAGTTTATCTTATACTGTGAAACAAATTGTAACAATAAATCGTTCAATTTTTAAATAATAAAAATGATTTAAATTTTATTTTATATTTCGAATCAAGAAAGTCCTATTTCTGAGAACGATCCTATTCCGACAACGTAAAATTATATACGGGAATTATAGAATAACAACTTTTATAACAAACATTAAAATTTTTCCAGGCCCTCCCCAGGTGGTGCGGAGTTATGACATATCAATTTATTTCAGCTATTTGGATAAGTAAAACAAAGACAAAAATTCCCACAAAATGTTATGCTTTGTTATATATTTAATTTCTTAAATAATGAAAACCCATTTAAAATATGTTTAATAGTTTCATTGCGATGATTTTGCAAAAACGCAGATACACTGATAGAAAAATAAACAAAGACATGACAAATCTATAAGGGTTCTGTTTTTTGCAATTTGACTACGGAACCCTAAAAAAGAGGAAAATGGTTGGAATAGAATTAATAAATCCCTTCATATTTGTAAGCGGCGTAACATAATCATGAATTGACACAAAAAAAAGGTGTGGCAGTCAGTGGGACTGCCGGCAGAAGTTATACTTCTATGCACGCGCCCGGAATCATAAATTTTATGTGAATGATTTAGCAAAATCATTATATGATATGAGTACACACTCATTTTGTATCAAATTTGCATAACATTTCCTGGAGACGAGGTCCGTCTTAAGTACCAGGTGTTTCGGACACCATCGCCATTATCATATTCGTATTCAGAGACCCAAAAAAACAGCCGAGTTCCAAGTGTAATTTTGTACAGACTTTACATAAAACACCAGGAGAAGAGGTAAATACTCTAGGCACCAAGTACCGCGGAGACTTTCGACATCATGATATTCGTGTTCAGCGACCCCAAAAACCCCAAATACATAAATTGAACCCATTTGGAATACTTACCGAGTTGTAATATTTCTATCTATTGTCTGTTCGGAATGCACTTTTCGACTATTCTTAAAAACTCTGTTTATGTAGCCAACAACCTCAAAAGCATAGTACAGGATATAATGCAACCATGTGATGGTAGTATGGACTACAATACAATACTCATTAATAAATATTATTATTAATATAAAATACTAAACTTTATATGTTTACTTACGTGACAGAATTATAAAATAATCTGTCAAACACAATGTAATACGTCACTATGATATTTCAAAACATTAGCTCAGACTGTTTTTTGTATATCTATATCTCTTTTCAATGTACTGAATGTTTAAACGGTATTTAAAGGACTTATAGTTATGACTAAACATGTGGTAAATATTTCATCTTTGTTTTTACCGACCAATATACCTTATATGTGTTTCTGTCTCTCTCTCTTACTCACACCTTTACATATGTAATGATTTTTCACATTTAACCCCACACAAATCGAGTGCATGAATAGAAGTATAACTTCAAAAACAAGTTTATTACAGATTATAGGCGCATAAATATCAAGAGATATATTTTTATAATAATAAGTGTATATTAATTACTCTTTATTTATTTACATATCGTTGAATCGTAGAATACACACTTTATCCCTTTCACTCACGAATTATTGTTAATGGAGATAAAATTATGTCAATGGCAATGCTTATTTGTTTATTTTTTTGATTATTTTTAAGATATTTAAAATTATTCTAGCTGCCCCCAGAAGGCGGTGGTGGCATGTCGTCAATTGACGACAGCATGAGTCAACGGAATCTTTGTAACGGCCACTTGGAGGCGGCAATGTGTTTTTAATTAAAATAAAGGATAAATAAACGTAAAATACATAATGTACTCCTGATTATTTTTATTAAATAAAAACGAATTTTAGGCATTGACTTATGAAAATCGATAAAACAATTCCCGTTCACCTACTTCCATATCTTCGCATTCATTATCAAGATTCAACAATCCTTCGTTTCCACATTCGTTTTCAAAATGGGACATTTCTTCTACGTCTATAAACACAATAAATCATATTTCAAAATATTATTATAATGGTAATAAACGAACGTGTACCTTCACAAATGTCCCCAACTTCGGACTGAATTTCATCATTATCATCGCTTGCGTACTCTATATCAGACATTTTATCAATAATTTCCAATAGTTCTTCATATTTCAATGGTTGATTGCGTCTAAAGGCCATTATCTAAACAAATGTCAAAATAAAAATCAAAGTAATGAACAACAAATATTATCATTACCTTGAGCAAATGTACTCCACTGACTCACACAGTCATCAATTGCTGACAACAGTTTTCAAAAAATTCTTTAGCACAAACTAGCACACAACAAACTTTTTTGACCCAAACGATAGGTTTAGTTGACATTCACTATCACGTAGACACTACAAGACTTTTTGTAGTAATCAGTGGCCCGCGCCACTTTTGTTTTTCTTTGCAACGTTTTTCCGGAGTAACCACGAACGCTGCACACTGATAAAACTTTGAACATCCACTTTAGCTACGGGTCACCAGATGACAGGGCAGTATTGCATACTGTATACCAATAGTGTAACCAATTGCTGACACTATGAGTAGACTATAAAGTATCGCTACAGCGTCTATATTAATCAATGTAATTCGATGTCGTCAATTGACGACATGGTGAGCGAAAGGGTTATAGAGACATAAATATGTATATTTCGGTACCGATCCAGTGTACTCGTGTTTCAAGTAGGCAGCAAATAGCTAATTATTTCATGAAAAAGCTCGTCTCCAATTCTGTTTTATTTAACGACCATTTTATGCTAATGTCAATATTTTACGTCGAAATTCGAGGTAGTACGTAGGTGTGACTACTGTGACTCCATATACATTAACGCTAATTATTTTAATAATTGCGACAATCAAACTCATACAGGACCACGATGCAAATTTTTTTGTTCGCATTTTAGACAGTATCGGTGCATATTTTTGCAATTAATTATCAGCAATTTATTTTAATAGTTATTTACCTAAACACTTATGGTTATAATATTGAACAGTATATTTATAAAAGGTAAAACAAGGAAAGTTGTTCTTTTCACTACATATCTGATAAACAATGCCATTATTCCACTTAACAGACTTGGAGACTATACCCTATACCTGGATTTGCAGTCCGTTTGCATTAACGTCATTTGACGTATATGCAAGTAGACCAATACGCGGTAAGTCTTTCTAAGTTAAACCTGGCAACTACGCTTCATTCCTACCGCGTATTGGTCTACTTGCATATACGTCAAATGACGTCAATGCCAACGGACTGCAAATCCAGGTATAGTATCATTTGGTGGTCTAAAATTCTTCAAACTCAATCAAATTCAAACATTAACATGCCTCATTATAACAGGGGCCCTGAGAACAAATCCAACCAGAGCAATGTCTCATGTTTGGACTTCTAAAAATTTATGTTACAAGTTTTGATAACCATAATAGTTTACCAAACTATAAAAAACATCATTGCGGAGTGAATTGTCTTTATAAACTTCAAGGTGATTAATACTAAAATGTTACTTAATCGTACTTAAATCCGCTCAGATGGATACGATCATCCCGATTGTGATCAAAAGGCATGGATACTGTAAAGGTACTCATGTTCAAGCACTCTGTCATAAAGGTCTACAAACCACCAAATTATTCTATTAAAAAATATTTCTACCAGAATTTTATCAAGTAAAATGAGATTGATAAACTGACATACGGTGTTTCCTGACTTTATCATGACCACACCACTAAAAAATAAATCACTAACCAGAAAAATCTTCATTTAATTGTGGAAATCGCAAGTAATTCTTTCAAACTACAAACATCTCTCTAGGATAAAATTAGAGATAACATGCTTTTATGTGAACAAGAAGAAGAAGTAGTGGTTCACCTGTTCTGCCATTGGTGCAAACGAGAAAACCATCTTGGTTACTCTAGTTATCGTAAGAGAGATTACCGTCACCAAGTTCGAAAAAATGAGGAATTCCCTATCAATCTCAGGAGTTTGCACGGTGTGACGTAAGATCCTAACTCTTTTGATCCTGTTGTGTCAAAATCGTATTAGTTAACATTACAAAACTGTTTAATTTCAAGTTATGAATAATCTAGTTGTTTAATGTCTGCTATTTATTCATATCGGACGGTTGTATGATTTAAAAGTATTGTTTTTTATTGATCCAAAATAATGATTATGTTAAACACTGATTATTTGACAAAAAATTTAATGTCTACACGTAAATTTGTTTTGTGTCGCTATTGGCAAGCTGCGTATTCCATTTCTATTGTTGTACTTTCAAACTTACATTGTAAACATACATAGAATTATCGATTTAAAATTTTATCTTAATTTCCACCTTACATAAGCAATTTTTCGTTACAAATTACAAACCATTTCTACTCTCATTAAAAGTTTGGTTCATCGAAGTCAAACTGTGCGATTGACCGGATAACTGTTCAATATTAAACCTCTTCGGCAATATAATTCAAAGTATTCGACCTTCACTCGCATATTCCAACTTCTGTTTCTAACTTTGTATGATTCGAAATTACTGGATCGCTAGTTGCGAAATAGAAAGATGCTATCTTCGAGGATTGCTATTTGATAACTTGTGCACTTCGTTTTGTTCAGAGTTTCGGATTTCTTAAATGGCTTTTGGTCATGAGGTTATTTAGTGGTAATATGTTGAAAAGATAAAAGATTTGAAACGAAATTGAATTGCCAGAAAAAGTTTTTGTTGCATGGTTTATATTTATAACAGTATTAATTTTCAAATTATATTTTAATTACAAACATACAACAGACCATTTGGCATTTCATTTAGATCGATTCAAACTATATTTAAGAACCATTTGTGTCACAGTCGCGTTAAAGCTCGTTGCCAAAAGCCTTGATTTTTTTTAAAAAGAGCGTCCTGTTAATGTTTGCAAAGAAATGGTTTCAGAATGTCAAAAAACACATTATTGGGAATGTTAAAACATGAATCTATGACTGATCAATGAAGCTAAGGCTAGATAAAAAGATCGTTTCAAAGACATTCAACAATAAAACTGTTCTTCTCGATTGTGCATGCACAATTGCTTCCGATGGGCCAATTTGTTAACAAAAAATTACATTTGAGGATTATGCACTGTTTGCGTGAAATTATTCACATAACGTGATTTTTTGACCAATAATTTAACTCATATCTTTGTGCAACCGCCTAATTTAGGTCCGTCTTAAATACCGGTTCATAGATTGAAATAAACGTTGTCATAAGTGAATTTGTCGGAAGGACACTACTTTTTTTATTAAGGATGTCCTCGTAGGTATAGACCTAAATACAAATGTACCGAGAACATCTATTGGGACAAAAGAAGTAATTTATTAATTTGGGATTTAAAGGCCTGCAAGAAGTTAGGACGATTGGGGAAGACGTGGGGAGGTAAGGAGTTCCACAATCTGGAGACCCTGGGGATGAAGAAACGATTGAATCGATCCGTTCTCGATGTCGGGCACTGAACAGTATAAGGGTGCATGGAGTTGACACGTCGCGTTGCTCTGGCTGGTCTGGCAAGTGGAGGCATTATAGAGCGGAGGTCTTCTGAGCAAAATCCGTTTATGTATCGGTAAAACAAGGAAAGATCAGCCACTGCTCTTCGGTGGGACAATAGGGCTAGGGTTTTGGTGATACTGGTGTCGTTTATTAGTTGAAATGCCCTTCTCTGTATTGCATCAAGAACTCCGAGCCTTGACGGAGCCGCCGAACCCCATACATGCGAGCAGTATTCAAGATTAGGCCGTATTTGGGCTTTGTAAAGAGAAGCCAAGTTGGATGGAAAAAAATATTTCCGTGCTTTAAAGGCGACGAAATAGATTTGACAAAATAAACAAAGAATTAATAAAGAAGAAATGTTATTTTTTAACACTTCTTTATATGTATCTGTCAATTTCATTCCTAGCTTTTTTTTATTGCCTTAATCAAATATCAAACAAATATTACTTTTATCTAATAATTTGGAAAAATATATTTAATATTTAAAAATTAATGCACATTTAGCCAAATTTTTCCTTTAGGCCATTTTCTTTTAATTACTCATACCAAAGTAGAACTAAATTATTAAAATACGGAATATTATAAAAACCTGTAATATGAATGGTCGAGGTGACTTTTTAAACAGGCTATAGATCATATCTAACTATAGCAATAAAACTAATTTTTCCTTTACGTTTAAATGTTAATTTTATCGCTTTATGAACAGATATTAAGAATGTAATTAACCCATATTTATACAGTGCAATTACTATATAATTAAAAAATTATTGTTCACGTAATTAAAAATTGATCTGTTTTACGTAAAATGTAATGAAACACACTGAAAAAGTAATGAAATAAAACTACATTTCTATGTATAGTTAATGAATGAATTGATTGCGCCAAACATTTAATTTACTGTTATTGTCATTTATTTTTAGAAATATTAGGATTTATTTACTTTTCGTCGTTGATTGTCCAATAAATCCTGCGAGTGATGGGATTACCTGCGCACCGCACGAGTTGCGTATTCTATTTTTCATCACTCCGTGAGGAAAGCTCTTGAATTTGTCTAAAATAAAAGGAAAGAAGAAAGAAGGTAATAAAAGTAGTAGGTCTGATCCGCCTGCACCGCCAAGGCGCTGAAGGAGGGTTGGGGGAGGCGGAGCCCCCTCATTAAAACAAAAATTTTTAGAGTTAAGAAATATAACATTTTTATTAAAAAACATTTTTATTACAAAATTATGTTTAGTTATGAATCTTTGTTAAATACGTTAAATGTAATATTTGAACAGTTGCTTAGTTCTATAGACATATTTTTTTTATTTAACTTAAGTATATTAGATAATAATTGAGAATCAACAAAATCTTTATTTAGTAATGAAAGGTTTGATTGATTATATCGTGATGCATCTACTACCGCGTTATCAAAAGCAAAACTATTAGAAAATTCATCCTCAATTTCTCTTAATTCATTTTCTATCTTATTTATTTTTGATTGGGAAACACTTATCAACTCTATTTCGGTCATTCATTGGTTTCAGCATGGTCCTGCATAGTCGAAAGCAGTGCTTTCCGCACGGAGTGATGATAAGTTTTATATTTCGTAACGTTCAAGGAAGCATTGCTTTCCGCACGGTTCTGCATGGTCGAAAGCAGTGCTTTCCGCACGGAGTGATGAAAAATAGTTTTTATTTCTTAAAATTTTTGGACTCTCACTGTATTAGCTGTAAGTTATTTCTTGATCGATATTTTTTTTTATTATATCAGTAAATGCACACACAACAATGTTAACTATATATAGTTATATATAAAGTATATATTGCTATAGGCGCACTCTGTCTGTGAGCTTCCGGGAATGTGAATCGTCCTTAAAGAAATCGGTTGCTAGGATTAGAGTTAATTGTTTAATTAGTAATTGAAAAATGTCATAAGAAAAAAATGTAATCAAATATTAACAAAGTGAATAGAGACCAGATAACCAAGATGAAAGAAAATGTTTGTAATTGCAGCAGATTTTTGTACGTGCAGAAGAAACAACCTTGAGATTTAGTTGATTGAAAGAACTACCAGATTCAGATTAGGTATTCAATATTAACATATTTTAAATATAAATTACGATAAAAAGTTTGGATACTTTTGAAAATATTTTAATAGAATTGCAGCAAGCCAGAATTTGTTAGAAAAACGTCAAAACTTTCTGGCTTTAGTACAAAATTTAATGGAATTTACGAATACTCTTTAAATTAAGTATCACACTTGTTTATATTTTTAGTGAACAGATTTTAATAGTAATTGGTAACTGTTTTATAATTTTCGCAGTAATTCACATAAATGTACCTAATTTTTCTTGTGTATTGGAAAGAAGAAAGCAGTTTTTTGTATTCGAAACTGTTGTGAGTGCGAGAGAGATGGAATATAGGAGAGACAGCCTGCTACGCTGCTTAAATAATGCATTGAGTGCGCGGTTGATTTGTAGCAATTAAATAACAAAAATTTATTATAACAAATATTTGAAGAATACTTAGAAACTTTCGGAACCATGCAATTTTAGATTTTTTGTATCGTTTTTTGAAAATTTAATTATTTGACACGTTTCATGGGAAATTTGACCTTAGATAATGAAAAAACACACTAGGAGTAACTGAAGAAACTGAAAAAAGTCTTGAACCTGCGATCTCTATCTTTAGCTTCGATAGCGCCTTAAACCATTCGGCCACGGATGCCTAGCGGGTAATCATTATTTTTGATTATGATTGAATCTGATTAATATGTTTAAGGTAAAATTAAGACAGCATAAGTTGAATCAAGTTATAATCAGAAACGCCGACGACGCACTATGAAACCTTTGACTAAATGGTTTAAGGCGCTATTGCTTTACAAAACCTACCGGATGTGCCATTTTTTCGATATCTCCTGAATGCTATTTCGTGGTTGTCTAATTTTTTTGAGGTTAAAAACGACCAATTTTCAGGATTTATCCTTTAGAAACATTTTACTTTTTTTTCAAATAACCTAAACGAAAAATAATAAAAAATTTCTTAAGCAAACATAATCGATATTTGCAATTTATTAAAATTAATTTTTAATTAATTTTTGACGCAGAAATTTGTAGTTCTGGAAATATGTAAATTTATTATGATGTAACCTTTTTTTACGATTAAGCAAAAAAATTTTTTTTTGATATTTTTTAGCCAATGCGAAAATATTTTCTGGAAAATTGAACACTTTTTTAAGATCAAATAGAATACTTATTTTGATACACTGTGAATTAAAAAAAAATATGACAACAAAATCAATTTGGGACATATTACGACTTCAATAAGAAACTGGTTTTTATACGTGTTTTCTTTTATAGTCTAGTCAACATCTTAAAAAACGTGAAAAATAGTGATAAAGGTCCTAACAATATGAACCATAGCTCATTCGATCCGGAATGACAATTAGAAAAAGGTGTTTTGAGGATTTTACAGCATGCAAAAAATTTCAATTGTTATTAACAAATAAAGGCGAAAAAAAAGGGATTTCGTTTTTTGCCTATAACTCGAGATATATGAAAAATTAGGAATTTAAAAAAAAGATTCTTAAAGAAGAGGAATTTTCCAATAAAAAAGTCCCAAATCCCGGAACTCTATCTCCATTATTTATAATTTTAATTTGACGTTGAAAATAGGGCTCCGCTCGGCTTTTACGGTATTCGCGCGCCACTGCTAAACGGGGTTTATCAGATAAAATATTTTTTTTATGACAAAATGTGATGTTAAAAATTTGAAAAAATTCTAGTATTTTCTTAACACTTGATAGAATCTAACCCAGTTGGAAAAAATATTTTATCACTATTTTTCAATAAGTTATTCAATTGTTAACTAACAAATTTTTTCCTTATCTCTGTTGGCTTAAACAAAGGTATAAATAATTGGCCTAAAAATTTCAAACTTTGTGTAGCCCTTTCTGGATCTGAATCTGGAAATTTGGGAGGGGCGAGCTAGTGCTCAGCCAGCACTGAGGCCACATATGCGCCATTGTGCATCCTCCCGTATGTACGGATATCCTCACCTCAGGCTGTCACCAGGCCTATTGATTTAAAATAGGTGATGAGGCTCCCGAGGGGGATCTCCCTGACATCGGCTGGTGTAAGCCAATACTCGCCCAATACGGATCTTCTGATTTCAGAAAAAGCAGAGCAGTCATACATAATGTGTTCTACTATTTCCTCTTCTTGTTCGCAGCCTCTGCATAGCGGCGATTCTGTTAGTTTCATCCTAAAGAGATGTCGCAATTGGCAGTGACCTGTCAGGATTCCCACAGCTGTTCGGAGATTTTGTCTGGTCAATGCCTTAAATTTTTTTGCTGTTTCCTCGCCAGGATGAGGTAATAACTCTCTGGCCAGTCTACAGTTCGTAGTTTCATCCCAGCACTGTATAAATTTTTGGTGTGAGAGCTGTTTAATAAGGTCCACGACTGCGGACAATGTTAGCTTGGTAGATGGGCGAGGGCTAACATATTTGTAGCCCGCAGCCCTCCTTGCTAAATTGTTCGCAATGCGGTTGCCTTTAAAGTTCCCATTTCCTTTTATCCAGCTGAGAGTGACCACGTTATTCTGGCTGGCATCAGTTAGAGATTGGTGACATTCTAGTACTAAACTTGAAGTAAAACGTGGTCTATTCAAGGTCAGTAGTGCTTGTCGGCTGTGAAGCCCTTTTCATGTGTATACTTTACAAGATCCTGCAATAAATGTTCATAAAAGTTTATTAATTTGTTAATTATGATTTTTCATAACTATTGCGAAGTGCAAGATATTTCATTTATAAGCAAAAAACTAAATGCCTTTTTGTTTTTGTCTTAATTTGTTAATAACAATTGGAATTTTTTGCATGCTGTAAAATCCTCAAAACACCTTTTTCTAATTGTTATTCCGGATCGAATGAGCTATCGCTCATATTTTTAGGACCTTTATCACTATTTTTTACGTTTCTCAAGATGTTGACTAGACTATTATTTTAAGACATAACAAATAATTATTTTCGAACTACATATTTGCATTGTTAATTATTTTATGATTTTTTCTAATTTTAAGTGAATAACCTTTTATCATGATTGGATACAAACTTACTTAACATCTTATTTGATTTTTTTTATAAATTATATTAATATTTGTTTTGTATTAATTTTATACTTATAATTAGATTTTTAGACTTCATAACGTATTTTTATTCGAATCCTTTTTTCTGTATAAATTTTACGCATGTGTTTAGGACTTATCGCTTTAATAAAACATCGAGAAAGCTCAAGAAATTATGTATTTTTTCTTTGTACTATGCCGAAAGTATGTCGTTGCAGCTTCAATATTACGGCAGAAAGACTACCTTTTATGCCGCGATAATGTCGCGCAGACAGCAAGCCGAAAGAAATTATTCCTGCACTGATGTCACTGTCACTGACACTGTCACTGCAAAGGTCAGGGCAGGCATCAATATCTTTTAACACAGAAGGCAATTTCCTTCGTACTTCCGGCATACTACAAAGAAAAATAGTATACACTACATGGGCAGAAAGTTTGAGAGCCCTGCACTGTGCGCCATGAAGCCCACGGCTTTGCCTCGGGCATCATGTCGCGCAGTGCAGGAATCTCAAACTTTCCGCCCTTGTAGTGTAATATACTATTTACAACTTAAATTAAATTGATTTAGGTAGAGAAATAAGTGAAGACGACTAGGCACTATCATCAGATACACGATAGATAAAACCAACAATGTTAATTAAGTCAATTAATACTTAAAATGATTCAAAAGAATTGTAAAGAGTGTTAAAAGTAATTCAGGAAAATGTAGAGTCAAAGAGAGATAAAAGAATAAATTAGTTTAAAAAAAAATTAATAAATAAATAAAAAATGGAAATTAGCACAAACAATCAATAATATAATTAAAGAAGAGTATTTTAATAAATATTGGAGTATACGATTGTATTTATTTGCTTGTCAATTGAAATACATAGTTTTATTTCTAGAATCCGAAACCCGGAAAAATGAAAGTTTTATTAGGTAATGATCGGAAGCGGCCGTGTATCATCCGTGTAGACGGAAATTTGCCGGTGGCAATGCGGTGGCGGATCGAACCGCCTCACAACACGGCACTCTCCGATCTGGAAACAGAAACAGGAGCAGGCAGGCACACAGTCGCAAGAAAAATGATCCATTAATCAGAAACTCAAAGTCTGAGCGGCGCCGGCCGAACAAAAGGCGCCTCTGGCGGCGGCGACCTGGCAATAATGCCGCCCCCGCGGTTCATTCCCGAGCACATAGGTGTGCACAAGATTCAGGTTAAGGACGTAGTCGGAATTGCTTTTTTGCTGCTCTCGTGTTCTTCTATTCAACTTTTTCTCGTTTTGTTTCGTGTGTTACACTTGATTTACAGTGGCGTAGATTGCTAATACACAAAGTATACTTAAAAATACACAATTTACACTAAGCATAAATTAGCCTTTACATAACAAATTTAAACAGTAACAACGATAAAATTTTAAATAACTGAGTCAAACCTTTTTACAAAAACCATTTTTCTAACTTAGGTTTTAATCAAATTATAGCAACATCTTGTGTAAAATTAAACGTAAAATGTACTTTCCATAACAAGAACATTTAACAATAACGTATTTCATTACTTTTAAATTGTTACCTATAAATTTAATAATCTCATACCGATATTTTTCAAAATAGCACTTTTCTGTCGATTTAACGCATTCTGAGTACATTTTTAGCATTTTTTGTCATTTTTGCATTGAGTTCAAAATGCAAAAACACCATAAAACTTTCTGTCGAAAACGCGTCTTATTGGACGCCTATAGAATGTTGTTAAAAAATTGGGCTTAGGAGTGTGCTAAGAATCTTTTTGGGTATCTCATTTAACTTTATGGTAAATCTGCTCTCTACATTCTGTCTTCATATGAGTTGTTAGACACCACAGCAATCTTCTTGAAAAGTTGGATGTGCTAAGATATTATTTAAGGTAATAAATTATTAATATCCCCTTGGGTATTTCATTCAAAGTGGTGGTAAATCCAATAATTTGCTATCGATAGTCTCTTATCAGGTGAGTGGTTAAAGGCCATCGTAATCTATACCTTTTCAACTTCAAATTGGGAATAATCAACTTCAAATTGAGAATAAACAATTTCAAATTGGAAATAAACAATATCAAATTGAGAATTAACAATTTCAAAATGGGAATAATCAACTTGAAATAAACAACTTCAAATTGGGAAATATTGAATTTTTGATTGATACACATTATTAGAATGCAAAGCATTAATAAAAAGTTTAAACAAAGTATAAGTAAACATCTATATACAGTATTTAACGCATCGTGCACGAAGTTTTGTATGTGCGCAATAAGTTTCTTTTATTTATTTGGTTTAGCGCTTTAAAAAATAAGTATTTGATCTGAACTTCGTCTAAAAAAGATAAATTTTCTGAAAATTTTTTCGACCAGATGACAAAATTTACCTAAAATCTAATCACAGAATATAGTAGACCACGAAAAACAATGGAGCGTTTGTAAAAAGCTCAAATGTATACTATAAGATACCAGATTTGTACTGTATCCAACAATAATGGAGAGTGGAAACCTCTAGCAGATGCTTTAGGAGAAAAAAAATCTACTGCCTATCGCTGGATACACCAGGAAGCTGAAAAACCACGGGGAGAAAAAAAAAAGCAAAATTTCGGCAGAGCACCCTGTATTAATGGAGCAATATATCGAGAGGAACCCTAGAATAACATTACGGGAACTGAAAGAAAAATTTGAACAAAACCATAATGTAAGCGTTTCAAAAGAATGTTTGCGTAGACATTTATATGGATTATTGTTTACATTAAAAGATTGCCATAAGGAACCAGAAAAAAGCCTAACACTCATGAAAATAAAATAAAAAGAAGGAATTACGCACAACAGCTGCTTAAATATCAGGCAGATAGCATGCCAATTTTATACATGGACGAAACAAATTTTAATTTATATGTGTCCAGAAGGAAATGACGATCTACAAGGGAGCCGTTGTACATATGTTTCTGCAGGAGCCAAAGGTGCAAATGTTCATGTCATTGGTTGTATTAGTAATATGGGGTTGGTCCACCATGAAATTAGAAGAGGTGCTTTTAAGACACCAGAAGCAAATAACTTCGTAAGATAGTGTCAACGAAATGCACAAAATTTGTACCAAGAAAATGTGGTTCTTGTAGTTGATAATGCACCTTGCTACTCTTCAATTGAAAGCGTCTTTGCAGAAGACTAATTTGCGGGGAATAAACTACTTCGATTGGGTCCATATAGTCCAATGTTTAAGCCATTGAACACGCATGGTCAGCACTAAAAGCGGACGTGAAAAGAAATTTAGCAGTGGATATGCCAGAAATTTTATCAGAGTAACGCCTACAAAATTGGAAAATATAATAACAAATAATTTAACTAACTTGTCAGTTGTTAAATGTTCAAAATTGCGCATATACAAAGATCCATACCGGATGCGTTAATTATGGTCGATGTTCAATTTTAGTTTATTGTTTAATTTGTTATAAGTTATGTTTTGTGTTCTAATAAAGTCAAAACTTTAAATTTAACATTTCTCAATTTGAAATTGTTTATTCCTAATTTGAAATTGTTTATTCTCAATTTGATATTGATTGTTCCCAATTTAAAATTGTTAATTCTCAATTTGATATTGTTTATTCCCAATTTGAAGTTGAAAAGGTATAGTTGAAAATTTGAAGGTGATATTATGCTAACTTTTCACTTCATGTGATTTATCAATTAGATCTTATTGGGTATTCAATTCAAAGTTTTGGTGAATCTAATAATCATATAGATCAGTTAAATTGTCGAAGGCCACCCTAATTATGTTGAAAGTTGGATGAAAGAGTTATCATTAAGATCATTAATATCCTCTTATGTTTATTTCTCAAAGTAGCGATAATTCTAGTAATCTTCTACCGATATTGAGTCATCAAGTGAGTTGTTGGAGATCACCGTAACCTTGTTGAAAATTGGATGTTGGAGTGGGTAATGATGTTAATCAATATCAATTTTTTGTCGATTCTCTATAGAGGTAGTATCCAAATGGTAAAGGAATCAAAAAAATCTGGAACTTTGAATCTGACTATAAAAAGTTTGAATTTTAAGAGATTTTCGATGTTTTGCAAACCGTTCTAAGAGAATTGCATTGATCTTGTGGTCTTTATTCTTTGGTTTGGTTTGTTTGAAGCTGTGCCGGACAACACCTTACCATAGTTATCTATATGCAGTATATATTTAATTTCTAAATTTGAGAATACAAACTTTGATAATTCAGATAAGTTATCTTTTTGCATATTGTTTCGGTAAAACAAGAAAAAAACTATGCAAAGATAAACTGGTAGCGCGACAGAAGTTATTATATAATTATAAATATTTACACAAATTATCATTAAATTAAAATATTTTTCACTGGATGCTCGGATTTCTGTGTTATGTAGGTAATATATTTTCCTTTTAATATCATCGTCTACCTATTGGATATTTTAAAAATAAAACCAAAGATAATCGCATATTCATTTTTAAGAAATTGAAATAGGTCTAAAGGGGAATCCATCTCGGAAAGTGTAAGGATTATGGATCAAGCAAAAAAAATCATCAATCACGACTGGCTGTATGATCATCGATTAGGGTGTTCTAGACGAGGTTATTAATTATTTCCAAGCCATCAATGGAAGAAGAGAAGCTCCGTTCTTTCATTCCTCTTCCTCTCTATATACATTCTTAGAGTAGGTGCAAATTGCAAGAAGCATTAATTTTGTCTGAGCCGTTTTTTGTACGTCAATCTGTCTTAGGGATTTTTCACGTCCGGAATTTTATTATGGGGATGTTTGAAGGGCAATTTTTTCTAATTAAACTTTGCTTTTAATTTATCTTATGTTCGATAAATTATATAAAATTTTTGAAAGATGTTTTGTTCGGGTTTGTACTAAATTTTTAAATTGGAATGCTATTCTAAAACCTCCTTAAATTCTTAAAGGAATTAAAAAACGAACTTGAATTAAAAGGTTACTTTTGGAAAGTACCGGACTAAATATATGTGATATATGCATATAAATTTGTAATTTAGATTAAAATTAAATTTACGAATTTGTGAAAGATTTGTACCGAAGGCTTTTACGAATGAACAATAGCAGAGTAAAATATCTGCTTACGAAATTTTTCTGCAATTTCTTAAAGAAGACCCAGACGTCTTAGACATCTTAATCACAAGGAATGTCTCGAAAACAAAGCAACAAAGTTCTGAATGGTTTTAAAACCTTAACCAGAAGGCTCAAATGATCAAATGGAGAGTACTAATCGTTTCTGCGATGTCAAAGATGTGGTCTACAACCATAATGTATCCGAGTGAAAGATTTTGGATTGTATTTGGTACCTTGCTAAAAAGACTAAAGAAAAGTGTCAATCGGTTGAAACCAACCATATAGCCGGTAATTAATAACAACAATAACACAGCTATACCTGCTTCAAGGTAACAGACTTCTTGTCCAAAAATAGTATTTCCCAACCCTTCCTATGGTCTGGTAGTCTGCTGGGACCACTAGCAGACTATATTCTATTCCCAAAAACTAAATCCTTTTTCAAAAGAGACCATCGTCAAAGAAGGTAGCACGCAAACCAGCACACATTATTATTACATTTGTTAGTTAAGACTTAAATTTATACTAAACTGTTCGAGTAGTAAAGTAAAACCTTAACCACAAATAGTTTGCTTCTTTTATCATTTAAAATAAAATTTTAGTTTACTGTCTGTATTTATGTTCTCTTGAAAGTGTGAAAGATCGTAACAGTTTTTGCGTCTTTTTCTAATAGTAGGAGCATATCGACCACGTGACCTTCTTCTTGATACATTTTAATTGTGGAAGTACCGACTCTAAATATAAAATATTAGAAATAGAAGCAAAAACTGCTTCGATCTTTTTTCTCTAGCACTTGGAGAACGGGCTTGAATCGGAACGCTCAGTTTAGATATTATAAATCTATGGCATCAGATCACTTGAATACGACATGTGCCGCAGAGTCACTTACCCTTAGCCTTATGCCTAGCCTCTACTTGCGATTTCCGTCGCGCGATTTTTTAGTCGCAAAGATTGAACACATTGTTACAAATACATTGCAGCTAAATAATCGCAGGGATTAAAATGGATAAATCAAATGACGATACTTTCACCGGTTGCTACTCGCCCGAAACAAAACGGTGATCACACAAGTCGTGTTGATGTCATCCATTGGAGAAATAATGTAATTAAGCGATTTATAAATCTCTAGATTTTCTGCGATAACGATTTTTTAGTCGCTGCGACTAAAAATCGCTATTGAAGGTCTAGTCTTAAGTTTACTGTTACGGTGAATAATTTGGTACACTTTATAAAAACCTAGATAATTCCAAGGCGTTTATCCTCATGGGAATATATATATATATAAAGGATCTTAAATTTTTTAACACTGTGTGTAAACGTTGCACCTTAACCGTTTATCCTTATTAATTTTTTAAATTTTTAAGAGAAATTATTTTAAACAACAGTACTAAAATTGTCTTTGTTAAGAGGCCGAATCAATTTTTTTATGTACAATATTCTCGGTATATTCACACTATTAATTTAATCAATAGTCCCGACTTGGCCAGTTCATCGTACGTTTTACATACTATTTCGAGATGCACCGTCCATTATCTCTAATTAATCCTGTACTCCTGAGCATTAAGCACTGTAACTGACGGTTAATTAACGAACTATTCCCATGCACCAACCCTACCCTCCTCTCTTTATCCAAAAGTGTTGCTAATTTACTAATATAAGTTAAATTTACTTAGTTATTAAATGTATGAAGTGAAAATGACATAAAAGTTATTTTACTCGCTAGAACTATTTAACTTTAGGTTGTTATCTGCAAAAATACTAAAAATACAGTAGGTAGTTTAACTGACTATGTTTATACTAAATGTATATATTTATGTGTATAAGTATACCTATGTGTTAGAACTAGTTCCTAGTTCTATCTTATACTTACCTATTATTGGCTTTGTCTACACAATTTTTTGTATTTTTTTTTTGACAATAAAGCATATTCCAAATTTTACATGAGATTGTAGTGTACAGATGTCAGTTGGAAACAAGAGTTTCAGTAATACTATAGTAATACTATACCTCGATAAGCAATTGCATGGCTCTGACGTCATTGTGACATAAATGCAGGTGGAATCAATGCGAGGTTTAAATGAATGCTAGTTGCCATGTTTAACTTTGAAAGACTTACTTTCTTTGTCTTATTAACGCGCAATAGAAAGAGATACTTTTAACAACACTGACGAACATGAGGAACTACGCTAGCGCCGCTTGTCATTTGTCTTAAAAGCATCTCTTTCTATTGCCCGTTAATAAGACAAAGATAGTAAGTCTTTCTAAGTTAAACCTGGCAACAACGATTCATTCGCATTGGTTCCATATGGAATACAGAAAAGTGGTATATAATGCTTTATAAAGGTGTTATTGGAAAAAAATCCTGTTTCAGTAAAACATTTAAAGCATATGGATTAAATAAAATTAATAGCGATTGAACTCTAAAAGGATTGGATGAAGTAGAAGAATGCGAAATAATGATAAACCATCAAATAGAGGAATAGTTGAAAGACCATTGAAAATAGATAAAAAACACCTCCCCTGTGATGTATAAGAAAAATCGGTAGAAGATAATGGAAAATAAAGAAAAGTAAGAAATTTGTTAAAGGGGTAATTCTTAACTATACGTTAAAATGGGAACCAGGAACCCTTAAAGACGGAAGGTTAATATTAACCGCCATGTCAAGTCAAGGTGTCGCTTGCTTACATAATTTATCACAAGAGGTGGTACAAACTAATTATTAATGGATGGTTTTCGTTCATGTTCAAGACGTTGTTTAAAGGGCGAATAGAAAATGTCGCGATTCGTTTACAGAGGAAGGATCATAGGTGGAAGTTTATTCCACCAAACATTATTTTGGATATTGAACTCATAATAACAATTAAATATAGAGGATATGGATAAATATATGGATTTTTCTTCGGGTACATATGTGACTCGACCTTAAGGAGGTCCGAGCAAATCTTATCTAAAAAAACGGTGAAACTTTTTTAAAGTTAAGGATTCGATAGATGACATATTTATTTATAATTATGTATACTTCATTTTGGACTCAAAGTTGGAAGATTTTTACATAAGATTTACTCAAACCTCTTTAAGGAAATCGGTTACTAGTTTTAGTTTTATTTTTTTTTAAGATAGGTTTTTGATAAATTTTTGTTTGTATTACTTTTTGTTGTTATAATTTGTCATGAAATCTAATCTAGTAAACAAGAATATATATATTGATATGGATTTTTCTTCATGGTGCATGTTCCTTCAATGGAATGTTGGAACGTGATCCATTATTTTTAAATTGGTTCTCTAGATTAAGGATTTTTTGTTGATTTTTGATTGTTTTTGTTTAGATGATAAGTTGTTTTGAAATTTTTGTTATTATTGAATAGATTGTCATTAATGAAATTGAAAAAAAAATGTCAGCGAATAAATTGAATTAGATAAAAGAATTTGAATTTAAATTAAAATACCAAATAAACAAAAAGGTACCTACTGATCAAAAGATTTAATTACATAAAATTGAAAGAAACCAGAGATTGGAAGATACAGAAAAGCAGTGAGGTCAGGGCAGGAAAGTGGTAGGAGGAGATAAAGACAACAGCAAGAAGGAGTTGGAAAGTAGTAGGAAGAGGAAGATATGGAGAACGAGTTGAACAATGGAAGAAGAAAGATTTAGAAAGAAGATAATTTTTTTTATATATATTTATAAAATTTATGTTTATAGACAACTAATTTGGATATCTTGGAATCCACGACTGATAATTACATTGAAGAAGGGTGTTCCGGAAGGAGGATCCATTTCAATATATACGAAGATTTTTATTAATTGATAAATAACACAGTACATCACCTATACCGTTAAATCTGTTAATAAAACAAACTATATATTGAGTTCGTAGAATGTCAGCAATAAATTAAAAAAAATATTGCATGGCTTAGACTACTTAATAATAGGTTAGAATAATAGTGTTGATACAAGAATTTCTTTAATGATACGGTATCGCAAGCTTTCCTAATGTGGGCATATATGTGTACTTATTACTATTACAAATTAGTTATCAGAACATTACAGTGGAATGCGAAGAATATCATTTTCATTTCTAATAGCTGCTGTTCTAATCCTATTTTTCTTAGAAAGTTTACGATATCGTGTTATAATCGGGAGGTTCTTCTTACTAAAGTTAAGACCGCTGAAAGAACTCTTCTGGTTATAGTTTCCCAGGAGCGTTTTTAAATGTTTTCGTCCTTCTAGATCATTCCAGTAGTTGAATTTTTTCTATTCATTTCTTGGCTTAGTTTTTCTAAGATTCTACTACTGCTGATTCCACAAGATGGTTCTGATCTCAAGTATGGGGTTTCAGCTCCTTTTGCCAGCTTATCTACTGTTTCTTTTCCTTCAATTCGTATGTGTTCTGAAACTCATAAGAGAGTAACAGTGTTATTTTGTCCTACTTTTTTACCAGACTATCTTTGAGCTGATTGTTTGCGAATTCAGAGCTTTGATCGCTGCTCTACAATCTGACCACGGATGAACCTGGCGGTTAGTGAGAATTTTTGATAATCTTTTGATGAACTCAAGTCGTCTAGAATATCTATTTAATTTTTTCTTTAGAACTTAAAGCCATCATCTGCTGTAGTTTGATTCCTGAAAGATGTCATTTCTTTGTCTATTTTTCCTTATTGTCATTTTTTGCTTGTCTAATGTTTAAATTTTAACGATCTCATACGATGTCACTGAAATATTTAAATTACTTAAAATTGATGTTTCTGGTCTTCTAACCAAATAAACTAATGAGTGACTAAGATTTTGCTATTTTAATTGTTGATACATTGCTTAAGGAGGAATTAGACGAATGGAGTTGAATCAAAGGATGATTAAAACCGCCGTCCAACCGCTAAGTACATCCGTAGCCAAGAGGTTAAGTGCGCTATTGGCAATAGATAGAGATCTAGAGAGGTTTGATTTTTTTCGGATGAACCAGGTTAGTAATTTTTTTCTTAATGTTTGTTCAATTTTTAAATTTCAATCATTCCATGAGAAATGTCTCAAATAATTAAATTTCCAATAGACAGTTTTCACAATGTCTTCTTGGATAGTTTTTTTACTGATTTTAACAATGAAAATGTTCTCATTGATTGGGATTAAAAATAATGCTATGGAATTCCTCCTGGGAGACCTTCCAATTAATAATAATATCCGGGTCGTAGATTCTGCGCACAAGGCAATCAGTTGCTATTACAAAAAAAAAATATTCAAACAAAATTACAATTTTTTTCTGTGGCTGGTCTTCTTTCTACTTATCTACTTTCTAGCTCCTTCTTTCTGCTGCTCTATTTTCTATCTTCCTCTACTTTCCAGCTCTGGCTTCTTCTCATGCTTTTTGTGTTCTTGTTATTTTTGTTGATTGATTCTTTTTATTATTATTCCATTACAATACACAAAAATTAACAAAAACGTATCCAACAAACACTCAAAACTAAAACTAGCAACCAATTCCCTTAAGGAGGATTTACACTCCTGGAAAGTCACCGAAAGAATGTTTCTCCGAGGAAAAATTCATATCAATAAAAATAAATATTTTTTTAAGTATTAAAAAAAGATCCCAATACTGCTTTTAAATTTCTAGAAACCTTATAGATAACCTAGAAGATATTTAGTTGTTAGTTATAAGTTTATTGTATAGGTGTACTTTTGGTGGAATAAATTTGTAACATCTCAATTTCCCTATTAAATCTCTTCGAGATAAGTACTTAATCAAAGCATATGTATCAAAGATTTTGTATATGATGTTAACATAAATTATTATCCTACTGCGGTTATAAACACTGCATGCGTTTTGTTGTTTACTTCCTCCTTAACACTATTGTAATTTATAATTAATTTTCATTAGTAGATATCATAAACGAACTAAAGTCATTCTATAGTTATAAGCTTTATTTTATATAAGGAGAGAAAATGCTTTATAACAACATGTCAATTAAAGTTTCGTTAAGTATTACATTACAAAATATACAAAACAAAGTCCGTTGCGATTATCCGATCTGGACCAAAATTATTATGGTTCTTTCTCATGACATAAGGATTCTATATACCCAATTTCATGACCATTAAGAGATTGTAGCGTACATGGACGGAGGGACAAACAAGTCAATCTTATAAAGTATGTCGATAGTACTTAATTAAGGAATTCAATTCGTTTGTCGAACAATATGTGTGTAACAAGTGTTTCATTAAGACATATAATTTATTGTAAAATTTATACTTAAATTTTTTATGCTTCTCGACAAAAAGTCATTAAAAATTACCATCATTGGACAAATTGATATACGTGTACCACTTCAGATTCGCCCTTAAAATTACAACCTACAAATTAAAGGCGCAGAAAAAAGTTACTTTTACTTCCCCTCTCATAATTCATTGATGAGTGGCTTTCGTGACCGTTCCCTTAGTTATAATTGATTGCAGGTAATACCAAGAGCATAGCGTTTACAAATAACAATGTATATGCCAGTAGTGAGTAGTATTGCCTTATTTTATTTACTTAACCTTTAGTTTTGCATAAGAATCTTCTATACAGGGTGTCCCACTACTGTGTTCTCGGAAGATAGCGCTGTTATTATAAGAGATAGAAGAAAGTTACTCAGACTAAAGTTGTTCATAATCACACGCTCCATCTTCTTAAAATATTTTTCACTATACGGGATGTTCCAAATAAGAGTGGCAGACCAAAGTTGTGTTTTTTTAAATCGAACACCCTATATATCATTGCATTTTTGGATACTACGTTGAATTCTAAGCAGAAAAGATACCAGGCAACATAGGCCTAAATTTGATAGTTTTTGAGTGATGAGCAATTAAAGAAAAAAATTGACGTTTGGGGATCGAGACAAAAAACTCAATATCTTTCTCAAAGAGCAACATTTTCAGCTGAATTTTTTAACATACGATGAGCAAATAATGTAGAATCTGGTAATAATCTTGAAATAACATTTTTTTATACAGGGTTGTCAGTAAATCTGTTCAAATATACAAAACTTCAAACTTAAATAACTTCAGAATTTTAAATGGAACATCCTGTATATTTTTTATAAAGTCGATTTAGAATTATATTCTCTTTCAAATGATATATGGGTTCCCTATACCTAAACTTTATGTTTTAGAAGATAAATTGAATTATTGCCTTTACCTCTACAATAATTTTGAGGGTAACTTGAATTTTGCAAAGCTGGCCTTGAAAAAATGATGTTGTCAAATTAGTTCTATTGTAGCCATTACTGACCACAAACGTCTTAACTTCACGTTATTAAGTCTATTAACCATAAATAAATAAGATTAATTCACAAACATAAATATTCTGTGCCTTTGGTTTTATCTTTTCAACAAATAAATTTGGCATTTATGTGGATTCCCGATAGAACAATAGACAGATAGGTAGTAAAACATTAATCTTTATTCAGTTAATTAACTGTTCAAAATTGCCACCATTCTGTTGAATACACATTTGGATACGCTCATGAAACCCCCTGTTTACGTCAACCAACATTTCAGGAGTAACCATTGTGAAAGCTTCTTTTATTCTGTCTACCATATCCTTTCTGGTTGTGGGAGGTGTCCGATACACGATGCTTTTAATAAATCCCCAGAGGAAATAGTCCAGCCTTGTTAAGTCTGGTGATCTTAGTGGCCAAGGAAAGGGCCCTCCACGACCTATCCACCTGTTTGGATAATTTCGGTTCAAAAAACGCCGAACCTCTAAACTAAACTATAATGAGGTGGGGCACCGTCGTGTTGTATAAACATATTTCTTCTTATGTCCAGCGGTACATCCTCAAACAACTCCGGCAAAACGTTAGACAAAAAATTTAGGTACACTTGTCCCGTCAAGGGACCATCAAAGAAGTATAGGCCAATAATCCTTTGGCCTAGTATACCAGCCCAAACATTTATACTCAATCTATGCTGTGCATCTACTTGCCATACAAAGTGAGGATTTTTGTCAGAGTAATAGTGAAGATTGTGCCTATTAACATGTCCATTTTTATGAAATGTCGACTCATCAGAAAACAAGACAATGTTGAAAAAATTTCGATTATGGTTTATCTTATCCATTGCCCACTCACAAAAAGCCCTTCTCCTTTGGAAGTCATCAGCATTCAATTCTTGTTGTAGGTGGATATGGTAAGGGTGGAATTTTTGCTTTTTAGTCACTCTTCCCACCGAAGACTTGCTTATACCTAACAATCTGCTTATGTCTCTAATACTTCTATGTGGATCCTCCACAACAGCTGTCATTACCTCCATTTGATTTTCATAGCCAATACACTTTCGACTACCAAGTCTCTCCGTTACTCGCTTGAATGCACTGGGTTTTGGTGCTATTCTTTCTGGATATTTTTGTTTGCAAAACCCGAGTAGCCAAGAGACTGTTTTTGGACACTCTCCCATTACAAGAACCATATCCACCAGCTCGTCCTGACTGAAGTTCATTTTCACTTATAATTCTTACTATAGGTAGGTAACGTTTGTTGTCAGTAATGGCTACAATAGAACTAATTTGACAGCATGATTTTGTCAAGGTCAGCTTTGCAAAATTCAAGTTACCCTCAAAATTATTGTAGAGGTAAAGGCAATAATTTAATTTATCTTCTAAAACATAAAGTTTAGGTATAGGGAACCCATATATCATTTGAAAGGGAATATAATTCTAAATCGACTTAATAAAAAATATACAGGGTGTTCCATTTAATATTCTGAAGTTATTTATGTTTGAAGTTTTGAATCTTTGAACAGATTTACTGGCGACCCTGTATAAAAAAAAATTATTTTAAGATTATTAACAGATTCTACATTATTTGCTCATCGTATGTTACGAAATTTAGCTAGAAATGTTGCTCTTTGAGAAAGATATCAAGTTTTTTGTCTCGATCCCCAAACGTCAATTTTTTTCTTTAATTGCTCATAACTCAAAAACTATCAAATTTAGGCCTATGTTGCCTGGTATCTTTTCTGCTTAGAATCCAACGTAGTATCCAAAAATGCAATGATATATAGGGTGTTCTATTTAAAAAAACACAACTGTGGCCTGCCACTCTTATTTGGAACATCCTGTATAGTGGAAAATATTTTAAAAGGATGGAGCATGTGATTTTGAACAACTTTTGTCTTTGTAACTTTCTTCTATCTCTAATAATAACAGCGCTATCTTCCGAGAACACAGTGGTGGGACACCCGTATAACTAAAAATAAATTGCTGTTCGTTAGTCTCGCTAAAACTCGAAAACTACTGGACCGATTTGGCTAATTTTGATTTTAAATTATATGTTTAAGTTCAGGAAAGATTTAACCGGTAAGGAACATAAATAATAATACTAAATTTAATTTTCCAATTATTATTTAGTTCTATAAGTTCCTAATAGATGGAAGTGTAAGTTAATTTGTCGATATAAATCTATTCCATCATTTGACATTTAGGTTGTGGAGACACTTAATAGATGGCGTTGTTTTTCGATTAAAACATAATACAGTTAGAAAGATTATTTGGATTTGTCTTCGTCCTGACTAAAATAATGACTATTAAAATATGTAATTTTTTTTTCTGATTACAACCATATATAATAATTTTTAAGCTTACAGACTAGACACAAAAATATTCTACATTTATAATAATATAAAATACCTCTAGCGCCTGTAAATTTTGCGTAAGTATTATAAATGATTGCAATCAGAAAAAAATTATCTTTACGTGTCTGGTACCTATTTATTTAAATTTATTAATAACAAATTTATCACATATATTTTTTAAATTTAAATAATAGATTGTAAAATTATTATGCATATAACCACATCTGGATCTCGAGTCTAGGGTCGGAAAAGGGTGTCTTTTATAGCTCATTTATAGACCGCACGCTGGGCCCAGGTAAGACTCTTTAACCCTCATTTTTCAATGTAGTCTTAAAACATAATTTAAATTTAAAATCTTCCTTTTTGTCATACGCTTTCCTCGAATTAATTTTGGTATAAAACTGTATTTACAGTTGCTGTGTTTTAATTTAGTTTAGCATACGATTCTAGAATTGTAAGAAGCTTTTAATTACATTATATGATATGAAAAGTTATTTCTACTGGCATATGAACGGTTTAGTCTAAGGGGAGCTCAAGGGAGTAGTTACTTATTACGGTGAATGGGGGGGTGTGGCGGATCCCATCGTAACTGTCAACTGTCGTCGTTATGTTGTGACCTCATCAGTCATCGCGGCCGCCGCCGGCCACCGTTCATAGATCTTTTCTTTGCTCAGGGTTTCCCACTAAAGTGCAGTATTGGACAGCGGCGTAACCGATAGATATGTTCGTATTGATATATTGGAAACAAATTATAAAGTCTCTATCACTTTTAGGTGTTGCGTTATAAATAAAGAGCTCAAAAAACAAGGTTTGATATGTCTTTTGGGTTCATTGATTAGTATCTATAATAGATTTCAGTAAGAGATTATTTTTGGTTTGGAAGGATTTGCTTATTTCTGCAATCATATGTTTCTAAATAAACTTTAGTGAGTAGTTACCCATCGAAATACAATTTTGTTGCAAATTACAATTTTATAACGAATTCTGATACTTGCCTGTGGGTGATCTAAGACAATTATTTATTAGTGTTGGTGGACAAGAATATAATCTTGATAGGTACCGATAACTCTTAACACTAGTCGACAGCGGTAATGCTGAGAAAGAATGTTCTTGGCAGGTAGCTTCTTACAACAAGGAAACCAGAAACATTCTCGAACACCGACTTCCTGGGATTCGCAGAGACCTCGAGGAAAAGAAGACTCTAAAAGCCACAATTACGAGAATAGACGGTTCCAGATTTTTCGCTAGGCTTATATACACAGAAACGAAGCGTCCAGAAGTAGTAGAGTATAAAGATTTGTACAGATAAATTAGCACTATAGTTTAAGTTGTTTAAATTAATAAATGAAGTGTTGTGATAAGTAGTATTGTAAAATAAATCATTACAGTGGTGTCAGAAGCGGGTTTTCTTTAAAAATCTGTTTGCAATTTACGGACTTTCTAGATTGAAGACAGTGTAAGTAAAGAACAGCTTAAATAAATAGAGAATATAGACATTAAAGTAAAGATAGCGAAACGATTGTGTGATCTGAAGGTAGCAGATGTGCGTCGCGAGCTCCAAGAGCGGGATCTAGATACCACCAGCAAAAACTATGATCTGGAGTAGCGTCTGAAGGAGGCCCTAGAAACAGAAGGACAAAATCCAGAAACATATCAATTTATAGAAGAGACCAATGCGATCATGTCATCGATAGTATCATTAGAAGGTAAGGTCTGTTCAATAAATAGATAGGTTTCTGGTTAGTCTGTTCAAAGAACCCACCAGCCTAGAACATCCTTTTTGAATATTATTTGTGTCGACTTGTGTAAAGAGGCGAAACTATCGGTGTCATAGGCGTCCGAGTGGGTATTCGTGTAACACTTCCCTCTCTTAAGAAATGGTTCCATCTGGAACTCTGCTATGGGCCCCTTTGTGCAATTCGCAGTCGCATGAAAGTAACAAGGGACGGTCTTGACCCTATCCTGGACCTGGTGTGAATGGATGCAGACCAGTCTTGGACGCCGGCGTCTTAAAAGATGACCTCGACCATATTCCGGATGATCCTGGAGTCCAGATGGTGGCTCTCTATCTTTGGCATGGCTAACTTCAGAACGTGACATTCAAAATTTCAGTTTATTTTTCGTATTTCTGACCCTAATGAAATAAAGATGTTTTAGGGGATCTTGGACAGTTCTTAATAATCATAATCTTGAATCAAGTAGCAACAAAAGAAATAGCGGTCAAAATATTCGGGATTCTATTCGAAAATTTACTAATAGTTTCCTTCGAAAACCTAAACTAACTTTTGAATAATTGGAACATTAAGATAATAATAAAAGATAGTAACCACAGGGATGGATTTCTTACTTCCAAATTTTTAATGACTTTCAATCAATAATAAAAGCACTTACTCCCTTTCTTGAGGTTAACTTTAAGACGACTTCAATCGAAAAGTGAAGCACTCCTCAGTTTACTAGGATTTTGTAATCTGTCTATTATAAGCGGGAAAGATTTTAATTGGTTGTTTTTGACTGTCAAATCTGTAATAACATTTTGATTGGATTATAAATAGACCGAAGCGTTATGGCAACTTCAACTATTTGTTATCACCAAATATGAAGTTGCTAAGGTTTAA
Organism: Altica lythri; assembly: GCA_964028335.1. Lineage (NCBI taxonomy): Eukaryota > Metazoa > Arthropoda > Insecta > Coleoptera > Chrysomelidae > Altica > Altica lythri. The sequence continues at coordinate 55,972,392 of OZ034805.1, read as the reverse complement.
CATGTTACATTTTTAAATATTTTACGTACCGTACAATGCGTAAAATAATATATAGTAATACTAAAAGATCCGTCCATGTCTTCATACAATCAATATAAAACTTGTGTTCTGTATATTACAGTTTAATGATTCCTGTCAGAACACCTTCAGGGCATGTCTTCTTTTCCTTGAAAGCAAATGTTCTAGTATTCATCCGAAATCGAATAAATATAACAGCGGAAATGTTTATCTACAAAATCTAACTTCGGACGAAGAGCGTAACTGAATTATTGTTCAAACAAAAGTAAAAACTATCCTATGCTTTGAGTTATTTGTATACCTTTAAAGCTTTTATATCGACATAGGCGGTTTTCGCTGATAATAAAAAGCATCCAACTTATTCTGCTTTGTATTAATTGCTTTATGTTATAAAAAGAACATGAATGTCAAACTTTTTTTAAAAGAATAAAGATGTAAGTGTTAATATAAAAGTAAAAATGTAAAAAGATAATGTAATAAGAAGCATAGCGATCTAAAAAAATTACCCCAAACCGAAACATACTTTTTGAACCAAATATTTCCAAAGACAAAAAGTCATTTAGGCATATAAACCTACTCCTGGTAAATGTTCATCATGGTTGGTTTTTGTACATTTAGTCTTTATTTAATTAACCTTAAAAAAGTTTACAAAAATAGCTTTCTATGCTGTTAGATATCAATGTGTAAAAAGTTAAGTTCTTATTTATGTATGTTAATAGAATTTTAGTGTTCAATAAAGCAAAAATAAGAGCTTTGTATGATGAGGGTCTGTCGAATCATCGAATCGCAGATAGATTAGGGATTAGGGATTCTCCGCGCTTCAGTTATCCGAATGTGTAGTTCGTTTGCATAGGGAAATTAACAGCGTTGACTGATCATCATACGGTAATAAATTATGCAAGAGAAAATCGGTAACTAGCAGGTAATGAACGTCAAAATTGAACCTCATAACAGTCTGAGGTGTCCAATCGCATTTAAAAAGAACGTATGGTCTATTAATTTCCAGTACCGCAATACAGCGGAGACTTTAGACTAAAAACTTGCTATACAGAAAACTATTAAATGCACTCAGGTTACTTTCCAGATACACATTACTGTGGGCATAGGAACAGAGACTGGATTTTAGCTTAATGGTCCTATGTTCTTTTTTCTAACAAAACCAGATTTGGTTTAGTTAGTAATAGTTGGCTACAAAGGGTCTGGAGAGGGTCGGAGAGACAAGAAAAGCTTTTGCTTTTAAAATTACTCCATATCTACCAAGGAACATTAGTAATGTTTTGAGGAGGCAAAATGCAGCTGATGGGGCTATAAACTATTTGTATCCTCTTCGAAATGAAATTGAAAAAAATATTTTCATGGATGACACGCACAAGAATTATTGTAGAAAACGAACTAGAGAATAAGAAGAATATTTAAAGAACAATGACCAGCAAACTCGCCAAACATGAATCCCATTAAGTACATGTGGACTATCGGTACACAAGCGATTTCAAACAAAACTAATCCTCCTAACACCCTCCAGGTATTCAAAGTCGCTCCCCAAGAAGAATAGAACTAGATCTCAATCTACTGTTTCAATACCCAGGGGAGGTCTCACCATTTTGGGGTTTACTCTGAAGTTTTCTACTATATTGCAAATTTTGGTAACCATTTTAATCTGCACTATTTTTCGTTTGTATGTTTTTCTTGTTTAGTTAAAATTTAATTTAGCCAAGTTGGATAAATAGCAAAATGAAATGTACTTTTTAATACCATTCTTTACGTACCTATATAAGACGGTCCAAGAATTTTGACGATATGTGTATTTGAAAAATCGGAATAAAAAATTAAATATCTTTATAATTCTCCTATGTCAGTGTTGGTATTGAATTTAAAATATGAACTTTGCAAAATGCATTGTTGAATATTCACTTGGCATATTCAGATAAGTTAACGATTTATGCATATAATACCCTTGTCATTTTATTGTACATCGGCGAAGACTGGTTTTGAAACCTAATGAGTTTTTGCAAATGAACCTTTTATAGTCACCATTTAAATATTGAGGTAAATGTACTTAGTATTCACCTATATGGTAATATATTATTATGATGTTACAAAAATCATTATAGTTAAAAGAATGCTATATAACAATTATCATTTTATTTAATCTACTTACATATTATAAAAGAATGATGCAGTCTAATTTTATTTATTATAAATTATTAAAATATTTCTGATCAGATCAATTCACTATTTTTTTATATCATGTGTAAGCTGCAATTACTGCAATAAGCATGATAAAGATTATAGTATTCAACGAGACTTATAATAGATTGCCCGCGAGGAATATACCGATTTGTTGTATTATTAGTTTAATGATAAATGATATAGGACATTTATAATTATGCCTCAAGTGCGTATTTTATGGCTTCATCATCTAAATAAAAGGTTAAGACCAGATTGCTGGAATCGTTCTCAATTTCGAAATTCTAGATAAATAGTATAAATAATTTTCTTGTTTATTTAATGTCCTATAGATAACTTGTTATATATCTAATATGGATTAGGTTAGAGAATATTATGAATTTAAACCTAAGACTAGACTAGGTAGACTTTTAGTAAACTAATTATTTTGTGATATCTCCCATGAAGTTTTTGACATTTAAACAATATACAACGAGGGAATATATTAAATGACAATAAGGAGAAATTAACCCGCTCTAACTCCTAAACCGCAGATGAATTATAATTAGTCAGCCTTTCGAAGAAAGTGAGTAATGGTAGAAACAGACTACTATCACGTCACGTTAGTTCAAGTTGCCTCACGCAGACTCTCGTCAGGGCCAAAAAGTATCTTGTTTTGCATGGTTCAATATGAACGAGAACCACACTAAATATCACATCACGTCACAGACCTCACGTGTTATATCAAGTTGTTGTTTTCTGCACTTATACATATTTAGTCTTTGCAAACTCATAGATTTTAGTAGCATAAATTATTACAAAAAAGTTTGGGAACATCAAGCGATATATAATCAAAAATCAATTTAATATTGCGATCAACGTATTCGATAATAGGATGTGAAGAGATTAGAAGAGAACTTCATATAACAGGAACATATTTATGTTTAAATTTCTTTACTGTATTATTTTTTATTATTTTAGATAAAAATTATAAGATATATATTAATTCTTCTTCTGCGAACACTATTTTTGTCCAACCTAAACGACCATTATCTAAAATAAAATAGTTCTGAAACTTCGAAGACTTCCCAACTGCAATTTCTTCTTATAGGATTCAAATTTAACAACACTTGTAAACACTCCAACGAGAAGCTACTATTCCAAACACAATTGCTTTCTTATTTTATCTGTTTCGTCTACCCACATTCATCCAAAACTGCACAACTAACCACACTTTCCAGTTCTTCCCATTCCGAAGAACAAAATTAGCTATCAAATTCATTCGCCATCAAAATCCAAACACTGCACTGTAAACCAATGCAATACCCACGAAAATTCCGTTAGATGTGAGAGCATTGTGTTTCTAAGCGTGATGTTACCATAAACACATGATAATGTGACGCATATGAGCTTCGTGACATGATAACAGTCTGTTTATACCTTAAGTGTTACATGTCTGATGAGTTGAATCCAAAACGTCCTAAAGGCTGACTAATTACTAACGCATGTGTGTTTAGAGCGGTACCGCGTAAAGGTAATGGTTACGGGCTCGAGTCTTGTCGAATGAGACATTTTTCCAATGTTCAACTGTTTGTGTTCTCTCTAAATTTAAAAAATTTGGTAGATCTTGTAGAGATGATAGTTTGCTGATTATACATTTGTTGGTGCAAGTTTTTTGATTAATAGTAATCAATATCTGTTGATACTTCTCGATTACTATTATTTAAATTAGTCTACAATAATTGTTGCAGGTTTGTTGTAATAAATTAATAAAAGACCATAATAAACAATAAAACAATCTTATTTACTTTTATATTAGAACATCTTTGTATGCTAATAATATAAAAATTTATTATGCACTATGGTTATAAACAAAACAAATTGTTTTTAATTATTTTCCGTGGATAATTTGACATGTTAATTACCTTAATTTTATTTAATTATGATATTCTATTTTCTATTTATAACATATTTTTCTATAACGTTGTATGTATTATAATTTAGTGTACCAAATATGTTATATTTTTAACACTCTACACTTGATTATGAAAGAAATTACAAGAATGTAAGTGAGGAGTGCCTCGGGAGGTCGAACAAGGACTTACCGACCTCTTGATAGAGGCATAAATCATTGTTGGTACATGATAGGAATTTGTTGAAATATATATATATATATACATGCTTAAACTTTATATTATGCAGTTGCTGATTTCTTACATCAATAGCAATACTGATTTAATATGGAAATTATAAGATCAATTAAGCTTTTATATGACGTTAATGAAAGAGAAAAAAAGGTTATTTATCAAATCGACCATTAAAACATAAAAATCTAGATCACTTTTTATGCTCTATTTTATATCTTTCTTTGCAACAATATATGTTTAAAATACTTATTATATTATTATATACATCTGGTGTAAGAATTTTGAAATATAAAAATGAGGCAGACCCGAATCTACCAATAGATTGTAGCAGCTTTTACTTATGCGACATGAATTAAGAATGTGATCAAACACGCTGACTATCCACTAACCCATCTGTGGCCGAATGGTTAAAGGAGCTTCCGGCTATGTGTAAAGATTCCAGTTTTAAGTCCTGCTGGATATGAATTTGTTTAGATTTTCTTAAAGTAATTTCTTGTTTGTCTAATTTATGGATTTCAAAAATATTTTTAATATATAAAAAAAGGGTACAATAAACTTACTGTTATCCGCCTTTTACGTAAAAACTAGTTATTATTTAATTCTATAAATTCCTGGTAAATGGTGCTCTATACATCGTTTAATATTCAGATTGCGAAAAAATTCAACAGATGGCGTTATATTTCGATTTCTAAATCGTACAGTTAGAAATATTATTGGCCCGTATAGGAAAATTAATTTTAAAATATGATAAAAAACGAAAGAATTGAAAAAAATGGAAACAACGAAAAAATGGAAAATAATAAACCGTTTACAAAAATAAGGAAGTCATTAAACTAAAAAAATGAGGAAAAAAAATGAATAAACAGGATATACCAGCAAAGGATGAAAAACTGATAAATTGAAAAAAAAAATCGAAACCAAAAAAAAGCCAACAGGAAAAAAATTGAATATCCAAAAAAATCACAAAAATATAAAAAAAGGAAAAGGAAAAAAAATGGTAAATACCCCAAAAAAGAATAACAAGAAATTATTACAAAAATTGTAAATAAAAGAAAAATGTAGAAAAAAAAACTAAGAAAAGGACAATACTAGCAAAAAATAGAAAATGCAACGAATGCAAAAATAAAAACCTTAGAGATAATTAAAAAAATATTATTAAATCGACAAAAAAAAAACTTCGAAATTGTAACGTTTGTAACGTTGGTTTTCGAGCATTCCATCCGGACTATACATTTTTATTCTGTTTAATTTTATCGCGCCGATGCGAAGGTCGATTGCTGTTTTGGTAGGGGGAATTGTTGCTTTGTCGACGGAATGATTTCTCTTCTCGTTCATTTCGTCTTCGATTCTTGGTAAATTCAGATTTTATTTTCTGACTACCTTCGCCCTTCATTTCTGGATTTAATGCCAAATCTGAGAAGGGCCCTACTGAGATTGCAGATATTCATTTCTGAATAATATTGCTGAGTGTCGACGGCCATTTTGAAAGCCGACCATTCATTCCGGGATTATTTCTGAGAAAGTGCTCTTAAGAAAGACCACTTCCACCCACTTGGGCAGTACTGTTCCGTCTCTATCGAAACACCGAGTACTGTTCCGTCTCTATCGAAACACCGACAGGAAGATCACTTCCATCCACTTGGGCTGTTCCCTCACTATCGAAATTCCGACAAGAAGACCATCGGAACAAAAAAAAAAGATTAAATTAATTAATTGATTTAAAATTGTTTTGTCTCAAATACTTAACTTTTGAAATAAATTAACTTAAAACTGATTTTTGGAATTTTATTTGTGTGTCTGTACTTGGCGCCCTATAATAGATGTTTGGGTGGAATTAAGTTAAACACAGAAGGAAGCCACTACCCTCAGGAGCTAGCCTAGGGTAATTTTAAGGTTACAAAATCAATCGAAAAAAAATGAGAAAAAAATCGTAAAAATTGGAAAATGAGAGAAAAAAGATCAGCTAGTATCGTTAATATGTTTAAAAGTAACATAAAAATAAAGTTACTACAACACACAATTTTTATACGAAAGAACCTTTAAAATTTGAAATAAAGTGGACAGTTGTTTATTCAGAATTAATTTATGCAGTTATTTTATAATTATATTATGTTTTATTTTAGTGCAGATATTTAAACTATACGTCAGATAGTTTTCCCGGAGGTTCTTATGAACGGTTCAGTACGGGAGACGATGATAACTAAACCCGAAATTCGGAAATTGAAAATTTGAATCGTGACCAGAACATCAAGTGTACTTACTCTCTTTTCAACCTCTTCTTCGTCGTCAGGCGCTGTATATCCCTTGGGGTAGGTCAAGGCAACAGGTGCAACGTTGTCAGAATATTTGGGTGGCGAATTTATTGATAACTATGTTAAATATATTTAAATTACCACTTTAGCTTTTCTCTGTTTTCTTTTGAAACAGTTTATAAAAAAAGTTGGATAAGCAAATAAAGCGTTATGAAGATGAGATGAAAAGGGATACGTTTAACCGTTGGGCGTCGAACTTTTTTGATTTCTTATTTCTTATAATGTAATGTCAACTAAATAAAATGTCCAAACATTTCTAGAAGCTTAAACACTTTGATTTTGGAGTTATTAAAAATTGGCAATGTTTTCTGTAATCTAGTACGTCGCATTAGCACAGTATTTGCTGCCAAAAAATTCTACTCCGCAATCTTCTTCACTCTTACTAGGTGTAACTCTGAGGTATAGGCTTACATTTTGCCCTTACTTACTTTGATGTATATCTATCTGGAATGTTTTTTAGACAGCTATGGTATATGGGAACCATGTGATCTGATATTATCTTCTAGATTGATCTAAAAAAATCTTAGAATTGCATGCAGTCTGTAGAAGACAATATTTGTCGCACCCTTCAAAGTAGTGTGGAAATGAGAAAGGTGTAACAGAACTTGCGGTTTTTCGTAAGTGCGGTTAACCACCATTAAAGTGGTTATTGCTTTCGTGCTTATGGGTTAAAAGATGTTGATTTTAAGTACGATCTGAATCTTATATCTCCCCTACTCGTATCTTTATAGTATTAAGCTTTAGAGAACCTGTTCCTTCTTCTGAAAGAACTTCCGATCTAAGAGGGTTTATGATAAGTCCATTCTGTTTCGTTTTTGAGAGTTGTTGAAGTTAGATTACTAGATGAATCTTTCCTATACATTTTCTTTTTTTCTAATTTTTGAGATATTTTTTTCCGAATATTCCATATATATATATATATATATATATATATATATATATATATATATATATATATATATATATATATATATATATCTATTATATATAGATTTTATTTATTATTATACCGGATATTATATAAGGCACCAGATTGGATCATCGATATAGAAATTTCTGCTACAGATGATGTGTACGATGTCAATTAATGAACGAATAAAAAAAACGATTCTGAACATACGCATTTCATTAACAGGTCCGTGGAATTGAAGGAGAAAGAAGCAGAAGGATAGAATGAAGGCAATGTACGATGACGTCCTACCAGCATCATCATCATCGCAGCACCGCTTCGTTCAGGCTGATGGCTCGACATGTCAATTACACATTTCACTAAGCACTATTACATCTACTTAACCTCTTTAATTGATCTCAATTAATGATATCTCGTTTGATGCACTCTCTCGCAACTCGTACCAATAATTTATTTCTTATATGGTGGGCCGGGATTTCGTTTCTATGCATATTGTTCGTAATCTCATGAATATATTACTGGCCATGTATGTATATAGGTACGCTGAATTTTGGATTTTAATCGTCTGGGGAAAAGTATTCATAATCAACGTACAAACACGGATGCCACAATAAAAGCTATAATTAAAACAGCGAACTAGGGGAATTAGTTATAAGCTACTAAGTATGTTATGAGAAAATTATAGGATTTAATAAATTTTGTATTTATAAAGCTTCTAGTTCTACTTTCCTAAAACTAAATAGGTACACAAAAAACTACATGATGGTATAGTTTAACTAATATTAACGTAAAAAGACAACCACGCCTTCTAACCCTAACTAGGTTGCCAGAAATATTTTCGAAAATTCCTAAGTTTATATATTTTGAAAATGTTCTCTCTACTTTACTATTTATTTGTCTGTCAATGACTCTTAGAAAGATAATATAAAAATATTCTTAAAAAATATATACTTAAATTAATTAACTAGGTTCTTCATATTTAAACAGTTTTCACTTCTAATGATATCAATTTTGTATATATTACTTATACTTAAAGATATGTTTAAATACCGGCAACATTGTGTATTTACTGTCCCATTTTCAAGTCGGTTCGTAAAGAAATGCCGACGGCGCGCAGTACATCAAACGAAACATGAAAGAGGAAAATTGCATAATGCGACATGAGTAAAATACCGCGCATAGTCTTGTTTCCCATTACAGTACACAGTAGCGTTAGTGATTTTTATTGATTTTTTATATTAGATATATATTACGGTGGGCTTGATAGTACTTAATATAGTAAGAATTTCTCGTTTAAATATATAAGATAATAACTGCGCCACCTTACGGTGGCGTTATATTCTTTGATTTAGAGAGGTATTTTTTGACTTTATTTTTTCGCATTTTTTCTGTTTTTAATTTTCCACTTTCCTTGCTGGACAGACAATCTTTTAAGATTGTTTGACAAAATGAGTATTATTTGTAGACAATTGTTATAAAAATATTAGGAGTTATGTACTATTTGAATAATGAGTCAAATATTCTTATTAATAACTAAAATTAACAAGTTTTAATTTGAAAGAATTAATTTGTTATTTGACAATTTTCAAATTGATACAAAATTTACAAATATACAAAAACCGTTTTTCTTTTGAAATTTAAAACAAAAATTAATAAAAAATTATTAACCCTTTTTATTTAATTCCACGCCAATGGTCGGCATTGCTATCAAAGGCATTAAAATTCCGACAAAGAGCAAAAAATTTTACATTGACTTTGGAACAACTATATTGTTTAACAGCAAAGTATAAATTCTATTCAATGTAAATATTAAACAGAATATTTCAACACTAACTGACCCGGCGAATCTAATTTTTTTCTCATTTTCCGTTTCTTATAATTTTTACGATTTTTTCCCGATTTATTTTACCCTTTTTTTTTTTGTTCGACTTTTTTTTTTCAGGTTTTGACATTTTGTTGTTGTATTTTTCCAGTTTTGTCATTTTTTTAGATGTTTTTTACGATTTTCTAGATTTTACAATTTTTGTGATATTTGTTTGGTTTTCTTTTTGGAACTAATTTCCTTACGGCAGGCTTGGAGAAGATAGGGTTTTTGCTGCGTGACTGAACTGAAAAAAATGTAATAGTGAAAACCGTAACGAAAAACCCGTTAAATGAGACGTGCATCAAATACATTCTGGAAGTTATTATAAGTAGGTGGTTCGGTGGTTCATTGGTAGAATGCTCGACTGCCACGCGGGCGGCCCGGGTTCGACTTTTACCTTTTTTTGTTAAAGTAATATGAGATATAATTTTTTTAAATCTTGATAGTTGAAAGTAGTTAGGAAAGGTGAGAAAAAATAAATGTATACATTACTCTTTAAAGCTCACCTTGAATTTTAAAGAAGCTTCTATATTGACCGTTAAATGAGACGTGCGCAGGCGTTACAGTCTTATAAACAAGCGAATAGTGTTATGTGTCGATTCCATGGTGTAAGTATATACACTTACACCATGGTCGATTCTACATTAGCCAAAGGAACTAACTTCCTACCTGGTGTCCCACGACACCATTTTAACTTGTTTTCTTATTTATTTCTATTTTTTTATTTTAATCTAGTTTTTCGTTTCTAACCATTTTTTTTTATTTTTTGATTTTCTACAAATTCTTTTTTCTAATTTTTGCGATTTTTCCTTTTTTTATTATTCCACATCGAGTTCCACATATTTGGTTTTAACCAATATAAATTTTTTTAATACATATTAACCGTTTTCTGCTTTTTATATTAAAATTTAATACAATTATTGTAAATGTTTCTACAAAAAAAAAAGACAAAAATATGATTTTTCTGTTCCTGTGTTGAATAAATAAAGTTATTTTTAAACTGTATTTTACAACAATTGGATATTGTTTTCTATTTGTAGATTAGAACACCACAACTAATTGCGTGGGAAATTTTTTATCAGGTTTCTTAAATAATGTGCAATTTTTAGTATAGGAAGTCAGTTTATCGGTATGGAATGAGAAACCAAAATAATTTGCAAGTACAGCATACTTTATTTATTATATATACATACATATATACCGGGTGGGGAAAAAGTATGGAAACCCCGTGGTAACTCAAAAACCATGGGTCACAGAAAAAAACTTGCAAAATATAAAATTTATGGTTTTTCCTGGCTATCAGATGGTTAAGATGGATTGGACCATGACCATCATGGTAAGGCGATGGTCAGGTCAGATTTTTTTAAATAGAAACATGTATTTTTGACAAGGGGAATCAAAAGAGCCTGAATTTTACGTCCAACTATTGCGTTGACCATTTTTAACAATTTTACCATGATGGTCATGGTCAAGGTCAAACTAAAAATTTCTAGAATTGTATTATATATATATATAGAGTGTTTTGAGAAATATTATGGAATATTCATTAAAATAAAATATAGTCCTATAATGTGTGTTCTGCTAATAAATGATTTTGTCAAAAGTCCGATTTATTAATGGATAACAGTATTCGAGGATGGGATCAAATATTGTCGAACTCATCAAGAAATGGCGCTAGCATCGCTGTTTTGGCTTAGTAATCTTGGAACGTCATTTTTCTTTAGTATAATTTCCAAAATTTAGAGAGCTGTAATGTGTTGTATGCGCTCTCTGGGTTTATAGAGCTGTGTAGTTTTGTTATTTTCGTATTATGGACACATTCGAAGTCCTAGTCGTGATATTTTTTTTATCAAGGTTTACCTCCTACCCAAATAGAAACGAAGGTAAACGCAACACTACAGAAATCCACTTCTTCATTTACCGCAATTAAAACGTGAGTGCGGACTTCTTACGAAGCCCTACGAGTACTTAAAACTCCGCAAAGAAGAAATCAAGCCATTGGAGAACCAATGGCTCATGTATTTAAGTTAACAAAAAGTTTTTTTAGGGAAATATTCTTGTATCTTTTTAGTTAGATCGGAGATATCGTATCCTATCCTCGTGTAAATTGCTTAAAATTTAATTCAGAAATTACAGAGCGTCAAAAAAATTTAGGTCATATATCTAGTACTGATCAAAATAAAATAAGGGGTATACGTAGCTATTATTTTAACGCTGTTAAAAAGATGCTTCTGCAAATTTATTAAATTTTCGATATACAAGTTTTTAAATCGTTATTTTTTATTTGTATTTGATGACACTAAATAAAGCAATACTAGATCTCATAGCAATAATTTTCTTTTTTACAAAACGTCCGGCAATAAATCCTTAATGTTGTCAAGCCTATCCAAAAACTAGACGTTATCGTCTCTTGTATCAGATACAGTAATACTAAAATTCCAACCATCCGAAAATATGATGGTTCACAAATCACCCTTTCCCCAACTTTATCTACACTGAATCTCCCCCAACAAGGAAACATTCTCTGTAATGGATTAATTTCTCCACATCTTTCCATGTTATCCGTCCAAGACAGTGGAAGCACTTTCTTAACGACTTCCTAAATTTTTTCAACTTTCGCCTAATTGAGTCAGGATTTATTCCAGCATTATTATAACCCTTTTGCTCCGAGTAAGCCCTTAAGAGGTACAGGACTATATTGAAACTAAAGGTAGATGTACCATTGTTTAAACCTTGTAATTAAAACCAATAGTTTTACAATAAATACATAACTAAAACTAAACTGGTTAATCGATATTTTTAATACTGTTTCTTTTGTAATCTTGAAAATAATTATTGCAACAATGTAGTTTGATGAACTAGAAAAATATTAGGTTATAACTATCTTAAAAATGTTTAGTACGCCAATTTCTTGTACAAGAAATCAAACTAACAATGCGAATATCTCCAACTCAATTGAAATTTTTGGAAAGAAACAAAAAAATGGCATTAAAGCGAAATTGAAAAAATGTCAAATGCAGCAGGAAACAAATCTGCAAACTCTATCTAAAGCCGATACACAGTGTGTTGAATAGCCCAAAAATGTTCCTATTCTACAAAGACAAAAGTGCTCTTTTCATTCTCAACAAAGCTCCATATATATTTCGTTCAGAATTAAAACTCTTGTTTCTCATAATTCTTAATGTTAGACAGAAAATATGTAGATACGGGTTTGTCCAATTAAGTTGGCATTATTATATAGTTTTACATTTTTATTTTTTTAAATTACATCTTTTTTCAAATTTAATTAATGGCAATCTCATATATAAGTATATCCGGACAACCCTAACAAAATTTAACAAAAATCCATCTTTAGAAAACTTAAACTAAAACTAGTAACCGATTTCCTTAAGGGCGATTCACACTCCCGGAAAGTTACTGAAAGAAATGTATTTCCAAATACTCCATCTGAATATATAGGGTGTCCAAACAAGAAATAACATTAAGGATAGATTCAAGAAAATAGTAAAGGCCCAAAACCGATTAAAGATGTTAGAAAGGGCACAAAAAAAGAACTTGAAGTTTCAATTGTCGATTTGAAAAATTATCTCTTCCTTATTAACTTTATATGCTTAAGAAGGAATTGAGTAAGACCACAAGAGTTAAATTGCAATATGTTTAAAAACGCCGACTAGACGCTAGGGTTATCCGTGGCCAAATGGTTTAAGGTAATATTGGCTGTAGATAAAGATCGCGGAATTTGATTTTTTTAATTGCTCTTAAATGTCCTTTTTGGACTGTTTAAGATTAAAATTTCCAAGATTATTTTACAATTCATAAAAAATTATTTGAATTCATTTGTTTCCTTTTCGATAATTTTTATAGATCTTGAAAAAATCTGTATAGATATACGTATTTTTTAAAAACCATACATATATCCAATAAAAAATTAAATAATGAACTTCTACGAACTCCAATAAATTAAAGAACTTTCGTGCCGATACTCTTAATATAAAGAACCTCTTTGTTGCCAACTTCAAAAGTTTAAAATCGTCTCTAAAAGAAAGTGGCTGCCTACACTGCCTTGACAACTCCCTTTTATAATTTAATAGAATCACAGAAAAGGGATGTTTTATAACCCAATTTCATTTATTGAAATGAGTGGCGTAAATCGTTTAACTGCTATTAGGAAATGTGGTAATGGTAATTAAGGGTTCAGTACGCATTTTGGGGTTCCATAGATAATACTGAAATTTACATAAGCTCTTCTCGGAAATTAACACACGCTAAATTGTGTATCTACAGCTTATTTTACTAAAATCAGATTAAAACACGCAAAGAATATATATATATATATATATATATATATATATATATATATATATATATATATTCTCGTTTAAATATATGAGATAATAAATGCGCCACCTTACGGTGGCGTCTTGGTAGTTGATTTAGTAGTAATTGTTCGTTTAAATATATGAGATACTAGCTGACCCGGCCACGCGTTGCTGTGGCTAAGGTTTTTGTTATACTTATTACATTGTAGTAATCTATTTAAGAGGAACAGTAGTAGAACATCAGTCATGGGGACCACCATGCTTGTTTACATAGATGCCATTTGTAAAAAATATGGCGACCTCCATGACAGATTTTCTACTACTGCAACCCCTTAATACAATGAAATTATTATTTACGAATGAAGACGGAAACGTTAAAGCTGGTATAAAAATTCACTGGATTGATATTAAGCAAAAATCAATACAAAAGAATTTTAAAATTTATTATTATTTTTATTGAAGTTTATAACAAATGAGTATATTACTGTCACGCCTGGAGAGATTTGAGAGAATGTGCCTTAGTGTTATAGGATAAGGAGTAGCTTACTAAAGGCACTCCCGGCCAGGTATCCTGCTGAAGGCAGAAAACTAACCAAGGGTAAGATGAGATAAACAACAGGAAACAAACAACAAATATATTAACGAATAAATAAGCAATAAGAATGAGTGATAAACATTAAGAATAGGGAGTCTTACCAAATAAATTACATGGTGGCATGTCACACTTACTCACGAAAATACGTCAAGAGTCACAATTGCCCAGACCCCAGGGTCTGTTTTAGGGACACCCCAAAGGGTGTCTGACCTCAACAACCTGCTTTTAAAGTCAATTCATATTCTACGTGAGAATCAAAATTAAACTATTTAAACACGTGCCAAGATCTAAAGTAATGACTTTGACCTGGTAAAATGTAATACATAACAATACAATAAAATATAAATTAATAAATTAATATGTAGGGCAAAACTACCCTATCACTTATGTGGCATTACAAAGTAAATAACATGTAACACTTTAACTTATGCATGAATGAGGTAGGTAGGGCAGATAGTCTTAAATCTTTAACAATAATACTTATTATTTTAAATTATAGGTAATTACTTTTATTTTCAATTTAATTTAGCACTAATCGGAACACAATATTTTTGGTTAACCTGTCTTTAGCTAACACAAACAGATTCGACGGTTTCCCTACACGTGAACATGCAATATATAGTTGCCCAGTTTATTAAACTATATAGTTTCAAAGCACATGCCACAACTTTTTATGTTAAAACTTTTCAATAATTAAAACTGAATTTAAGTGTCATCTCAACAATGAACAGCATCCTTGATATTGCAAAAATATTAAGTCATGCAACGCTGTGATTGATCATAGAGAGGATTGTTTCCTTGTTAACTAAATCAAGGGTAGTTGTATCTAAAAACTTTCTAAAATAGTTTATTTTATTAACAGTTAAATTAAAATAATAATTACTGTTTTCACATGTAAAAACAAAAAAAAAAAAAATTCCCTCTGGCGTAATCGATCCCATTACCATAACCCAACCGAAATGTCA
This sequence comes from Altica lythri, assembly GCA_964028335.1. NCBI lineage: Eukaryota > Metazoa > Arthropoda > Insecta > Coleoptera > Chrysomelidae > Altica > Altica lythri. The sequence continues at coordinate 55,957,096 of OZ034805.1, read as the reverse complement.
TAATCGCCGCTGATCCAAATTAGCTACCAAGACTTTACATGAAAACTTTCAAAATGATAATGTCATATTTAATATAATAACAATTCAATAAACAAATAATTTACAATAAAATAATATTGCGACTATAAATGAAAGCTATCCTATTTTTCAAGTTGAATCAAACTGCACACGGTGTGCAAATTTGATTAAAATCGGTTAAGTAGTTTGGGAGTCCATTGCGGACAAACAACGTGACACGTAATTTATATATATTAAGATTAACTACGCCAGCTTACGGTGGCGTTATATTATTTGATTTAGAAAGGTATTTTTTGGCTTTATTTTTTCCGCATTTTTTCTGTTTTTAATTTTCCACTTCCTTTTAGGTTTTCGTTTATTTATTTATTTATGAATCAAAATTCAACAATATCTATTGGGTTTTCTCACAACCTAAATGTTGAATAATCTAAAAATCAAAATACAGCACCATCTACCGGGTGTCTATCAAACCTACATGTAAAAGGTGTATAGAGTTACTTTAATTAACTTAAACTGTCATCTCTTAGGAATTCGTAGAACTAAACAATAAATGTCTCTTAGGGGATATTGTCACTTAATATAGGTACTGTCGAAATACACAAATAAGTAAAAAATTAATTAAAAACACATTTTTCATCGGACCAAATTGTGAATCAAAACCATTCTTGAATTCCCTTGAACACACACAATAAATTTCATCAAACTCGGTTCAGTCGTTTAAAAGAAGTTAAGTCACATTCACACGAACACAAGAAATATATATAGGTATATATATATAAAGATAAACTCTTAAAAATGGTTAAAAAATGTCTAAAATCATAAAAAAAGCGTAAAAAGTAATTTATAGTAAAAATTTGTTGAAAATCCTGAAAAAATGTGAAAAAATAGGAAAATTGGAAAAAGAAATTAAAAAAACTAGATTATAAAAAAAATGGAAAAGAGAAGAAAAAATCACAAAAAATATACAAGAGTTTTTATGAATAAAATAAAATATTTGGAATAATTAAGAAAAAAAGGAAAAATAGTAAATAAATCAGAAAAAGAAAATGTAGCAAAAAATGGTTACAAACAAAAAATCAAATGCAAATTAGACGAAAAAAATGCGGAAAAAAAACTAAGCAAATAGGTACTAAATTAGTTCTTATGACGCCACCGTAAGGTGGCGCACTTGATATGTTTTTACTAAAAATTTAGAAAATCGAAAAAAGCAACTAAAAAATGACAAAAATTACAAAATATAACGTAAAAAAATCAAAAAATGTGATAAAATCGACAAAAATAGTAAAAAAAACATGGAGATCAATTAGGAAAAACGTGCAAAAAAAAGAAAAAGAAAAATCATTAATTTAGGCCATACTGAGTTTGCAGGTTCAGCTGGGTAGTTGTTTTATAAAATTGTGGTTACGATTAAAAAGCATAATTTTTTTTTAAATTAAGTATATATTTTTTCTTTTAAAACGAGTAATATTTAATAATTTTACAAACTTTACCAATTATAAATTGTAGTTTACCAGGAGAATCGTGTTTGTAACTAGAAAAAAATGCAGCATCAACAACAATATAATCTCGCACATAACCTGAAGAAATAATAAACTAAAGGAGCTGGTTTTAGCTAGATGGGATATTGCAAATTTTATGGTGATTATTTACTAGGATTAATAAATTGGTACGATTCTAATATATTTAAAAAAAAAGTTAATATTTTATTGACGATATTAAAAATTTACAAAGTATCTTGCTCTACATTTCGTGCTGTGTCCAACCAATCTTGGAGAGGTGCGGTCCGAGAACATGATAATCCATTTTTCGCTGAAAGCTTTTCGGAATATTTCTTAGTTGCCGCAGTGAAAGAGAGTATCATATCTAATTTCTATGGCCCTGCCTTATAATAGAAAGAAGTTGTCTCGGGAAGGGGATCGGTGGGGGCTGTGTGGCTGAAATAGTGGTTTATTATACGGAAGCTGCGTCGCTATGGGGGTGAGTTGTTAAGGGCAATGAACTTGCTAGATTTCAATTTGATTGATGCTTTTAGACAGGTAGAAAAAAGGTACATACCAAAAAAAAAAGATTTGGTCAAAACAATTTCATATCTTTAAAGTATTATTACAGAAAACTGTATCATTGTCGTATTTAATAAAGCGTGTTATCAATAGATATCAAAGAACAAAGAATATTATTATTTTAACGCTTTACAAGTTTTTGAAAAACATTTTCAAAGACAATGACCGTTTAACTAAGAAGAAACAACTACTTCCTGGGCTATATATTGATTGTGATTTTAGTGTAGTCTTCAGTCAGTGATTATGCTTTAAGCTCGCTGACGGATAACATTTATACCTTGTACTGACGAGGTGCAAATACACCGAAACCGGTCTGCAACTTATGTTGTCCCTTCTAACTGCAAACCAGAATGGTTGGTTTAAATTATCTATTAGATATGCAAACCCCGTTTGACTTTGTGAAGTGTAATCCAATATCCATTGGGGCATATAGCCCAGAAAGTAGTTTCTTCTTAGTTGAACGGTCATTGTCTATTCTAATGAGAATGTGATTCTTTCTTTACTGTAAGTGAAGATGTACGTCTAATATCTTTTACATTTTTTTGTGGTTCCAACAAGTACTTCTAGATAAATTTAACCTCTTCATTATAATTTTGTCCTATTACCTTCAGAGTTTAATTTTATTTTTTACCGTTTCTGTGATATTTAGTTACGATTATTTTTTTCATCTGTCAAAATATCACAATTTTGTGATTTCGTCCAATGAAAATGCTTAATCTTCAATGTTTTATGCTAAATCTAGCCAATCATTCCGGTTTATATTGATAAAACCACTAGTGGTTTTACTAGTATTGATAAAATTATAGAACTGTCAAAAATTCAATAACAATCTTGTTTATAAGTACCTTACTATAAATCAACATTCATATTATCTAAATATTCTGAAATATATTTTGTTATTATTATTATCACAATTCAATTCATCTAAACGATAATGAAAAATCAAATATGTAGGTACTTTAAAACTAACCTGCTTCCTGGTTCTGCATGCATTTAAAACTTTTATATGCCTACAGGCAAATGTGGTCTTGTAGGTAAACTTTAAATAGATATACCTAATAATTTTTATTTTGGTAATTTTCTCTTTAATAATATAATTGTATAAATAGGTATAAAAATAAATATTTATTCAAATTATAACCCTGTTTTCACGACGCTCACGACAACTGACAACTGTCAATACTATCTAGTGTACAGGATAAGTTAATAGGTGGGGTAACGGCCTTTTCGTTTGTGTTAATTATGAAATATAAGTTGTTCTAGGAAGTTTTTTAAATAAAGTAGTTTTTGTACAGAATGGTTCAAAAAATAATCTTCCCAAATACCACTCGTCCTGTAATATTTTACTAGATAAATTTTTATTTTCCAGACTCAAACTTTTTTATTTTAGGCAAAACTACTCAAACAAAATATGATAAAATCACTCGTCCTACGGACTCGTGATTTTATCACATTTCAGTTTGTTTTCGTATTTTTGCCAAATAAAAAAGTTTTCGTGGAAACTAAAAATTTATCGATAAAATTTTAAGGACTCGTGGTATTACCTTTGATTATATTTTTTTCCACAACTTATTTGTGTTTGAAGTTGTAATTACTCACTTGATCCTCATTCTTTATTCCAATTTTAACTGTCTCTGAGAGCGGAGAAGTCACGATAGGGAGATAAAATTAAGGTATATAATTACAACTGCCACATTTTGAAGTTTTTAACTTGATTATATCTTTCTTTAATTTGTAACACCTATAAATTTCTTTAATCCGTATTTTTATAATAACATTTTTTAATTTTCTCTATATTGGGGAGCGTCCATAAATTACGCGAGGTGTTCAGGGGGGAAGGGGGTCAAGCTCAATCTTTCTAAATCTCACTTGGGGAAGAGGTTTTTTTAGCAAATCTCACGTATTTTTTTTTCAAGTAGAAAACTGTGTAAAGTTACGTAAAAGTAAAATTAAATTAAGTACAAAAATGCTTCTAGAATGAAAATATGGCGAAATTTCACACAATAGTGTTTGTCGTTTTTTTCCAAACCCCACAGAGCAGCAGAACTGTGGCTACTGCCCATGGACTGAATTAGAATAAATATTATTGATTTTTATTATCAAATACTAGTCATTTCTAGTTTTAAAATAAAAGTAATGGAATAAATTATGTTCTTGTATTTTTTTTTGTTATAATCCAACGCGATTACAGTTAAAATACCAATTTTAATAATCTCACGTGAGATTTGGGGAGGGGGGAGTTAGTTAGGGAAAATTTTTATGAAATCTCACCAGTGGGGGGGTGTCGAAAAATCCTGAAAAATGCCTCACTTAATTTGTGGACGTCCCCTTGTATCCATTTTACACTCGTTTAAAAAAATTTTTAACAACTATCGAGATTCCACAAATTTCTTTTTTTTTTTTTTTCAAAATCAGATTTTTCTGAAATAGATTAAAATCAACAATTTCCTAGATACATCATTTATATGGCTCTAATATTTTCGATGAATTCTGCTAAAACAAATTTTAAAACATTTATTAGTATTTCAAATCAGAAGTAAAAATCAACAAAAGTATATTAAATTGAGGCCAACTTATTATTTAGTGCAGTAAATAAAATGCTAAATGCTAGTTTGTTGTTTGTTAATTAATAAACAGATAACAATTTTTAATGGACTTTTTTAATTTTACTTTATGTATGCTTTATCTATTTTACCTTTTTCTGACATTTTTTACCTTCCGAAGAGCAACGCTGTTAGAGGAAGGTATTGTGATCGCGAAAAATTTCGATCTCGGGATTTTAGCGGAAATACGCGTTTCAGGGTTCCTTGAGCCTAAAAAAACCAAAAATAAAAAATGTCTGTCTGTGTGTCTGTCTGTCTGTCTGTGTGTCTGTCTGTGTGTCTGTGAACACATTTGCGGCTAAACGGCTAATCGGATCGGAATGAAACTATAAAACCTTACTTATAATCACCATCGGAGGAATCTGATAGAATTTGAGTAAAATCGGCCGACCGGAAGTGGACGTTTACTCTTATCAAAAAATGGAATTTTTTGAAAATACTGGGATTTCATATAGTTATTGGCAAAATATTTATACTTTGTGGAAAGAACATGTAATTTCCGACATTTTTGAAAGAATACATTTTTTTGATATTTTCATTGGTTTTCGAGATATTGACACTTTTATCAAAAACTGGAAATATGTGAAATAAAAATTGTGGATTCGCTCTTTCACTACTTGTTATTATACATGCTACTGTTCGGAAGGTCGTGTGGTGCCCACACCAGATTTTTTAACACAATTTGATTTCTGAAACCAATATTTAGATAAACTTCTTGCATTTTTTACAAAACTCTTAAGTTCTAAATTCTACCATTTTATTTTTTTTTTAGTAAACTATTATTTTTGAGATAACTCTCAACGGATTTTTGAAAATTTTGAAATTTAGAAATTATACAAACAAGAAATTATTAAAATAACATTAAGGAGAAATTGAAAAAATGTCACATCCAGTGGGACTCGAACCCACCATCACTGCCTTATACGCAGGCATGCTTTAACCACTTAAGCTATTGGATCCTCAAGTGGTTAGGAAGCGAAACGTTATAATGAACTCAAATCCCGTCAGATATGACATTCACTCGCTTCCTCCTTTTGTTTTTTTAGGTTTAAATTTTTTTTATATGGTTTATTGATTGGTTTTTATTTTTCAAATTTCAATAAACTCTTCCCTACAAAATTTTTAATATTTTTCGCCTTTTATATTTTATAGATTTTAAATATTTTTAATAGGACTGTATTGGTATACTTTTTAGTTAGGAATTTTAAAAAATCAAAAATATTTTTAACTTTATCATAATTAATTTTTATTCATAAACGTAAAAATCTAAAAATCGGTAATTTTTTAAATAACCTTCTATCTTGATCTATGATTTTTTATGAACGCAACTAAATAATTCAATCCATTAATTATTATTTTTAATTCAATTTAAAAATATGTTTTATTTAATAGATATACAAGGTAATAATAGTTTAATACTATTATAACGTTTTACAGAGTCTTTGAAAATCAAAGAACATAGACCGTTTACTAAGAACCAACAACTACTTCCCTGGCTATATGCCCCGACGGACATTGAATTACAGTTCAAAGTTAAACGGGGTTAGTATATCTGCAAGATAGAACTAACCATTTTAGTTTGCAATTCGAAAGGACATCACTTGTAGACCGGTTTCGGCGTATTGCGCCTCATCAGTACAAGGAAGATATCCGTCCAGAATCTGAGAGCATCTAGACTGGAGATATGTCTGAAATCACACAAATGCATTATCTTCAGTAAAGAAAATGTTAAAAGTGCTATAATAGCGACATCTCCATAACTAATCACAAACTTAAATTCTATTTGACAAAACCCCTCACGGCTTTGTAGGGTTATCTACTTGATTTACAGTTTCCTGCTAATCAATTGTCATTTTAGTAAATTGTTTATCAAATAGATGTCAAAGGTAATAGTATCTCCAGTCTAGATGCTCTCAGAGCTTTTGTATGGATATCTTCCCTGTACTAATGAGGCGCAATACGCCGAAACCGGTCTACAAGTGATATCCTATCGAATTGCAAACTAAAATGGTTAGTTCTAGATATACTAACCCCATTTAACTTTGAACTGTAATTCAATGTCCGTCGGGGCATATAGGCAGGGAAGTAGTTGTTGGTTCTTAGTAAACGGTATATGTTCTTTGATTTTCATAGACTCTGTAAAACGTTATAATAGTATTAAACTATTATTACCTTTGATATCTATTTAATAAACGCTTTACTAAAATGGCAATTGATTAGCAGGAAACTGTAAATCAAGTAGATAATATTTTTTATTTTTTAAAAAATTAACAAAAATGATCTCAATCTGTAGTGCAATTGATTCACACCCCAAATTGAGCAGGCCATAATGATTAGATTTTCTAAAATATGAATAAAAATCTAAACAGTCTAATTTTTTTAAAGCCTTTTTTATTTATATTTTTTTTCACATCTTTCATGTTCTGAAATCAATCTTTACTTTTATAACGTTCTCTTCATCTTCATCTCTGGCGATCAATATTTACTTTTATGGATTTTCCCTTTATCTTTGTTGTTGCAGCTAAAAGGTTCTGTTAATATTGTTCAATTAATCAATAACCTACATAAGCCTTTCTTTCTGAAATTTTACCTTTCTTGAAAGAAAATTTTATTATCAATGTTCTTTAATATGTCATTTACTTTTATATCCATTACGTTATTCGGTTTATTGTTGATCAAGGTATAAAAGTATAATTCCTGAAAAATAAACAGATAAAGTTTGTACTACATTAGCTATACTATTTGAAATCCCAATCTACCACGTCCATTTCCTTTTTAGTACCTGATTGAACATTGTCTTTTTATCGATGACTGCATCCCGAGCTAATTTTCCACTGCATAAACTTCGTCATCTGAAAAATCAATAAAATGAATTTTCTGAGAAAATGTTATCCTTGAGTTACCGCAGCTAATTTTCTACTCTCTGACTTATATGACTTGTCTAAATTCCTAGTAAGAGTAACAGAATCTGTGGGTTGATACTGACTGAATCCAATTTCTTTACTTATACTGATAGAGTGAATGTATTTCAATTATTAAGTGAACGGTAAATAGAATATAGGCAATATTTTTTCATCGATTGCGGTTAATGGAAAACAATTTTGGAACAATTAGGTAAAAAGTTGGTAATGCTCCATTATTGAGGCGACAAATAGATTTTAATGGGAAATCGTTGGAAATGATATCAAGATACACCTGATAAAAAATTGTAACTTTCCACATGAAAAAGCAAATTGTATAAATTAGTGACCCCTTATTGCATTTTTTGGCTTATATCTTAGAAGCGATGAAGTTATGGAAAAGTGCAGGAAAAACATTTCATGATTGGTTCAGCAGTAGCCAAGCGCTATTTACTATTGATGGATACTATGAAATTGCAAATAATGGATTCAAAAAAATAAAAAACTATTAACATTGAGACTCGAACCTGCAATCTATATCTACAGCTGGTAGCGCTTTTAACCATTCGACTACAGATGCCTTAGTGGTGAGTGGCGATTCTGATAACATATATTGATATGGAACTCTCCCTTGGGACACCTTCCAATCAATAGAATTCTCTGGGTTGTGAATTCAGCACTTAAGTAAATCTACTGCTATTACAAAAAATATTTTTCCCCTTTTCCTTTTCCTCTTCTTGATGTTTGGTATCTATTTTTTGCTCCTCTACCTGCTAGCTCCGGCTTTCTCTGCTTCTGCTCTGGATTATAATAGTTTTTTTCTGTTTTTTGGTTATAATTATTTACTTTTCATATTTACTTCATCTATTTTATAACTATCCAAATATTTCTTTTATTTTAATGTATTTTTAAACTCCCGGCAAGTTACCGATAGAGTACGCACCTGAGAAAAATCCATATACATATAATCAAGGTTGCAAAAAAGTAAGGTTTTAATTGTAAATTTGACAAAATAATCTTTCTCTTTTTAACTTCCTAAATGTGCTAATGGAGGAATTTGAGTTCGTCTCGTGTGTAAAATCAGTTGTACCAAGAACTGATAAAATGTCACATTGAACCTACAATTCCTATCTACAGCCAGTAGTGCCTTTAACCATTCGGACCCAGATGCTTTAGTGGTTAGTCGATCATCTAACCACTAAAGCATCTGAGTCCGAATGGTTAAAGGCACTACTGGCTGTAGATAGGAATTGTAGGTTCAATGTGACATTTTATCAGTTCCTCCTTTACGTAATTTCTCGTTTGTCTTATTTCTCTTGACGCTTTTTTCTGTACTTACTTACAGTAAACTGTAACTATTACCCACTTGTGTGAGAAGTGTCATTTTCCGCCCTTGTTATGTAATATAGTTACTTTTTTAATTTTTTGTTTACTTTTTATTTTTTTATATATTTTTTATTTTTTATGTTTTATTTGGATTTTACAAAAGCTTGTCTTTTAGTTTTTTTTAATGGTTACCTATATAATTCTATGATTTCGACATGTATGATAATGGTACTCAATTATTGTTTTGAATTTCTTTTATGTGTCTTTCAAAATTTGCTGAGGTTTTATAGAATTAAAATTGATATGTCCCAGTTTGCTTTTTACAAATCGTTCTCCATACATACATTCCAGGATATCGTAACTTTAATCAATGCTTTTCGGTTTTGGGATAGTTGACAATCGTCGGCGCCCGATGTTTCAAGGTGCGAGAAAGCCGGCTCTTTGGATACGAAGTGCGAAGTGAGGGACGTAAACAACACCGGGGGGGCGAAGAGACGCCTAGGAGACGCCTGAAAGTCGAGGCGCCTGCCCCTCACTGCTCACTTGATCTTTTAATCCAGACATACGCGCTGAAAATTAATCACCCCCTCATATAGTCCCGTCGCTGGACACAGTATATAGATGCTTGCCGAAATCGGTTTTACGTGACTGGAGATGGAATTTAATACGCTCACAGGGATTTCAATTTATTGTTAAAAGTAGGTGATTCAACTGAGGAGCAATTTTTGTAGGAGTTTTTTAAAAAGGAATATTTGAAGATATTTGGTTACGGTACAAAATACTAACAACATTCATTTCGTGTGTAACGATACTTTTAAATTGGCCAAAATAAAAACAACATTATGTCTTTAATGTTGTCCTTTTTTCTGATCAAGTAATTTCCTGAAATGAAGATACAGATGAAAATATCATTATTTTGCTCTGGTCTGTTAGGACAATTTCGCACCTTAAAATGTGTTCTTTATGAGTTGCTTCATAATTGCAAAAATGGGTGCAAATGTAGGTTTTAAAAAAATAAACCAAAACTCCAATACCTCGTTCTATATTCCTGTTTTTATATAAAGAGCTCCATCTACAAAGTTGAACTTTTAAATGTTTATAAGTTAAAAGTGACAAACGATTGTACCGGTATCAACGATTTTATTTCACTGGTCTTTACATTTAGATTCTCTTATTCTATCCATGAAAAGAGTGTTCTGTGGAAGAGATCTAAGCCTTGAATTAAAACTTCGACTGATGAGAAGTTATGTACTTTCTGTCCTGTTTTACGGAATGGAATCATGGACTATGAAAAAGATTGATACCAAAAAATTAGAGGCATTTAAATTGTGAATGCATCACAAAATTTTAAGAATAAAATGGACAGAGAGAGTGACAAACCTTAAGGTTTTAAAAAGAGTGAATAAAGAGAAGAAGATTATTTACAATCAAAAAACGAAAACTGCAATACTTGGGACACATTCCAAGAGATGAAAGATATGAACTACTTAGAGTGATTATGCAAGGAAAATTGGTAGCCCTGATGATCGCCAACCTTCGGAACGAAGATGGAAATTAACGAAGAAGCCATACAAAGCGAATTTGCACCTGTAAAAGTTGATTCTTAAGTGGGTGCAAAAAGATCCTCTTGCCACTGTAGAAATGTTAACAGAATTTCAAATATTCTTGACCTTCTTCTCTTTTCTCACCTAATTGACCACTTTAAAAGTTTGAAAAGTTAGTTAGTTTGACTTTCTTTAGTGATTTCCAAATAGTACTACACAGATCCTGATTTTTTGTCCAAGTATTGTTTAATAATTTCATGATTTAATTACTCTTGTTGGTTCTTTTGAGCCTTTAGTCTGTAATCATGCATTAGTGCGTTTGGTTTGATTCTTTCGTAATGCTAAAAAATAATAAAGCTGAACACATCATCTGTGTTTAAGCTGCTTTTACATTAGTTACGTGCATTATTTTACAACTAATGGAAATTTATTAGAATATTTATTAAAATATCAATAATTGTGTGCATTCTAAAACATACTATAAGCGCCCTGACTATACTATTCTCCTCCGCTTATTTCTTCTGTTCTTGCATCTCGTACGTCAAAAGAGTTGATGAATTATTCATTTAACTATAGGAATTCTTACAATTTCAGCTACTTATATCCCACTGACTCTGTATTACGTTAATTACTTAAAATTGTAGGAGGAGTTTGGTGACTGCATCCTTAGGAAAGCAGAAATGGTCTTCGATTTATTAAATCTTCTACTTTATTTGGTTTATGGTTCATAATAGAATCGGATAGTTATCTTGTAGATAAATTTGTGTATATACCAAAAAGAAAGAGATAAACATTTTTACTAATAATAAGTTCTAGTTAGTAGCCTGGAAAGAATACGTTGATGATTAAATTTGATCAATTGTACGTAAATACAAATAGAGAATTTGGAAATATACTGCGTTTATTTTTAATAAAATCAATACGTAGGTATGATTATGGATCGGATTATTTGAAAAATTCATATTTTTGCATTTTGTACATGTATTGGAATATTTTGTATATTTGCATAGAATTGAATGTTTGTGATTGTTATAAAGTCACTTATTTTGAATGTAGATTTAATTTATCACCACTGTTTTAGGTTTCATTAAATCTTTTTCATTTCATTCAAAATATAATTTTTGTTTTCATCCTGTCGCTGATCCTGTTTCTACTTTCTACTTGCTAGCTTCTTTTTTCTGCCCCTCTACTTTTTAACTCTCTTTTTTTCGCTACTAAAAATATGAGCCATACCTTATTGGATTCGGAATCACCTCTAGAAAAATGTTTTTAAAGAAAAAGTGTGCAGGCAAAAAATTGCAATTGTTATTAACAAAATAAGATGAAAAAAAAAGATATTTATGTTTTTGTTAATAACTCGAAAAATATTAATATTTAAGCAATTTTGAAAAAAGCCAATTTTGAAAAAAGCTCGTTAAGAAGGAGGAAATTTCCAAAAAAAAGTCCGTCCTCCCGGAACTCTATCTCCATTATTTATAATTTTAATTTGACGTTGAAAATAGGGCTCCGCGCGGCTTTTACGGCATGCGCGCGCCCCCACTAAACGGGGTTTATCAGATAAAATATATTTTTTATGACATAAAATGTTATTTTAAAAATTTGAAAAAATTCCAGTATTTTCCTAACACTTGAATGAATCTAAATCAGTTGGAAAAAACATTTTATCACTGTTTTTCAAAAAATTATTCAACAAATTTTTTCCTAATCTCTGTTGACATAAACAATGGGATAAAAGGTATAAATAATTGGCCTAAAAATATGAAACTTCGTGGAGCCCTTTTCATATGTATACTTTACAAGATTCTGGGATATATGTTCATAAAAGTTTATTAATCACAGCAGAGTTGCTAGACAACACATTACAGTACATGATACTGTAATGTTTTACTTACCGGCGCCAAATTGAATATAGGGAAGTTTATTTACTGGACAGGATGAAATAAATGAAATTAACTATCTTTATTTGTGTAAAATTTGAAATTTTATACCTAATACTTTTATCTAAGTCACCCTAAACCATCTCACCCCAAATCGTTACACTTAATATAATACACTCGCATTATGCAAATCACTTGGGATATATTGAATAGAAATAAGAAAATATATTGCCCGATAATGATTTGCAGAAAGCATCCCTTCTTAAGGTCCCGAGTCAGTCGCATGTTTCTTCTCTATTCTATGTCGTAAAAAGGGATATGAATTTCCATCAAACTGGGTTGTATAGTGCTTCAAAGGGATAAAACACTGATAAAAAGCACTGTGCATCAATACTTTTATGTGTAGTTACATTTTTTTAGTTGTTCGTTTTTCGCCAATTTCCTTACAAATATATGTATTTCTAATTTAGTAATTACCTAAAACCAACCTTAATAGGACTAATTTGTTTTCCCATTATCTTGAAACACCAAACCTATATTTAATATTTGAAAATCATGAAAATCACTAGAAGGTCAAGAAACTTTGTTATAACTTAGGTGTTATTTAAAAACATTTTATCAGGCGTGCCGAAAAATAAGATTCTGAAGAATTTTATATTTTGGCAAAAGATTTTTAAAATTTAGAAAGTATACAAACAAGAATATATTAAATGACACTAAGGAGAAATTGCAACAATCTTTCATCCGGCAGACTTGAACTCGCAACCTTTACCTTTACGCTGTAACGCTCTAACAACTAAGCTACAGATGCCCAACTAATTAGTCAGCCTTTTTGTCTTTTACATTCAACTCATGTCACATTTGGCATTTACTCACTTCCTTCTTGAGCACATATATGTATAATTTTTATAAGAAAAAGATTATTTGTCAAATCGACAGTTGAAATATCAAACTCAAACTTGATTTTATTGTTCCATGTCATATATTTTTATTTTATTAGAAGGCCAGAACCATGGATCTTTAGTAGGTAATCTAATTATTTTGGGCTATCTCTCATGGTATTTTTGAAATTTAGAAAATATAAAAACAAGAATATATTAAATGACATTAAGAAGAAATTTTTAAAATGTCGTTTTCCGTCGTTTCCCGTACCTTTACGCGGTACACCCGACACATTAAGCCATATATGCCTAAGTAATAAGTCAGCCTTTCGGTCATTTACATTAGTTTAGTAAATTAAATAAACCAGGCAAAATGAAATTAAAAATAATGTGATAAAAGAGAAAACGAAAATGGAAGAAGTAATATAGACCATCGAAAGAAATAATCTTTGATTGATTAATATATTGGCACACAAGCGGAATAGGTAACACAAGACCTGTAAAACAACTTTGGCAAGCCAAAATACACACTAATAACCCGATACATGGTTTTGCAAATGATAGCAACCTACACTGTAGCAAAGCGCACAACCGTCCCATACCTCTAGATATTCTGGAAGAGGACAGAAGATCCACAACGGATTCTCTCAATCAAGATTTGAGAATTGTAGACGAGTGGGGATGAAAGAATCTTGTTAATTTCAACGCTTCCAAGACAAAGACATGTTGCCTATCCAACAAGAGGCAAACATGCGACTCATACATTACAATCAACGAGCAGACACTGGTAGCGGGCGACTCCATTACGCTGGTTGGTATAACGATCTCCCAGGACTTACTCTGGAACGAACATATTGCATCCATAGCAACTGCAGCAGAAAAGAAATTAGGGTTTCTGTTTAGAGCACGGAAATATTTTTCTCCATCCAACTTGGCTACTCTTTACAAAGCCCAAATACGGCCTAATCTTGAATACTGCTCGCATGTATGTGGTTCCGCGGCTCCGTCAAGGCTCGGGGTTCTTGATGCAATACAG